>OX388345.1:101419065-102004761 GCA_947579665.1 Sympetrum striolatum | reverse complement strand
TAAGGAAAAAAAGAGGGAATGAAATTGAAATTTCGCTACAGTTATACGTTTTTGTTGCTGTTTTCTATAATATCTTGATAAAACGAGGAGACTTAAGGAAAAAAAGAGAAAAAAATTTAAATTTCGCTAAAATTATTCGTTTTTGTTGCTTTTTACGGTCATATCTCGATAAAATGAGAAAAATTAAGGGAAAAAAGAGGAAAAATATTGACATTTCGCTAAAATGATATTTTTTAGTTGCTTTTTTCGGTAATATCTCGATAAAATGAGGAAAATTAAGGAAAAAAATTGAAATTTTGCTAAAATTATTCGTTTTCGTTTCTATTTTCGATAATATCTCTAAAAAATGAGGAAAATTAAGAAAAAAAAAGAGGAAAGAATTTAAAATTTCGCTAAAATTATTCGTTTTTGTTGCTTTTATCGATAAATTCTCCTTAAAATGAGGAAAATTAAGGAAAAAGAGAGGAAATAAAATTGAAAATTCGCTACAATTATTCGTTTTTGTTGCTGTTTTCTATAATATCTCGATAAAACGAGGAAAATTAAGGAAAGAAATGGATATTTCGCTCAAATTATTCGTTTTTGATCCTTTTTGCATAATTTCTAGATAAAATGAGGAAAATCAAGGAAAAACAGAGGAAAAAAAAATATAAATTTAGCTAAAATTATTCCTTTTTGTTGCTTTTTTTGGCAATATCTCGAGAAAACTAGGAAAATTATGGAAAAAAAGAGGAAAAGAATTGAAATTTCACTACAATTATTCCTTTTTATTTCTTTTTTCGGTCATATTTCGATTAAATAAGGAAAATTAGGAAAAAAAGTCAATTAAAATTGAAATTTCCCTAAAATTATTCGTTTTTGATGCCTTTTTCGATTACATCTCGTTAAAATGAGGAAAATTAAGAAAAAAAAAGAGAAAAGAATTTGAAATTTCGCTAATATGTTTAGTTTTTTGTTGCTTTTTTTCGATAATTAATCGATAAAATGAGGAAAATTAAGGGAAAAAAAGGAAAAATATTGAAATTCGGCTAAAATAATTTTTTTTGTTGCTTTTTTCGATAATATCTCGATAAAATGAGGAAAATTAAGGAAAAAAGAGGAAAAAAATGAAATTACGTCTAAAAAAATTCGTTTTTGTTGCTTTTTTTCGGTCATAATTCGATCAAATAAGGAGAATTAAGGAAAAAAGAGTCAATTAAAATTGAAATTTCCCTAAAATTATTCGTTTTTATTGCTTTTTTCGATTACATCTCCATAAAATGAGGAAAATTAAGGAACAAAGAGGAAAAAAAATGAATTAAGGCTAAATAATTCGTTTTTGTTTCTTTAAGTTAAGTTTAAGGGAAAAAATTGATATTTCTGTAAAATTATTCGTTTTTTTACTTTTTTTTGATTGTTTCCCCTATAAAATGAGGAAAATTAAGAAGAAAAAGAAGAATGAAATTGAAATTTTGCTAAAATTATTCGTTTTTTGTTGTCTTTTTTCGATAATATTTCGATAAAATAAGGATAATTGAGGGAAAAAAGAGAAAAAATATTGACATTTCGCTAAATTTATTCGTTTTTGTTGCTTTTTTCAATAATATCTCGATAAAAAGTGGAAAAAAAAATGAAATTTCCCTTAAATTATTCGTTTTTGTTGCTTTTTTCAATTATATCTTGATGAAATGAGGGAGAATTAAGGAAAAAAAGAGGAATAAAATTGAAATTTCGGTAAAATTATTCGTTTTTTGTTGCTTTTTACGTCATATCTCGATAAAATGAGGAAAATTAAGGGAAAAATGAGAAAAAATATTGACATTTCGCTTAATTATTCGTTTTTGTTGCTTTTTTTGATAATATATCGATAGAAAAGGGAAAATTAAGGGATGAAATCAAAATTTCACTTAAATTATTCGTTTTTGATCCTTTTTTTCGATAATTTCTAGATAAAATGAGGAAAATTAAGGAAAAAAAAAGAGGAAAAAAATTGAAATTTCGCTAAAATTATTCGTTTTTGTTGCTTTATTTGGTAATATCTCGAGAAAAGGAGGAAAATTATGGAAAAAAAGAGGAAAAGAATTGAAATTTCGCTACAATTATTCGTTTTTGTTGCTTTTTTTGGGCATATCTAGATCAAATAAGGAAAATTAAGAAAAAAAAAGTAAATTAAAATTGAAATTTCCCCTAAAATTATTCGTTTTTTGTTGCTTTTTTCGATTACATCTCGATAAAATGAAAAATATTAATGAAAAAAATTGAAATTTCGCTAAAATTATTCGTTTTTTGTTGCTATTTCGATAGAATCTCTATGAAATGAGGAAAATTAAGAAAAAAATGATGAATGAAATCGAAATTTTGCTAAAATTATTCCTTTTTATAATTTTTCCATAATATCTCGATAAAATGAGGAAAATTAAGGAAAAAATAGAGATTAGAAACTGTTTTTTTCGCTTAAATTGTTCGTTTAAGTTGGTTTTTTTCGATAATATCTCAATAACATGAGGAAAATTTTGGAAAAAAAGAGGAAAAATATTGAAATTTCGCTAAAATGATCTCTTTTTGTTGCTTTTTTTCGATAATATCTCGATAAAATGCGGAAGTTTAAGGAAAAAAATTGATATTTCTGTAAAATTATTCGTTTTTTTTACTTTTTTTGATTGTTTCCCTATAAAATGAGGAAAATTAAGAAGAAAAAGAAGAATGAAATTGAAATTTTGCTAAAATTATTCGTTTTTGTTGCTTTTTTCGATAATATTTCGATAAAATGAGGATAATTGAGGGAAAAAAGAGGAAAAATATTGAAATTTCGCTAAAATTATTCGTTTTTGTTGCTTTTTTTCGATAATATCTCGATAAAATGAGGAAAAATATTGAAATATCGCTAAAATTATTCGTTTTTGTTGCTTTTTTTCGATAATATTTCGATAAAATGAGGATAATTGAGGGAAAAAATAGGAAAAATATTGAAATTTCGCTAAAATGATCTTTTTTTTTGCTTTATTCGATAATATCTCGATAAAATGCGGAAGTTTAAGGAAAAAAATTGATATTTCGATAAAATTATTCGTTTTTTTACTTTTTTTGATTGTTTCCTCCCCTATAAAATGAGGAAAATTATGAAGAAAAAGAAGAATGAAATTGAAATTTTGCTAAAATTATTCGTTTTTGTTGCTTTTTTCGATAATATTTCGATAAAATAAGGATAATTGAGGGAAAAAAGAGGAAAAATATTGACATTTCGCTAAAATTATTCGTTTTTGTTGCTTTTTTCAATAATATCTCGATAAAAAGTGGAAAAAAAATGAAATTTCCCTTAAATTATTCGTTTTTGTTGCTTTTTTCAATTATATCTTGATGAAATGAGGAGAATGAAGGAAAAAAAGAGGAATGAAATTGAAATTTCGGTAAAATTATTCGTTTTTTTTGCTTTTTACGTCATATCTCGATAAAATGAGGAAAATTAAGGGAAAAATGAGGAAAAATATTGACATTTCGCTTAATTATTCGTTTTTGTTGCTTTTTTGATAATATATCGATAGAAAAGGGAAAATTAAGGAATGAAATCAAAATTTCACTTAAATTATTCCTTTTTGATCCTTTTTTCGATAATTTCTAGATAAAATGAGGAAAATTAAGGAAATAAAAGAGGAAAAAAATTGAAATTTCGCTAAAATTGTTCGTTTTTGTTGCTTTATTTGGTAATAACTCGAGAAAAGGAGGAAAATTATGGAAAAAAAGAGGAAAAGAATTGAAATTTCGCTACAATTATTCGTTTTTGTTGCTTTTTTCGGGCATATCTAGATCAAATAAGGAAAATTAAGGATAAAAAGTGGAAAAAAATTGAAATTTCCCTTAAATTATTCGTTTTTGTTGCTTTTTTCAATTATATCTAGATGAAATGAGGAGAATGAAGGAAAAAAAGTGGAAAAAAATTGAAATTTCGGTAAAAATTATTCGTTTTTTTTGCTTTTTACGTCATATCTCGATAAAATGAGGAAAATTAAGGGAAAAATGAGGAAAAATATTGACATTTCGCTTAATTATTCGTTTTTGTTGCTTTTTTTGATAATATATCGATAAAAAAGGGAAAATTAAGGGATGAAATCAAAATTTCACTTAAATTATTCGTTTTTGATCCTTTTTTCGATAATTTCTAGATAAAATGAGGAAAATTAAGGAAAGAAAAGAGGAAAAAAATTGAAATTTCGCTAAAATTATTCGTTTTTGTTGCTTTATTTGGTAATATCTCGAGAAAAGGAGGAAAATTATGGAAAAAAAGAGGAAAAGAATTGAAATTTCGCTAAAATTATTCGTTTTTGTTGCTTTTTTCAGGCATATCTAGATCAAATAAGGAAAATTAAGGAAAAAAAAGTAAATTAAAATTGAAATTTCCCTAAAATTATTCGTTTTTGTTGCTTTTTTCGATTACATCTCGATAAAATGAAAAATATTAATGAAAAAATTGAAATTTCGCTAAAATTATTCGTTTTTGTTGCTATTTCGATAGAATCTCTATGAAATGAGGTAAATTAAGAAAAAAATGATGAATGAAATTGAAATTTTGCTAAAATTATTCCTTTTTATAATTTTTCCATAATATCTCGATAGAATGAGGAAAATTAAGGAAAAAAAAGAGATAAGAAATAGTTTTTTCGCTAAAATTATTCGTTTTTGTTGCTCTTTCGATAGAATCTCTATAAAATGAGGAAAATTAAGAAAAAAAAGAGGAATGAAATTGAAATTTTGCTAAAATTATTCATTTTTGTTGCTCTTTTCGATAATATCTCGATAAAATATGGAATATAAAGGAAAAATAGAAGAAAGAACTTGAAATTTCGCTAAAATGATCTTTTTTATCTCTTTTTTATCTCTTTTTTATCTATTTTTTCGATAATATCTCGATAAAATGAGGATAATTAATGGAAAAAAAGAGGAAAAATATTGTCATTTCGCTAAAATGATTTTTTTGTTGCTTTTTTTGGATAATATCTCGATAAAATGAGGAAAATTAAGGAAAAATATAGAAATTTCGCAAAAATTATTCGTTTTTGTTGCTTTTTTTGGCAATATCTCGAGTAAACTAGGAAAATTATGGAATAAAAGTGGAAAAGAATTGAAATTTCACTACAATTATTCGTTTTTGTTGCTTTTTTCGGTCATATTCGATAAAATAAGGAAAATTAAGGAAAAAAAAGTCAATTAAAATTGAAATTTCCCTAAAATTATTCGTTTTTATTGCTTTTTTCGATTACATCTCGATAAAATGAGGAAAATTAAGGATAAAAGGAGGAAAAAATTGAAATTTCGCTAAAATTATTCAATTTTGTGGCTTTTTACGGTCATATCTCGATAAATTAAGGAACATTAAGCGAACAAAAGCAGAAAAATATTGACATTTCGCTAAAATAATATTTTTGGTTGCTTTATTCGATAATATCTCGATAAAATGAGGAAAATTAAGGAAAGAAGAGGAAAAAAAATGAAATTACGGCTAAAAAATTTGTTTTTTTTTCTTTTTTCAATTCAATTCAATCAATTTGTTGCTTTTCTCGATAAAGTCTAGATTAGATGAGGAAAATTAAGGAAAAAAATTGAATTTTCGCTAAAATTAATCGTTTTTGTTGCTTTTTTCGATAATATCTCTATAAAATGAGAAAAATTAAGAAAAAGAAGAGGAAAGTATTTGAAATTTCGCTAAAATTATTCGTTTTTGTTGCTTTTAACGATAAATTCTCCTTAAAATGAGGAAAATTAAGGAAAAAGAGAGGAAATAAAATTGAAAATTCGCTACAATTATTCGTTTTTTTTGCTGTTTTTTATAATATCTCGATAAAACGAGGAAAATTAAGGAAAGAAATGGATATTTCGCTTAAATTATTCGTTTTTGATCCTTTTTTCCGTAATTTCCAGATAAATTGAGGAAAATTAAGGAAAAAAGAGGAAAAAAAATGAAATTACGGCTAAATAATTTGTTTTTGTTTCTCTTTTCGGTCATATCTCGATTTATTGTGAAAAAAAGGGGAAGAATTTCATATTTCGCTTAAATTATTCGTATTTGTTGCTTTTTTCGATAAATTCTCGATAAAATGGGGAAAATTAAGGAAAAAAAGAGGAAAAAATTTAAATTTCGCTAAAATTATTCGTTTTTGTTGCTTTTTACGTTCATATCTCGAGAAAATGAGGAAAATTAAGGGAAAAATAGGAAAAATATTGACATTTCGCTAAAATGATATTTTTAGTTGCTTTTTTCGGTAATATCTTGATAAAATGAGGAATATTAAGGAAAAAAAATGAAATTTTGCTAAAATTATTCGTTTTCGTTTCTATTTTCGATAATATCTCTATAAAATGAGGAAAATTAAGAAAAAAAAAGAGGAAAGAATTTGAAATTTCGCTAAAATTATTCGTTTTTGTTGCTTTTTTCGATTAATTCTCGATGAAATGCGGAAAATTAAGAAACAAAAGGGGAAGAATTTCAAATTTCACTTAAATTATTCGTATTTGTTGCTTTTTTCGTTCTTATCTGGATAAAATGAGGAAAAATAAGGAATTAAAGAGGGGAAAGATCGAGATTTCGCAAAAATTATTCGTTTTTGATGCTTTTTTAATAAATTCTCGATAAAATGAGGAAAATTAAGGAAAAAAAGAGGGAATGAAATTGAAATTTCGCTACAGTTATACGTTTTTGTTGCTGTTTTCTATAATATCTTGATAAAACGAGGAGACTTAAGGAAAAAAAGAGAAAAAAATTTAAATTTCGCTAAAATTATTCGTTTTTGTTGCTTTTTACGGTCATATCTCGATAAAATGAGAAAAATTAAGGGAAAAAGAGGAAAAATATTGACATTTCGCTAAAATGATATTTTTAGTTGCTTTTTTCGGTAATATCTCGATAAAATGAGGAAAATTAAGGAAAAAAATTGAAATTTTGCTAAAATTATTCGTTTTCGTTTCTATTTTCGATAATATCTCTAAAAAATGAGGAAAATTAAGAAAAAAAAAGAGGAAAGAATTTAAAATTTCGCTAAAATTATTCGTTTTTGTTGCTTTTATCGATAAATTCTCCTTAAAATGAGGAAAATTAAGGAAAAAGAGAGGAAATAAAATTGAAAATTCGCTACAATTATTCGTTTTTGTTGCTGTTTTCTATAATATCTCGATAAAACGAGGAAAATTAAGGAAAGAAATGGATATTTCGCTCAAATTATTCGTTTTTGATCCTTTTTGCATAATTTCTAGATAAAATGAGGAAAATCAAGGAAAAACAGAGGAAAAAAAATATAAATTTAGCTAAAATTATTCCTTTTTGTTGCTTTTTTTGGCAATATCTCGAGAAAACTAGGAAAATTATGGAAAAAAAGAGGAAAAGAATTGAAATTTCACTACAATTATTCCTTTTTATTTCTTTTTTCGGTCATATTTCGATTAAATAAGGAAAATTAAGGAAAAAAAGTCAATTAAAATTGAAATTTCCCTAAAATTATTCGTTTTTGATGCCTTTTTCGATTACATCTCGTTAAAATGAGGAAAATTAAGAAAAAAAAGAGAAAAGAATTTGAAATTTCGCTAATATGTTTAGTTTTTGTTGCTTTTTTCGATAATTAATCGATAAAATGAGGAAAATTAAGGGAAAAAAAGGAAAAATATTGAAATTCGGCTAAAATAATTTTTTTTGTTGCTTTTTTCGATAATATCTCGATAAAATGAGGAAAATTAAGGAAAAAAGAGGAAAAAAATGAAATTACGTCTAAAAAATTCGTTTTTGTTGCTTTTTTCGGTCATAATTCGATCAAATAAGGAGAATTAAGGAAAAAAGAGTCAATTAAAATTGAAATTTCCCTAAAATTATTCGTTTTTATTGCTTTTTTCGATTACATCTCCATAAAATGAGGAAAATTAAGGAACAAAGAGGAAAAAAAATGAAATTAAGGCTAAATAATTCGTTTTTGTTTCTTTAAGTTAAGTTTAAGGGAAAAAATTGATATTTCTGTAAAATTATTCGTTTTTTTACTTTTTTTGATTGTTTCCCTATAAAATGAGGAAAATTATGAAGAAAAAGAAGAATGAAATTGAAATTTTGCTAAAATTATTCGTTTTTGTTGCTTTTTTCGATAATATTTCGATAAAATAAGGATAATTGAGGGAAAAAAGAGAAAAAATATTGACATTTCGCTAAATTTATTCGTTTTTGTTGCTTTTTTCAATAATATCTCGATAAAAAGTGGAAAAAAAATGAAATTTCCCTTAAATTATTCGTTTTTGTTGCTTTTTTCAATTATATCTTGATGAAATGAGGAGAATTAAGGAAAAAAAGAGGAATAAAATTGAAATTTCGGTAAAATTATTCGTTTTTGTTGCTTTTTACGTCATATCTCGATAAAATGAGGAAAATTAAGGGAAAAATGAGAAAAAATATTGACATTTCGCTTAATTATTCGTTTTTGTTGCTTTTTTTGATAATATATCGATAGAAAAGGGAAAATTAAGGGATGAAATCAAAATTTCACTTAAATTATTCGTTTTTGATCCTTTTTTCGATAATTTCTAGATAAAATGAGGAAAATTAAGGAAAGAAAAGAGGAAAAAAATTGAAATTTCGCTAAAATTATTCGTTTTTGTTGCTTTATTTGGTAATATCTCGAGAAAAGGAGGAAAATTATGGAAAAAAAGAGGAAAAGAATTGAAATTTCGCTAAAATTATTCGTTTTTGTTGCTTTTTTCAGGCATATCTAGATCAAATAAGGAAAATTAAGAAAAAAAAAGTAAATTAAAATTGAAATTTCCCTAAAATTATTCGTTTTTGTTGCTTTTTTCGATTACATCTCGATAAAATGAAAAATATTAATGAAAAAAATTGAAATTTCGCTAAAATTATTCGTTTTTGTTGCTATTTCGATAGAATCTCTATGAAATGAGGTAAATTAAGAAAAAAATGATGAATGAAATTGAAATTTTGCTAAAATTATTCCTTTTTATAATTTTTCCATAATATCTCGATAGAATGAGGAAAATTAAGGAAAAAAAAGAGATAAGAAATAGTTTTTTCGCTTAAATTGTTCGTTTTAGTTGCTTTTTTCGATAATATCTCCGTAAAATGAGGAAAATTAAGGAAAAAAATTGAAATTTCTCTAAAAATATTTGTGTTTTTCCTTTTTTTGATAGTTTCTCTATAAAATGAGGAAAATTAAGAAAAAAAAGAGGAATGAAATTGAAATTTTGCTAAAATTATTCATTTTTGTTGCTTTTTTCGATAATATCTCGATAAAATATGGAATATAAAGGAAAAATAGAAGAAAGAACTTGAAATTTCGCTAAAATGATCTTTTTTATCTCTTTTTTATCTCTTTTTTATCTATTTTTTCGATAATATCTCGATAAAATGAGGATAATTAATGGAAAAAAAGAGGAAAAATATTGTCATTTCGCTAAAATGATTTTTTTGTTGCTTTTTTTGGATAATATCTCGATAAAATGAGGAAAATTAAGGAAAAATATAGAAATTTCGCAAAAATTATTCGTTTTTGTTGCTTTTTTTGGCAATATCTCGAGTAAACTAGGAAAATTATGGAATAAAAGTGGAAAAGAATTGAAATTTCACTACAATTATTCGTTTTTGTTGCTTTTTTCGGTCATATTTCGATAAAATAAGGAAAATTAAGGAAAAAAAAGTCAATTAAAATTGAAATTTCCCTAAAATTATTCGTTTTTATTGCTTTTTTCGATTACATCTCGATAAAATGAGGAAAATTAAGGATAAAAGGAGGAAAAAATTGAAATTTCGCTAAAATTATTCAATTTTGTGGCTTTTTACGGTCATATCTCGATAAATTAAGGAACATTAAGCGAACAAAAGCAGAAAAATATTGACATTTCGCTAAAATAATATTTTTGGTTGCTTTATTCGATAATATCTCGATAAAATGAGGAAAATTAAGGAAAGAAGAGGAAAAAAAATGAAATTACGGCTAAAAAATTTGTTTTTTTTTCTTTTTTCAATTCAATTCAATCAATTTGTTGCTTTTCTCGATAAATTCTAGATTAGATGAGGAAAATTAAGGAAAAAATTGAATTTTCGCTAAAATTAATCGTTTTTGTTGCTTTTTTCGATAATATCTCTATAAAATGAGAAAAATTAAGAAAAAAGAAGAGGAAAGTATTTGAAATTTCGCTAAAATTATTCGTTTTTGTTGCTTTTAACGATAAATTCTCCTTAAAATGAGGAAAATTAAGGAAAAAGAGAGGAAATAAAATTGAAAATTCGCTACAATTATTCGTTTTTGTTGCTGTTTTTTATAATATCTCGATAAAACGAGGAAAATTAAGGAAAGAAATGGATATTTCGCTTAAATTATTCGTTTTTGATCCTTTTTTCCGTAATTTCCAGATAAATTGAGGAAAATTAAGGAAAAATAGGAAAAAAAATGAAATTACGGCTAAATAATTTGTTTTTGTTTCTCTTTTCGGTCATATCTCGATTTATTGTGAAAAAAAGGGGAAGAATTTCATATTTCGCTTAAATTATTCGTATTTGTTGCTTTTTTCGATAAATTCTCGATAAAATGGGGAAAATTAAGGAAAAAAAGAGGAAAAAATTTAAATTTCGCTAAAATTATTCGTTTTTGTTGCTTTTTACGTTCATATCTCGAGAAAATGAGGAAAATTAAGGGAAAAATAGGAAAAATATTGACATTTCGCTAAAATGATATTTTTAGTTGCTTTTTTCGGTAATATCTTGATAAAATGAGGAATATTAAGGAAAAAAAATGAAATTTTGCTAAAATTATTCGTTTTCGTTTCTATTTTCGATAATATCTCTATAAAATGAGGAAAATTAAGAAAAAAAAAAGAGGAAAGAATTTGAAATTTCGCTAAAATTATTCGTTTTTGTTGCTTTTTTCGATTAATTCTCGATGAAATGCGGAAAATTAAGAAACAAAAGGGGAAGAATTTCAAATTTCACTTAAATTATTCGTATTTGTTGCTTTTTTCGTTCTTATCTGGATAAAATGAGGAAAAATAAGGAATTAAAGAGGGGAAAGATCGAGATTTCGCAAAAATTATTCGTTTTTGATGCTTTTTTAATAAATTCTCGATAAAATGAGGAAAATTAAGGAAAAAAAGAGGGAATGAAATTGAAATTTCGCTACAGTTATACGTTTTTGTTGCTGTTTTCTATAATATCTTGATAAAACGAGGAGACTTAAGGAAAAAAAGAGAAAAAAATTTAAATTTCGCTAAAATTATTCGTTTTTGTTGCTTTTTACGGTCATATCTCGATAAAATGAGAAAAATTAAGGGAAAAAGAGGAAAAATATTGACTTTTCGCTAAAATGATATTTTTAGTTGCTTTTTTCGGTAATATCTCGATAAAATGAGGAAAATTAAGGAAAAAAATTGAAATTTTGCTAAAATTATTCGTTTTCGTTTCTATTTTCGATAATATCTCTAAAAAATGAGGAAAATTAAGAAAAAAAAAGAGGAAAGAATTTAAAATTTCGCTAAAATTATTCGTTTTTGTTGCTTTTATCGATAAATTCTCCTTAAAATGAGGAAAATTAAGGAAAAAGAGAGGAAATAAAATTGAAAATTCGCTACAATTATTCGTTTTTGTTGCTGTTTTCTATAATATCTCGATAAAACGAGGAAAATTAAGGAAAGAAATGGATATTTCGCTCAAATTATTCGTTTTTGATCCTTTTTGCATAATTTCTAGATAAAATGAGGAAAATCAAGGAAAAACAGAGGAAAAAAAATATAAATTTAGCTAAAATTATTCCTTTTTGTTGCTTTTTTTGGCAATATCTCGAGAAAACTAGGAAAATTATGGAAAAAAAGAGGAAAAGAATTGAAATTTCACTACAATTATTCCTTTTTATTTCTTTTTTCGGTCATATTTCGATTAAATAAGGAAAATTAAGGAAAAAAAGTCAATTAAAATTGAAATTTCCCTAAAATTATTCGTTTTTGATGCCTTTTTCGATTACATCTCGTTAAAATGAGGAAAATTAAGAAAAAAAAGAGAAAAGAATTTGAAATTTCGCTAATATGTTTAGTTTTTGTTGCTTTTTTCGATAATTAATCGATAAAATGAGGAAAATTAAGGGAAAAAAAGGAAAAATATTGAAATTCGGCTAAAATAATTTTTTTTGTTGCTTTTTTCGATAATATCTCGATAAAATGAGGAAAATTAAGGAAAAAAGAGGAAAAAAATGAAATTACGTCTAAAAAATTCGTTTTTGTTGCTTTTTTCGGTCATATTTCGATCAAATAAGGAAAATTAAGGAAAAAAGAGTCAATTAAAATTGAAATTTCCCTAAAATTATTCGTTTTTATTGCTTTTTTCGATTACATCTCCATAAAATGAGGAAAATTAAGGATAAAAGGAGGAAAAAATTGAAATTTCGCTAAAATTATTCATTTTTGATGCTTTTTACGGTCATATCTCGATAAAATGAGGAACATTAAGCGAACAAAAGCAGAAAAATATTGACATTTCGCTAAAATAATTTTTTTTGTTGCTTTTTTCGATATATCTCGATAAAATGAGGAAAATTAAGGAACAAAGAGGAAAAAAAATGAAATTAAGGCAAAATAATTCGTTTTTGTTTCTTTTTTCGGTCATATCTCGATTTATTGAGGAAAAAAAGGGGAAGAATTTCATATTTCGCATAAATTATTCGTATATGTTGCTTTTTTCGTTAAATTCTCCATAAAATGGGGAAAATTAAGGAAAAACAGAGGAAATAAAATTGAAAATTCAATACAATTATTTGGTTTTGTTATTGTTTTCTATAATATCTCGATAAAACGAGGAAAATTAAGGAAAGAAATGGATATTTCGCTCAAATTATTCGTTTTTGATCTTTTTTTCCATAATTTCTAGATAAAATGAGGAAAATCATGAAAAATAACAGAGGGAAAAAATAAAAATTTCGCTAAAATTATTCGTTTTTGTTGATTTTTTTGGCAATATATCGAGAAAACTAGGAAAATTATGGAATAATAGTGGAAAAGAATTGACATTTCACTAAAATTATTCGTTTTTGTTGCTTTTTACGGTCATATCTCGATAAAATGTGGAAAATTAAGAAAAAAAAAGAGGAAGGAATTTGAAATTTCGCTATTATGATTAGTTTTTGTTGCTTTCTTCGATAATTAATCGATAAAATGAGGAATATTAAGGGAAAAAAAGGAAAAATATTGAAATTTGGCTAAAATAATTTTCTTTGTTGCTTTTTTCGATAATATCTCGATAAAATGAGGAAAATTAAGGAAAAAAGAGGAAAAAAAATGAAATTACGGCTAAAAAATTCGTTTTTGTTTCTTTTATCGGTCATATCTCGATTTATTGTGGAAAAAAATGGGAAGAATTTCATATTTCGCTTAAATTATTCGTATTTGTTGCTTTTTTCAATAAATTGTCGATAAAATGGGGAAAATTAAGGGAAAACAGAGGAAATAAAATTGAAAATTCGATACAATTATTTGTTTTTGTTGTTGTTTTCTATAATATCTCGATAAAACGAGGAAAATTAAGGAAAGAATTGGATATTTCGCTCAAATTATTCGTTCTTGTTCTTTTTTTCCATAATTTCTAGATAAAATGAGGAAAATCAAGAAAAATAACAGATGAAAAAAATATATAATTTTGCTAAAATTATTCGTTTTTGATGCTTTTTTTGGCAATATCTCGAGAAAACTAGGAAAATTATGGAATAAAAGTGGAAAGGAATTGAAATTTCACTACAATTATTCGTTTTCGTTGCTTTTTTCTGTCATATTTCGATAAAATAAGGAAAATTAAGGAAAAAAAAGTCAATTAAAATTGTAATTTCCCTAAAATTATTCATTTTTATTGCTTTTTTCGATTACATCTCGATAAAATGAGGAAAATTAAGGATAAAAGGAGGAAATATTGAAATTTCGCTAAAATAATATTTTTTGTTGCTTTTTTCGATAATATCTCGATAAAATGTGGAAAATAAGGAAAAAAGAGGAAAAAAATCAAATTTCGCTTAAATTATTCGTATTTGTTGCTTTTTTCGATAAATTCTCGATTAGATGAGGAAAATTAAGGAAAAAAATTGAATTTTCGCTAAAATTAATCGTTTTCGTTGCTTTTTTCGATAATATCTCGTTAAAATTAGGAAAATTAAGGAATAAAAGAGGAAAAAAATTGAAATTTCGCTAAAATTATTCGTTTTCGTTTCTATTTTCGATGATATCTCTATAAAATGAGGAAAATTAAGAAAAAAGAAGAGGAAAGAATTTGAAATTTCGCTAAAATTATTCGTTTTTGTTGCTTTTATCGATAAATTCTCCTTAAAATGAGGAAAATTAAGGAAAAAGAGAGGAAATAAAATTGAAAATTCGCTACAATTATTCGTTTTTGTTGCTGTTTTCTATAATATCTCGATAAAACGAGGAAAATTAAGGAAAGAAATGGATATTTCGCTCAAATTATTCGTTTTTGATCCTTTTTTCCGTAATTTCTAGATAAAATGAGGAAAATCAAGGAAAAACAGAGGAAAAAAAATAAATTTCGCTAAAATTATTCGTTTTTGTGACTTTTTTTGGCAATATCTCGAGAAAACTAGGAAAATTATGCAATAAAACTGGAAAAGAATTGAAATTTCCCTAAAATTATTTTCTTTGTTGCTTTTTTCGATAATATCTCGATAAAATGTGGAAAATTAAGGAAAAAAGTGGGAAAAAAATAAAATTATGGCTAAATAATTCGTTTTTGTTTATTTTTTCGGTCATATCTCGATTTATTGTGGAAAAAAAGGGGAAGAATTTCATATTTCCCTTAAATTATTCGTATTTGTTGCTTTTTTCGATAAATTCTCGATAAAATGGGGAAAATTAAGAAAAAACAGAGGAAATAAAATTGATAATTCGATACAATTATTCGTTTTTGTTGCTGTTTTCTATAATATCTCGATAAAACGAGGAAAATTAAGGAAAGAAATGGATATTCCGCTCAAATTATTCGTTTTTGATCTTTTTTTCCATAATTTCTAGATAAAATGAGGAAAATCATGAAAAATAACAGAGGGAAAAAAATATAAATTTCGCTAAAATTATTTGTTTTTGTTGATTTATTTGGCAATATCTCGAGAAAACTAGGAAAATTATGGAATAAAAGTTGAAAAGAATTGAAATTACACTACAATTATTCGTTTTTGTTGCTTTTTTCGGTCATATTTCGATAAAATAAGGAAAATTAAGGAAAAAAAAGTCAATGAAAATTGAAATTTCCCTAAAACTATACGTTTTTATTGCTTTTTTCAATTTCATCTCGATAGAATGAGGAAAATTAAGGAAAAAAGAGGAAAAAATTGAAATTACCGCTAAATAATTCGTTTATGTTTCTTTTTTCGGTCATTTCTCGATTTAATGTGGAAAAAAAGGGGAAGAATTTCAAATTTCGCTTAAATTATTCGTATTTGTTGCTTTTTTCGATAAATTCTCGATAAGATGAGGAAAATTTAGGAAAAAAATTGAATTTTCGCTAAAATTAATCGTTTTCGTTGCTTTTTTCGATAATATCTAGTTAAAATTAGGAATATTAAGGAATAAAAGAGGAAAAAAATTGAAATTTCGCTAAAATTATTCGTTTTCATTGCTATTTTCGATGATATCTCTAAAAAATGAGGAAAAATTAAAAAAAAGAAGAGGAAGGAATTTGAAATTTCGCTAAAATTATTCGTTTTTGTTGCTTTTATCGATAAATTCTCCTTAAAATGAGGAAAATTAAGGAAAAAGAGAGGAAATAAAATTGAAAATTCGCTTCAATTATTCGTTTTTCTTGCTGTTTTCTATAATATCTCGATAAAACGAGGAAAATTAAGGAAAGAAAAGAATATTTCGCTCAAATTATTCGTTTTTGATCCTTTTTTCCGTAATTTCTAGATAAAATGAGGAAAATCAAGCAAAAAACAGAGGAAAAAATATAAATTTCGCTAAAATTATTCGTTTTTTTTTTGCTTTTATTGGCAATTTCTCGAGAAAACTAGAAAAATTATGGAAAAAAAGAGGAAAAGAATTGAAATTTCACTACAATCATTCGTTTTTATTGCTTTTTTCGGTCATATTTCGATTAAATAAGGAAAATTAAGGAAAAAAAAGTCAATTAAAATTGAAATTTCCCCAAAATTATTCGTTTTTGTTGCTTTTTTCGATTACATCTCGATAAAATGAGGAAAATTAAGAAAAAAAAGAGGAAGGAAATACAAATTTCGCTAATATGATTAGTTTTTGTTGCTTTTTTCGATAATTAATCGATAAAATGAGGAAAATTAAAGGAAAAAAAGGAAAAATATTAAATTTGGCTAAAATAATTTGTTTTGTTGCTTTTTTCGATAATATCTCGATAAAATGAGGAAAATTAAGGAAAGAAGAGGAAAAAAAATGAAATTACGGCTAAAAAATTTGTTTTTGTTTCTTTTTTCGGTCATATCTCGATTTATTGTGGAAAAAAATGGGAAGAATTTCATATTTCGCTTAAATTATTAGTATTTGTAGCTTTTTTCGATAAATTGTCGATAAAATGGGGAAAATTAAGGGAAAAGAGAGGAAATAAAATTGAAAATTCGATACAATTATTTGTTTTTGTTGTTGTTTTCTATAATATCTCCATAAAACGAGGACAATTAAGGAAAGAAATGGATATTTCGCTCAAATTATTCGTTTTTGATCTTTTTTTCCATAATTTCTAGATAAAATGAGGAAAATCAAGAAAGATAACAGAGGAAAAAAAATATAAATTTCGATAAAATTATTCGTTTTTGTTGCTTTTTTTGGCAATATCTCGAGAAAACAAGGAAAAATATGGAATAAAACTGGAAAAGAATTGAAATTTCACTATAATTATTCGTTTTTGTTGCTCTTTTCGGTCATATTTCGATTAAATAAGGAAAATTAAGGAAAAAAAAGTCAACTTAAATTGAAATTTCCCTATCATTATTCGTTTTTGTTGCTTTTTTCGATAATATCTCGATAAAATGAGCAAAATTAAGGAAAAAAGAGGAAAAAAATCAAATTTCGCTGAAATTATTCATAATTGTTGCTTTTTTCGATAAATTCTCGATTAGATGAGGAAAATTAAGGAAAAAAATTGAATTTTCGCTGAAATGAATCTTTTTCGTTTCTTTTTTCGATAATATCTCGTTAAAATTAGGAATATTATGGAATAAAAGAGGAAAAAAATTATAATTTCACTAAAATTATTCGTTTTCGGTGCTATTTTCGATGATATCTCTATAAAATGAGGAAAATTAAGAAAAAAGAAGAGGAAAGAATTTGAAATTTCGCTAAAATTTTTCGTTTTTGTTGCTTTTATCGATAATTCTCCTTAAAATGAGGAAAATTAAGGAAAAAGAGAGGAAATAAAATTGAAATTTTGCTAAAATTATTCGTTTTTGTTGCTTTTTTTGGCAATATCTCGAGAAAACTAGGAAAATTACGGAAGAAAAGAGGAAAAGAATTGAAATTTCCCTAAAATTATTTTCTTTGGTGCTTTTTTCGATTACATCTCGATAAAATGAGGAAAATTAAGGATAAAAAGAGAAAAAAAATTGAAATTTCGCTAAAATTTTTCATTTTTGTTGCTTTTTAAGGTCATATCTCGATAAAATGATGAAAATTAAAGGATAAAAAGAAGAAAAAAAATTTGAAATTTCGCTAAAATTTTTGGTTTTTGTTGCTTTTTTCGATAATATCTCGATAAAATGAGGAAAATTAAGGAAAAAAGAGGAAAAAAATTGAAATTACGGTTAAATAATTCGTTTTTGTTGATTTTTTCGATTACATCTCGATGAAATGAGGAAAACTAAGGATAAAAAGAGGAAAAAATTAAAATTTCGCTAAAATTATTCATTTTTGTTGCTTTTTACGGTTATGTCTCGATAAAATGTGGAACATTAAGCGACCAAAAGTAGAAAAATATTGACATTTCGCTAAAATAATTTTTTTTGTTGCTTTTTTCGATAATATCTCGATAATATGAGCAAAATTAAGGAAAAAAGAGGAAAAAAATCAAATTTCGCTGAAATTGTTCGTAATTGTTGCTTTTTTCGATAAATTCTCGATTAGATGAGGAAAATTAAGGAACATAGTTGAATTTTCGCTGAAATGAATCGTTTTCGTTGCTTTTTTCGATAATATCTCGTTAAAATTAGGAATATTAAGGAATAAAAGAGGAAAAAAATTAAAATTTCACTAAATTTATTCGTTTTTGGTGCTATTTTCGATGATATCTCTATAAAATGAGGAAAATTAAGAAAAAAGAAGAGGAAAGAACTTTAAATTTCGCTAAATTATTCGTTTTTGTTGCTTTTATCGATAAATTCTCCTTAAAATTAGAAAATTAAGGAAAAAGAGAGGAAATAAAATTGAAAATTCGCTACAATTATTCGTTTTTGTTGCTGTTTTCTCTAATATCTCAATAAAACGAGGAAAATTAAGGAAAGAAATGGATATTTTGCTCAAATTTTTCGTTTTTGATCTTTTTTTCCATAATTTCTAGATAAAATGAGGAAAATCATGAAAAATAACAGAGGTAAAAAAAATATAAATTTCGCTAAAATTATTCGTTTTTGTTGCTTTTATCGATAAATTCTCCTTAAAATAGGAAAATTAAGGAAAAAGAGAGGAAATAAAATTGAAAATTCGCTACAATTATTCGTTTTTGTTGCTGTTTTCTCTAATATCTCGATAAAACGAGGAAAATTAAGGAAAGAAATGGATATTTCGCTCAAATTATTCGTTTTTGATCCTTTTTTTCCGTAATCTCTAGATAAAATGAGGAAAATCAAGCAAAAAACAGAGAAAAAAATATAGAAAAGAGGAAAAGAATTGAATTTTCACTACAATTATTCGTTTTTATTGCTTTTTTTGGCAATATCTCGAGAAAACTAGGAAAATTATGGAATAAAAGTGGAAAAGAATTGAAATTTCACTACAATTATTCGTTTTTCTTGCTTTTTTTCGGTCATATTTTGATAAAATAAGGAAAATTAAGGAAAAAAAATCAATTAAAATTGAAATTTCGCTAAAATTATTCGTTTTTGTTGCTTTTTTTGGCAATATCTCGAGAAAACTAGGAAATTTATGGAATAAAAGTGGAATAGAATTGTAATTTCACTACAACTATTCGTTTTTGTTGCTTTTTTCGGTCATATTTCGATAAAATAAGGAAAATTAAGGAAAAAAAAGTCAATTAAAATTGAAATTTCGCTAAAATTATTCGTTTTTGTTGCTTTTATCGATAAATTCTCCTTAAATTGAGGAAAAATAAGGAAAAAGAGAGGAAATAAAATTGAACATTTGCCACAATTATTCGTTTTTGTTGCTGTTTTCTATAATATCTCGATAAAACGAGGAAAATTAAGGAAAAAAAGTGATATTTCGCTCAAATTATTCGTTTTAGATCCTTTTTTCCGTAATTTCTAGATAAAATGAGGAAAATCAAGCCAAAAACAGAGGAAAAAAAATAAATTTTGCTAAAATTATTCGTTTTTGTTGCTTTTTTTGGCAATATCTCGAGAAAACTAGGAAAATTATGGAAAAAAAGAGGAAAAGAATTGAAATTTCACTACAATTATTCGTTTTTATTACTTTTTTCGGTCATATTTCGATTAAATAAGGAAAAATAAGTCAATTAAAATTGAAATTTCCCCAAAATTATTCGTTTTTGTTGCTTTTTTCGATTACATCTCGATAAAATGAGGAAAATTAAGAAAAAAAAAGAGGATAGAATTTGAAATTTCGCTAATATGATTAGTTTATGTTGCTTTTTTCGATAATTAATCGATAAAATGTGGAAAATTAAGGGAAAAAAAGGAAAAATATTGATATTTGGCTAAAATAATTTTTTTGTTGCTTTTTTCGATAATATCTCGATAAAATGAGGAAAATTAAGGAAAAAAGAGGAAAAAAAATGCAATTACGGCTAAAAAATTCGTTTTTGTTTCTTTTTTCGGTCATATCTCGATTTATTGTGGAAAAAAATGGGAAGAATTTAATATTTCGCTTAAATTATTCGTGTTTGTTGCTTTTTTCGATAAATTGTCGATAATATGGGGAAAATTATGGAAAAACAGAGGAAATATAATTGAAAATTCGATACAATTATTCGTTTTTGTTGTTGTTTTCTATAATATCTCGAGAAAACGAGGAAAATTAAGGAAAGAAATGGATATTTCGCTCAAATTATTTGTTTTTGATCTTTTTTTCCATAATTTCTAGATAAAATGAGGAAAATCAAGAAAAATAACAGAGGGAAAAAAATATAAATTTCGCTAAAATTATTCGTTTTTGTTGCTTTTTTTGGCAATATCTCGAGAAAACTAGGAAAATTATGGAATAAAAGTGGAAAAGAATTGAAATTTCACTACAATTATTAGTTTTTGTTGCTTTTTTCGGTCATTTTTCGATAACATAAGGAAAATTTAGGAAAAAAGAGTCAATTAAAATTGAAATTTCCCTAAGGTTATTCGTTTTTATTGCTTTTTACGGTCATATCTCGATAAAATGATGAACACTAAGCGAACAAAAGCAGAAAAATATTGACATTTCGCTAGAATATTTTTTTTGTTTCTTTTTTCGATAATATCTCGATAAAATGAGGAAAATTAAGGAAAAAAGAGGAAAAAAATCAAATTTCGCTTAAATTATTCGTATTTGTTTCTTTTTCGATAAATTCTCGATTAGATGAGGAAAATTAAGGAAAAAAATTGAATATTCGCTAAAATTAATCGTTTTCGTTGCTTTTTTCGATAATATCTCGTTAAAATTAGGAATATTAAGGAATAAAAGAGGAAACAAATTGAAATTTCGCTTAAATTATTCGCTTTGGTGCTTTTTTCGATTATATCTCCATAAAATGAGGAAAATTAAGGATAAAAAGAGGAAAAAAATTGAAATTTCGCTAAAATTTTTCGTTTTTGTTGCTTTTCAAGGTCATATCTCGATAAAATGAGGAAAATTAAGGAAAAAAGAGGAAAAAAATGAAATTACGGCTAAATAATTCGTTTTTGTTTCTTTTTTCGGTCATATCTCGATTTAATGTGGAAAAAAAGGGGATGAATTTCAAATTTCGCTTAAATTATTCGTATTTGTTGCTTTTTTCAATAAATTCTTGATAAGATGAGGAAAATTAAGGAAAAAAATTGAAATTTCGCTAAAATTATTCGTTTTCGTTGCTATTTTCGATGATATGTCAAAAAAATGAGGAAAAATTAAGAAAAAAGAAGAGGAAAGAATTTGAAATTTCGCTAAAATTATTCGTTTTTGTTGCTTTAATCGATAAATTCTCCTTAAAATGAGGAAAATTAAGGAAAAAGAGAGGAAATAAAATTGAAAATTCGCTACAATTTTTCTTTTTTTTTGCTCTTTTCTATAATATCTCGATAAAACGAGGAAAATTAAGGAAAGAAATGGATATTTCGCTCAAAGTATTCGTTTTTGATCCATTATTCCGTAATTTCTAGATAAAATAAGGAAAATCAAGCAAAAAACAGAGGAAAAAAATATAAATTTCGCTAAAATTATTCGTTTTTGTTGCTTTTATTGGCAATTTCTCGAGAAAACTAGGAAAATTATGGAAAAAAGAGGAAAAGAATTAAAATTTCCATAAAATTATTCGCTTTGGTGCTTTTTTCGATTACATCTCGATAAAATGAGGAAAATTAAGGATAAAAATAGGAAAAAAATTGAAATTTCGCTAAAATTTTTCGTTTTTGTTGCTTTTCAAGGTCATATCTCGATAAAATAAGGAAAATTAAGGGATAAAAAGAGGAAAAATTTTGAAATTTCGCTAAAATTTTTGGTTTTTGTGCATTTTTCGATAATATCTTGAAAAAATGAGGAAATTAAGTAAAAAAGAGGAAAAAAAATGAAATTACGACTTAATAATTCGTTTTTGTTTCTTTTTTCGGTCATATCTCGATTTATTGTGGAAAAAAATGGGAAGAATTTCATATTTCGCTTAAATTATTCGTATTTGTTGCTTTTTTCGATAAATTCTCGATAAAATGGGGAAAATTAAGGAAAAACAGAAAAAATAAAATTGAAAATTCGATACAATTATTCGTTTTTGTTGCTGTTTTCTATAATATCTCGATAAAACGAGGAAAATTAAGGAAAGAAATGGATATTTCGCTCAAACTATTCGTTTTTGATCCTTATTTCCATAATTTCTAGATAAAATGAGGAAAATCAAGAAAAAACAGACGGAAAAAAAATATAAATTTCGCTAAAATTATTCGTTTTTGTTACTTTTTTTGGCAATATCTCGAGAAAACTAGGAAATTATGGAAAAAAAGAGGAAAAGAATTGAAATTTAACTACAATTATTCGTTTTTGTTGCTTTTTTCTGTCATATTTCGATAAAATAAGGAAAATAAAGTCAATTAAAATTGAAATTTCCCTAAAATTAATCGTTTTTATTGCTTTTTTTCGATTACATCTCGATAAAATGAGGAAAAATTAAGAAAAAAGAAGAGGAAAAAAATTGAAATTTCGCTAAAATTTTTGTTTTTGTTGCTTTTCAAGGTCATATCTCGATAAAATGAGGAAAATTAAGGGATAAAAAGAGGAAAAATTTTTGGTTTTTGTGCATTCTTCGATAATATCTCGATAAAATGAGGAAATTTAAGGAAAAAAGAGGAAAAAAATGAAATTACGGCTAAATAATTCGTTTTTGTTTCTTTTTTCGGTCATATCTCGATTTAATGTGGAAAAAAAGGGGAAGAATTTCAAATTTCGCTTAAATTATTCGTATTTGTTGCTTTTTTCGATAAATTCTCGATAAAATGGGGAAAATTAAGGAAAAACAGAAAAAATAAAATTGAAAATTCGATACAATTATTCGTTTTTGTTGCTGTTTTCTATAATATCTCGATAAAACGAGGAAAATTAAGGAAAGAAATGGATATTTCTCTCAAACTATTCGTTTTTGATACTTATTACCATAATTTCTAGATAAAATGAGGAAAATCAAGGAAAAAACAGACGAAAAAAAAATAAATTTCGCTAAAATTATTCGTTTTTGTTGCTTTTTTTGGCAATATCTCGAGAAAACTAGGAAAATTATGGAAAAAAAGAGGAAAAGAATTGAAATTTCACTACAATTATTCGTTTTTGTTGCTTTTTTCTGTCATATTTCGATAAAATAAGGAAAAAAAAGTCAATTAAAATTGAAATTTCCCTAAAATTAATCGTTTTTGTTGCTATTTTCGATGATATCTCTAAAAAATGAGGAAAAATTAAGAAAAAAGAAGAGGAAAAAAATTGAAGTTTCGCTAAAATTATTCGTTTTTGTTGCTTTTCAAGGTCATATCTCGATAAAATGAGGGATATTAAGGGATAAAAAGAGGAAAAATTTTGAAATTTCGCTAAAAGTTTTGGTATTTGTGCATTTTTCGATAAAATCTCGATAAAATGAGGAAAATTAAGGAAAAAAGAGGGAAAGAAATGAAATTACGGCTAAATAATTCATTTTCAATTCTTTCTTCGATCATATCTCGATTTAATGTGGAAAAAAAGGGGAAGAATTTCAAATTTCGCTTAAATAATTCGTATTTGTTGCTTTTTTCGATAAATTCTCGATAAGATGAGGAAAATTTAGGAAAAAAATTGAATTTTCGATAAAATTAATCGTTTTTGTTGCTTTTTTCGATAATATCTCGTTAAGATTAGGAATATTAAGGAATAAAAGAGGAAAAAATTGAAATTTCGCTAAAATTATTTGTTTTCGTTGCTTTTTTCGGTGATATCTCTAAAAAATGAGGAAAAATTAAGAAAAAAGAAGAGGAAAGAATTTGAAATTTCGCTAAAATTATTCGTTTTTGTTGCTTTTATCGATAAATTCTCCTTAAAATGAGGAAAAATAAGGAAAAAGAGAGGAAATAAAATTAAAAATTCGCTCAAATTATTCGTTTTTGATCCTTTTTTCCGTTATTTCTAGATAAAATGAGGAAAATCAAGCAAGAAACAGAGGAAAAAAATATAAATTTCGCTAAAATTTTAATTGCTTATTTCCATAATATCTCGTTAAAATTAGGAAAATTAAGGAATAAAAGAGGAAAGAAATTGAAATTTCGCAAAAAATATTCGTTTTTGTTGCTTTTTTCGATAAATTCTCGATAAAATGAGGAAAATTAAGGAAAAAGAGAGGAAATAAAATATAAATTTCGCCAAACTTAATCGTTTTTGTTGCTTTTTTTGGCAATATCTCGAGAAAACTAGCAAAATTATCGAAAAAAAGAGGAAAAGAATAGAAATTTCACTACAATTATTCGTTTTTGTTGCTTTGTTCGGTCATATTTCGATAAAATAAGGAAAAAATAGTCAATTAAAATTGAAAATTCCATAAAATTATTCGCTCTGGTGCTTTTTTCGATTACAACTCGATAAAATGAGGAAAATTAAGGATAAAAAGGGGAAAAAATTGAAATTTCGCTAAAATTATTCGTTTTCGTTGCTATTTTCGATGATATGTCAAAAAAATGAGGAAAAATTAAGAAAAAAGAAGAGGAAAGAATTTGAAATTTCGCTAAAATTATTCGTTTTTGTTGCTTTAATCGATAAATTCTCCTTAAAATGAGGAAAATTAAGGAAAAAGAGAGGAAATAAAATTGAAAATTCGCTACAATTTTTCTTTTTTTTTGCTCTTTTCTATAATATCTCGATAAAACGAGGAAAATTAAGGAAAGAAATGGATATTTCGCTCAAAGTATTCGTTTTTGATCCATTATTCCGTAATTTCTAGATAAAATAAGGAAAATCAAGCAAAAAACAGAGGAAAAAAATATAAATTTCGCTAAAATTATTCGTTTTTGTTGCTTTTATTGGCAATTTCTCGAGAAAACTAGGAAAATTATGGAAAAAAGAGGAAAAGAATTAAAATTTCCATAAAATTATTCGCTTTGGTGCTTTTTTCGATTACATCTCGATAAAATGAGGAAAATTAAGGATAAAAATAGGAAAAAAATTGAAATTTCGCTAAAATTTTTCGTTTTTGTTGCTTTTCAAGGTCATATCTCGATAAAATAAGGAAAATTAAGGGATAAAAAGAGGAAAAATTTTGAAATTTCGCTAAAATTTTTGGTTTTTGTGCATTTTTCGATAATATCTTGAAAAAATGAGGAAATTAAGTAAAAAAGAGGAAAAAAAATGAAATTACGACTTAATAATTCGTTTTTGTTTCTTTTTTCGGTCATATCTCGATTTATTGTGGAAAAAAATGGGAAGAATTTCATATTTCGCTTAAATTATTCGTATTTGTTGCTTTTTTCGATAAATTCTCGATAAAATGGGGAAAATTAAGGAAAAACAGAAAAAATAAAATTGAAAATTCGATACAATTATTCGTTTTTGTTGCTGTTTTCTATAATATCTCGATAAAACGAGGAAAATTAAGGAAAGAAATGGATATTTCGCTCAAACTATTCGTTTTTGATCCTTATTTCCATAATTTCTAGATAAAATGAGGAAAATCAAGAAAAAACAGACGGAAAAAAAATATAAATTTCGCTAAAATTATTCGTTTTTGTTACTTTTTTTGGCAATATCTCGAGAAAACTAGGAAATTATGGAAAAAAAGAGGAAAAGAATTGAAATTTAACTACAATTATTCGTTTTTGTTGCTTTTTTCTGTCATATTTCGATAAAATAAGGAAAATAAAGTCAATTAAAATTGAAATTTCCCTAAAATTAATCGTTTTTATTGCTTTTTTTCGATTACATCTCGATAAAATGAGGAAAAATTAAGAAAAAAGAAGAGGAAAAAAATTGAAATTTCGCTAAAATTTTTGTTTTTGTTGCTTTTCAAGGTCATATCTCGATAAAATGAGGAAAATTAAGGGATAAAAAGAGGAAAAATTTTTGGTTTTTGTGCATTCTTCGATAATATCTCGATAAAATGAGGAAATTTAAGGAAAAAAGAGGAAAAAAATGAAATTACGGCTAAATAATTCGTTTTTGTTTCTTTTTTCGGTCATATCTCGATTTAATGTGGAAAAAAAGGGGAAGAATTTCAAATTTCGCTTAAATTATTCGTATTTGTTGCTTTTTTCGATAAATTCTCGATAAAATGGGGAAAATTAAGGAAAAACAGAAAAAATAAAATTGAAAATTCGATACAATTATTCGTTTTTGTTGCTGTTTTCTATAATATCTCGATAAAACGAGGAAAATTAAGGAAAGAAATGGATATTTCTCTCAAACTATTCGTTTTTGATACTTATTACCATAATTTCTAGATAAAATGAGGAAAATCAAGGAAAAAACAGACGAAAAAAAAATAAATTTCGCTAAAATTATTCGTTTTTGTTGCTTTTTTTGGCAATATCTCGAGAAAACTAGGAAAATTATGGAAAAAAAGAGGAAAAGAATTGAAATTTCACTACAATTATTCGTTTTTGTTGCTTTTTTCTGTCATATTTCGATAAAATAAGGAAAAAAAAGTCAATTAAAATTGAAATTTCCCTAAAATTAATCGTTTTTGTTGCTATTTTCGATGATATCTCTAAAAAATGAGGAAAAATTAAGAAAAAAGAAGAGGAAAAAAATTGAAGTTTCGCTAAAATTATTCGTTTTTGTTGCTTTTCAAGGTCATATCTCGATAAAATGAGGGATATTAAGGGATAAAAAGAGGAAAAATTTTGAAATTTCGCTAAAAGTTTTGGTATTTGTGCATTTTTCGATAAAATCTCGATAAAATGAGGAAAATTAAGGAAAAAAGAGGGAAAGAAATGAAATTACGGCTAAATAATTCATTTTCAATTCTTTCTTCGATCATATCTCGATTTAATGTGGAAAAAAAGGGGAAGAATTTCAAATTTCGCTTAAATAATTCGTATTTGTTGCTTTTTTCGATAAATTCTCGATAAGATGAGGAAAATTTAGGAAAAAAATTGAATTTTCGATAAAATTAATCGTTTTTGTTGCTTTTTTCGATAATATCTCGTTAAGATTAGGAATATTAAGGAATAAAAGAGGAAAAAATTGAAATTTCGCTAAAATTATTTGTTTTCGTTGCTTTTTTCGGTGATATCTCTAAAAAATGAGGAAAAATTAAGAAAAAAGAAGAGGAAAGAATTTGAAATTTCGCTAAAATTATTCGTTTTTGTTGCTTTTATCGATAAATTCTCCTTAAAATGAGGAAAAATAAGGAAAAAGAGAGGAAATAAAATTAAAAATTCGCTCAAATTATTCGTTTTTGATCCTTTTTTCCGTTATTTCTAGATAAAATGAGGAAAATCAAGCAAGAAACAGAGGAAAAAAATATAAATTTCGCTAAAATTTTAATTGCTTATTTCCATAATATCTCGTTAAAATTAGGAAAATTAAGGAATAAAAGAGGAAAGAAATTGAAATTTCGCAAAAAATATTCGTTTTTGTTGCTTTTTTCGATAAATTCTCGATAAAATGAGGAAAATTAAGGAAAAAGAGAGGAAATAAAATATAAATTTCGCCAAACTTAATCGTTTTTGTTGCTTTTTTTGGCAATATCTCGAGAAAACTAGCAAAATTATCGAAAAAAAGAGGAAAAGAATAGAAATTTCACTACAATTATTCGTTTTTGTTGCTTTGTTCGGTCATATTTCGATAAAATAAGGAAAAAATAGTCAATTAAAATTGAAAATTCCATAAAATTATTCGCTCTGGTGCTTTTTTCGATTACAACTCGATAAAATGAGGAAAATTAAGGATAAAAAGGGGAAAAAATTGAAATTTTGCTAAAATTATTCGTTTTTGTTGCTTTTTACGGTCATATCTCGATAAAATGAGGAAAATTAAGGAAAAAAGAGGAAAAAAATGAAATTACGGCTAAATAATTCGTTTTTATTTCTTGTTTCGATCATATCTCAATTTAATGTAGAGAAAAAGGGGATGAATTTAATATTTCGCTGAAATTATTCGTATTTGTTGCTTTTTTCGATAATATCTCGTTAAAATTAGGAATATTAAGGAATAAAAGTGGAAAGAAATTGAAATTTCGCTAAAATTATTCGTTTTTGTTGCTATTTTCGATATTATCACTATGAAATGAGGAAAAATTAGAAAAAAAAGAGGAAAGAATTTGAAATTTCGCTAAAATTATTCGTTTTCGTTTCTTTTTTTGATAAATTCTCGATAAAATGAGAAAAATTAAGGAAAAAGAGAGGAAATAAAATTGAAAATTCGCTACAATTATTCGCTTTTTTTGCTGTTTTCTATAATATCTCGATAAAACGAGGAAAATTAAGGAAAGAAATGGATCTCTCGCTCAAATTATTCGTTTTTGGTCCTTTTTTCCGTAATTTCTAGATAAAATGAGGAAAATCAAGAAAAAAACAGAGGAAAAAAATATAAATTTCGCAAAAATTATTCGTTTTTGTTGCTTTTTTCGGTCTTATTTCGATTAAATAAGGAAAATTAAGGAAAAAAAAGTCAATTAAAATTGAAATTTCCCTAAAATTATTCGTTTTTGTTGCTTTTTTCGGTCATATTTCGATTAAATAAGGAAAATTAAGGAAAAAAAAGTCAATTAAAATTGAAATTTTCCTAAAATTATTCGTTTTTGTTGCTTTTTTCGATTACATCTCGATAAAATGGGGAAAATTAAGAAAAAATAAGAGGAAAGAATTTGAAATTTCGCTAATATGATTAGTTTTTGTTCCTTTTTTCGATAATTAATCGATAAAATGTGGAAAATTAAGGGAAAAAAAGGAAAAATATTGAAATTTGGCTAAAATAATTTTTTTTGTTTCTTTTTTGGTCATATCTCGATTTATTGTGGAAAAAAATGGGAAGAATTTCATATTTCGCTTAAATTATTCGTATTTGTTGCTTTTTTCGATAAATTGTCGATAAAATGGGGAAAATTAAGGAAAAACAGAGGAAATATAATTGAAAATTCGATACAATTATTCGTTTTTGTTGTTGTTTTCTATAATATCTCGATAAAACGAGGAAAATTAAGGAAAGAAATGGATATTTCGCTCAAATTATTCGTTTTTGATCTTTTTTTCCATAATTTCTAGATAAAATGAGGAAAATCAAGAAAAATAACAGAGGGAAAAAAATATAAATTTCGCTAAAATTATTCGTTTTTATTGCGTTTTTCGATTACATCTCCATAAAATGAGGAAAATTAAGGATAAAAGGAGGAAAAAATTGAAATTTCGCTAAAATTATTCATTTTTGTTGCTTTTTACGGTCATATCTCGATAAAATGAGGAACATTAAGCGAACAAAAGCAGAAAAATATTGACATTTCGCTAAAATAATTTTTTTTGTTGCTTTTTTCGATAATATCTCGATAAAATGAGGAAAATTAAGGAAAAAAGAGGAAAAAAATCTAATTTCGCTTAAATTATTCGTATTTGTTTCCTTTTTCGATAAATTCTCGATTAGATGCGGAAAATAAAGAAAAAAATTGAATTTTCGCTAAAATTAATCGTTTTCGTTGCTTTTTTCGATAATATCTCGTTAAAATTAGGAATATTAAGGCATAAAAGAGGAAAAAAATTGAAATTTCGCTAAAATTATTCGTTTTCGTTGCTATTTTCGATGATATCTCTATAAAATGAGGAAAATTAAAAAAAAAAAGAGGAAAAGAATTGAAATTTCCCTAAAATTATTCGCTTTGGTGCTTTTTTCGATTACATCTCCATAAAATGAGGAAAATTAAATATAAAAAGAGGAAAAAAATTGAAATTTCGCTAAAATTTTTCGTTTTTGTGTCTTTTCAAGGTCATATCTCGATAAAATGAGGAAAATTAAGGGATAAAAAGTGGAAAAATTTTAAAATTTCGCTGTAATTTTTGGTTTTTGTTGCTTTTTTCGATAATATCTCGATAAAATGAGGAAAATTAAGGAAAAAAGAGGAAAAAAAATGAAATTACGGTTAAATAATTCGTTTTTGTTTCTTTTTTCGGTCATATCTCGATTTATTGTGGAAAAAAGGGGAAGAATTTCATATTTCGCTTAAATTATTCGTTTTGTTGCTTTTTTCGATTAATTCTCGATAAATGGGGAAAATTAAGGAAAAACAGAGGATATAAAATTGAAAATTCGATACAATTATTCGTTTTTGTTGCTGTTTTCTATAATATCTCGATAATACGAGGAAAATTAAGGAAAGAAATGGATATTTTGCTCAAATTATTCGTTTTTGATCTTTTTTTCCATAATTTCTAGATAAAATGAGGAGAATCATGAAAAATAACAGAGGGAAAAAATATAAATTTCGCAAAAAAAATTCGATTTTGTTGATTTTTTTTGCAATATCTGGAGAAAACTAGGAAAATTATGCAATAAAACTGGAAAAGAATTGAAATTTCACTAAAATTATTCGTTTTTGTTGCTTTTTTCGGTCATATTTCGATAAAATAAGGAAAATTAAGGAAAAAAAAGTCAACTAAAATTGAAATTTCCCTAAAATTATTCGTTTTTATTGCTTTTTTCGATTACATCTCGATAAAATGAGGAAAATTAAGGAAAAAAGAGGAAAAATATTGTAATTTCATTAAGATGATCTTTTTTGTACCTATTTTGATAATATCTCGATAAACTGAGCAAAAATTAAGGAAAAAATTAGAAATTTCTCTAAAATTATTGGTTTTTGTTGCTTTTCTCAATTATATCTCGATAAAATGAGGAATATTTAGGAAAAAAAGAGGAAAAAAATGAAATTGTGCCTAAATTATTCGTTTTTGTTGCTTTTTTCGGTTATATCTCGATAAAATATAGAAAGAAGGGGAAGAATTTCAAATTTCACTTAAATTATTCGTATTTGTTGCTTTTTTCGGTCTTATCTGGATAAAATGACGAAAAATAAGGAATTAAAGAGGAGAAAAATCGAAATTTCACCTACATAATATTTTTTGTAGCTTTTTTCGATAATATCTCGATAAAATTAGGAAAATTAAGGAAAAAAGAGGGAAAGAAATGAAATAACGGCTAAATAATTCATTTTCAATTCTTTTTTCGATCATTTCTCGATTTAATGTAGAAAAAAAGGGGAAGAATTTCATATTTCGCTTAAATTATTCGTATTTGTTGCTTTTTTCGATAATATTTTTATAAAATGAGGAAAATTAAGGAAAAAAGAGGAAAAATAATTAAATTACGGCTAAATAATTCGTTTTTGTTTCTTTTTTCGGTCATATCTCGATTTAATGTGGAAAAAAAGGGGAAGAATTTCAAATTTCGCTTAAATTATTCGTATTTGTTGCTTTTTTCGATAAATTCTCGATAAAATGGGGAAAATTAAGGAAAAACAGAAAAAATAAAATTGAAAATTCGATACAATTATTCGTTTTTGTTGCTGTTTTCTATAATATCTCGATAAAACGAGGAAAATTAAGGAAAGAAATGGATATTTCTCTCAAACTATTCGTTTTTGATACTTATTACCATAATTTCTAGATAAAATGAGGAAAATCAAGGAAAAAACAGACGAAAAAAAAATAAATTTCGCTAAAATTATTCGTTTTTGTTGCTTTTTTTGGCAATATCTCGAGAAAACTAGGAAAATTATGGAAAAAAAGAGGAAAAGAATTGAAATTTCACTACAATTATTCGTTTTTGTTGCTTTTTTCTGTCATATTTCGATAAAATAAGGAAAAAAAAGTCAATTAAAATTGAAATTTCCCTAAAATTAATCGTTTTTATTGCTTTTTTTCGATTACATCTCGATAAAATGAGGAAAATTAAGGATAAAAGGAGGAAAAAATTGAAATTTCGCTAAAATTATTCATTTTTGTTGCTTTTTACGGTCATATCTCGATGAAATGAGGAAAATTAAGAAAAAAAAAGAGGAAAGAATTAGAAATTTCGCTAATATGATTAGTTTTTGTTGCTTTTTTCGATAATTTCTCGATAAAATGAGGAAAATTAAGGAAAAAAGAGGAAAAAAAATGAAATTACGGCTAAATAATTCGTTTTTGTTAATTTTTTCGGTCATATCTCGATTTAATGTGGAAAAAAAGTGGAAGAATTTCATATTTCGCTTAAATTATTCGTATATGTTGCTTTTTTCAATAATATCTAGTTAAAATTAGGAATATTAAGGAATAAAAGAGGTAAGAAATTGAAATTTCGCTAAAAATATTTGATTTTGTTGCTACTTTTCGATAATATCTCTATGAAATGAGGAATACTAAGAAAAAAAAAAGAGGAAAGAATTTGAAATTTCGCTAAAATTATGCGTTTTTGTTGCTTTTTTCGATAAATTCTCGATAAATGAGGAAAATTAAGGAAAAAGAGAGGAAATAAAATTGAAAATTCGCTACAATTATTCGTTTTTGTTGCTTTTTTCGATAATATCTCGATAAAATGAGGAAAATTAAGGAAAAAAGAGTAAAAATTGAAATTACGGCTAAATAATTCGTTTTTGTTTCTTTTTTCGGCCATATATCGATTTAATGTGGAAAAAAGGGGAAGAAATTCAAATTTCGCTTAAATTATTCGTATTTGTTGCTTTTTTCGATAAATTCTCGATAAGATTAGGAAAATTATGGAAAAAAATTGAATTTTCGCTAAAATTAATCCTTTTCGTTGCTTTTTTCGATAATATCTCGTTAAAATTAGGAATATTAAGGAATAAAAGAGGAAAAAAATTGAAATTTCGATAAAATTATTCGTTATCGTTGCTATTTTTGATGATATCTCTATTAAATGAGGAAAATTAAGAAAAAAGAAGAGGAAAAGAATTGAAATTTCCCTATAATTATTCGCTTTGGTGTTTTTTCGATTACATCTCGATAAAATGAGGAAAATTAAGGATAAAAAGAGGCAAAAAATTGAAATTCCGCTAAACTTTTTCGTTTTTGTTGCTTTTCAAGGTCTCGATGAAATGAGGAACATTAAGGGATAAAAAGAGGAAAAAAATTAAAATTTCGCTAAAATTTTTGGTTTTTGTTGCTTTTTTCGATAATATCTCGATAAAATGACGAAAATTAAGGAAAAAAGAGGAAAAAATTGAAATTACGGCTAAATAATTCGTTTTTGTTTCTTTTTTCGGTCATATATCGATTTAATGTGGAAAATAGGGGAAGAAATTCAAATTTCGCTTAAATTATTCGTATTTGTTGCTTTTTTCGATAAATTCTCGATAAGATTAGGAAAATTATGGAAAAAAATTGAGTTTTCGCTAAAATTAATCGTTTTCGTTGCTTTTATCGATAATATCTCGTTAAAATTAGGAATATTAAGGAATAAAAGAGGAAAATAATTGAAATTACGCTAAAATTATTCGTTATCGTTGCTATTTTCGATGATATCTCTATAAAATGAGGAAAATTAAGAAAAAAGAAGAGGAAAAGAATTGAAATTTCCCTATAATTATTCGCTTTGGTGTTTTTTAAATTACATCTCGATAGAATGACGAAAATTAAGGATAAAAAGAGGAAAAAAATGAAATTACGGCTAAATAATTCGTTTTTGTTTCTTTTTTCGGTCATATCTCGATTTATTGTGGAAAAAACGGGAAGAATTTCAGATTTCGCTTAAATTATTCGTATTTGTTGCTTTTTTCGATAAATTCTCGATTAAATGGGGAAAATTAAGGAAAAACAGTGGAAATAAATTGAAATTTCGATACAATTATTCGTTTTTGTTCCTGTTTTCTATAATATCTAGATAAAACGAGGAAAATTAAGGAAAGAAATGGATATTTCGCTCAAATTATTCGTTTTTGATCTTTTTTTCCATAATTTCTAGATAAAATGAGAAAAATCAAGAAAAATAACAATGGGAAAAAAATAAAAATTTCGCTAAAATTATTCGTTTTTGTTGCCTCTTTTGGCAATATCTCGAGAAAACTAGGAAAATTATGGAATAAAAGAGGAAAAGTATTGAAATTTCCCTACAATTATTCGTTCTTGTTGCTTTTGTCGGTCATATTTCAATAAAATAAGGAAAATTAAGGAAAAAATGTCAATTAAAATTGAAATTTCCCTAAAATTATTCCTTTTTATTGCTTTTTTTCGATTACATCTCGATAAAATGAGGAAAATTAAGGATAAAAAGAGGAATTAAAATAGAAAATTCGCTACAATTATTCGTTTTTGTTGCTGTTTTCTATAATATCTCGATAAAACGAGGAAAATTAAGGAAAAAAAAGAGGTAAGAAATTGTATTCTTGCTAAAATTGTTCGTTTTTTTTGCTTTTTTCGATTATATCTCGATAACATGAGGAATATTAAGGAAAAAAAAGGGGAAAAATATTGAAATTTCGCTAGAATGATATTTTTTGTAATTTTTTCTATAATATCTTGATAAAATGAGCAAAAATTAAGGAAAAAATTTGAAATTTATCTAAAATGTTTCGTTTTTGTTGCTTTTTTCGATTATATCTCAATAAAATGAGGAAAATTAAGGAAAAAAAGAGGAAAATAATGAAATTGCGCCTAAATTATTCGTTTTTGTTGCTTTTTTCGGTCATATCTCAATAAAACAATGAAAAATAAGCATTGGAAAGATCGAGATATCGCAAAAATTATTCGATTTTGTTGCTTTTTTCAATAAATTCTCAGAAGAAACAGAGGAAAAAAATATAAATTTCGTAAAATTAATCGTTTTTGTTGCTTTTTTTGGCAATATCTCGAGAAAACTAGGAAAATCAGCAAGGGAAAGATCGAGATTTCCTAAACATTATTCGATTTTGTTGCTTTTTTCTATAAATTCTCAGAAGAAACAGAGGAAAAAAATATAAATTTCGCTAAAATTAATCGTTTTTGTTGCTTTTTTTGGCAATATCTCGAGAAAACTAGGAAAATTATCGAAAAAAAGAGGAAAAGAATTTAAATTTCACTACAATTATTCGTTATTGTTGCTTTTTTCGGTCATATTTCAATAAAATAAGGAAAATTAAGTAAAAAAAGTCAACTAAAATTGAAATTTCCCTAAAATTATTCGTTTTTTTTGCTTTTTTCGATTACATCTCGATAAAATGATTAAAATTAAGGAAATAGAGGAAAAAATTAAATTACGGCTAAATAATAAGTTTTTCTTTCTTTTATCGGTCATATCTCGATTTAATGTGGAAAAAAGGGGAAGAATTTCAAATTTCGCTGAAATGATTCGTATTTGTTGCTTTTTTCGATACATTCTCGATAAGATGTAAAAAATTAAGGAAAAAAATTGAAATTTAGCTAAAATTAATAGTTTTCGTTGCTTTTTTCGATTATATCTCGTTGAAATTAGGAATATTAAGGAATAAAAGAGGAAAGAAATTGAAATTTCGCTTAAATTTTTCGTTTTTGATTCATTTTCTGATAATATCTCGATAAAATGAGGAAAATTAAGGGGAAAAAATTTGAAATTTCGCTAAAATTATTCATTTTTATTGCTTTTTTCGTAAATTCTCGATACAATGAGGAAAATTAAGGAAAAAGAGAGGAAATAAAATTGAAAATTCTCTACATTTGTTTGTTTTTGTTGCTGTCTTCTATAAGATCTCGATAAAACGAGGAAAATTAAGGAAAAAAAATTGAAATTTCTCTAAAATTATTCGTTTTTGTTGCTTTTCTCGATTATATCTCGATAAAATGAGGAAAATTTAGGAAAAAAAGAGGTAAAAAATGAAATTGGGCCTAAATTATTCGTTATTGTTGCTTTTTTCGGTCATATCTCGATAAAATATAGAAAAAAAAGGGGATGAATTTCAAATTTCAATTAAATTATTCTTATTTGTTGCTTTTTTCGTCCTTATCTGGATAAAATGAGGAAAAATAAGGAATTAAAGAGGAGAAAAATCGAAATTTCGCTAATATAATTTTTTTTGTTACTTTTTTCGATAACATCTCGATAAAATGAAGATAATTAAGGAAAAAAATGAAATTACGGCTAAATAATTCGTTTTTGTAGCTTTTTTCAGTCAAATCTTGATAAAATGTGGAAAAAAAGTAGAAGAATTTCAAATTTTGCTTCAAATAATCTTATTTGTTGCTTTTTTCGTTCTTATATCGATAAAATGAGCATAAATTAAGGAAAAAAATTGAAATTTCTCTAAAATTATTCGTTTTTGTTGCTTTTTTCGATTATATCTCGATAAAATGAGGAAAAAAAAGAAACAAAAGGGGAAGAATTTAAAATTTCACTTAAATTATTTGTATTTGTTGGTTTTTTCGTTCTTATCTGGATAAAATGAGGAAAGATAAGGAATTAAAGAGGAGAAAAATTGAAATTTCGCTAATATTATTCGTTATTGTTGCTTTTTTCGATAATATGTCAATAAAACAAGAAAAAATAGGGAATTAAAGAGGGGGAAGATCGATATTTCGCTAAAATTATTCGTTTTTGTTGCTTTTTACGGTCTTATGTCGATAAAATGAGGAAAATAAGGGAAAAAGAGGAAAAATATTGACATTTCGCTAAAATGATATTTTTAGTTGCTTTTTTCGGTAATATCTCGATAAAATGAGGAAAATTAAGGAAAAAAATTGAAATTTCGCTAAAATTATTCGTTATCGTTGGTATTTTCGATAATATCTCTATAAAATGAGGAAAATTAAGAAAACAGAGAGGAAATAAAATTGAAAATTTGCTACAATTATTCGTTTTTGTTGCTGTTCTATAATATCTCGATAAAACGAGGAAAATTAAGGAAAGAAATTGAAATTTCGCTCAAATTATTCGTTATCGTTGCTATTTTCGATAATATCTCTATAAAATGAGGAAAATTAAGAAAAAAAAGAGGAAAGAATTTGAAATTTCGATAAAATTATACGTTTTCGTTGCTTTATTCGATAAATTCTCGATAAAATGAGGAAAATTAAGAAAACAGAGAGGAAATAAAATTGAAAATTCGCTAGAATTATTCGTTTTTGTTGCTGTTTTCTATAATATCTCGATAAAACGAGGAAAATTAAGGAAAGATATTGAAATTTCGCTCAAATTATTCGTTTTTGACCCTTTTTTCCATAATTTCTAGAAAAAATGAGGAAAATCAAGGTAAAAACAGAGGATAAAAAATATAAATTTCGCTAAAATTATTCGTTTTTGTTGCTTTTTTTGGAAATATCTCGAGAAAACTAGGAAAACTATGGAAAAAAGAGGAAAAGAATTAAAATTTCACTACAATTATTCGTTTTTGTTGCTTTTTTCGGTCATATTTCGATAAAATAAGAAAAAAAAGTCAATTAAAATTGAAATTTCCCTAAAAGTATTCGCTTTGGTGCTTTTTTCGATTACATCTCGATAAAATGAAGGATTAAAAGAGGAAAAAAATTGAAATTTCGCTAAAATTATTCGTTTTTGTTGCTTTTTACGGTCATATCTCGATAAAATGAGGAAAATTAAGAAAAAAAAAGAGGAAAGAATTAGAAATTTCGCTAATATGATTAGTTTTTGTTGCTGTTCTCGATAATTAATCGATAAAATGAGGAAAATTAAGGGAAAAAAAGGAAAAATATTTAAATTTGGCTAAAATAATTTTTTTTGTTGCTTTTTTCGATAATATCTCGATAAAATGAGGAAAATTAAGGAAAAAAGAGGAAAAAAAATGAAATTACGGCTAAATAATTCGTTTTTGTTTATTTTTTCGGTCATATCTCGATTTAATTTGGAAAAAAGGGGAAGAATTTCATATTTCGCTTAAATTATTCATATATGTTGCTTTTTTCAATAATATCTCGTTAAAATTAGGAATATTAAGGAATAAAAGAGGAAAGAAATTGAAATTTCGCTAAAATTATTCGATTTTGTTGCTACTTTTCGATAATATCTCTATGAAATGAGGAATACTAAGAAAAAAAAAAGTGGAAAGAATTTGAAATTTCGCTAAAATTATGCGTTTTTGTTGCTTTTTTCGATAAATTCTCGATAAATGTGGAAAATTAAGGAGAAAGAGAGGAAATAAAATTGAAAATTCGCTACAATTCTTCGTTTTTGTTGCTTTTTTCGATAATATCTCGATAAAATGAGGAAAATTAAGGAAAAAGTAGAAAAAATTGAAATTACGGCTAAATAATTCGTTTTTGTTTCTTTTTTCGGTCATATATCGATTTAATGTGGAAAATAGGGGAAGAAATTCAAATTTCGCTTAAATTATTCGTATTTGTTGCTTTTTTCGATAAATTCTCGATAAGATTAGGAAAATTATGGAAAAAAATTGAGTTTTCGCTAAAATTAATCGTTTTCGTTGCTTTTTTCGATAATATCTCGTTAAAATTAGGAATATTAAGGAATAAAAGAGGAAAATAATTGAAATTACGCTAAAATTATTCGTTATCGTTGCTATTTTCGATGATATCTCTATAAAATGAGGAAAATTAAAAAAAAAGAAGAGGAAAAGAATTGAAATTTCCCTATAATTATTCGCTTTGGTGTTTTTTCGATTACATCTCGATAAAATGACGAAAATTAAGGATAAAAAGAGGAAAAAAATGAAATTACGGCTAAATAATTCGTTTTTGTTTCTTTTTTCGGTCATATCTCGATTTATTGTGGAAAAAACGGGAAGAATTTCAGATTTCGCTTAAATTATTCGTATTTGTTGCTTTTTTCGATAAATTCTCGATTAAATGGGGAAAATTAAGGAAAAACAGTGGAAATAAATTGAAATTTCGATACAAATATTCGTTTTTGTTGCTGTTTTCTATAATATCTCGATAAAACGAGGAAAATTAAGGAAAGAAATGGATATTTCGCTCAAATTATTCGTTTTTGATCTTTTTTTCCATAATTTCTAGATAAAATGAGAAAAATCAAGAAAAATAACAGAGGGAAAAAAATATAAATTTCGCTAAAATTATTCGTTTTTGTTGCCTCTTTTGGCAATATCTCGAGAAAACTAGGAAAATTATGGAATAAAAGTGGAAAAGTATTGAAATTTCCCTACAATTATTCGTTCTTGTTGTTTTTTTCGGTCATATTTCAATAAAATAAGGAAAATTAAGGAAAAAAAGTCAATTAAAATTGAAATTTCCCTAAAATTATTCCTTTTTATTGCTTTTTTTCGATTACATCTCGATAAAATGAGGAAAATTAAGGATAAAAAGAGGAAATAAAATAGAAAATTCGCTACAATTATTCGTTTTTGTTGCTGTTTTCTATAATATCTCGATAAAACGAGGAAAATTAAGGAAAAAAAGAGGTAAGAAATTGTATTCTTGCTAAAATTGTTCGATTTTTTTGCTTTTTTCGATTATATCTCGATAACATGAGGAATATTAAGGAAAAAAAAGAGGAAAAATATTGAAATTTCGCTAGAATGATATTTTTTGTAATTTTTTCTATAATATCTTGATAAAATGAGCAAAAATTAAGGAAAAAATTTGAAATTTATCTAAAATGTTTCGTTTTTGTTGCTTTTTTCGATTATATCTCAATAAAATGAGGAAAATTAAGGAAAAAAAGAGGAAAATAATGAAATTGCGCCTAAATTATTCGTTTTTGTTGCTTTTTTCGGTCATATCTCAATAAACCAATGAAAAATAAGCAAGGGAAAGATCGTGATTTCGCAAACATTATTCGATTTTGTTGCTTTTTTCAATAAATTCTCAGAAGAAACAGAGGAAAAAAATATAAATTTCACTAAAATTAATCGTTTTTGTTGCTTTTTTTGGCAATATCTCGAGAAAACTAGGAAAATTATCGAAAAAAAGAGGAAAAGAATTTAAATTTCACTACAATTATTCGTTATTGTTGCTTTTTTCGGTCATATTTCAATAAAATAAGGAAAATTAAGTAAAAAAAACTCAACTAAAATTGAAATTTCCCTAAAATTATTCGTTTTTGTTGCTTTTTTCGATTACATCTCGATAAAATGAGGAAAATTAAGGAAAAAGAGGAAAAAAATGAAATTACGGCTAAATAATTAGTTTTTCTTTCTTTTATCGGTCATATCTCGATTTAATGTGGAAAAAAGGGGAAGAATTTCAAATTTCGCTGAAATTATTCGTATTTGTTGCTTTTTTCGATTAATTCTCGATAAGATGACGAAAATTAAGGAAAAAAATTGAAATTTAGCTAAAATTAATAGTTTTCGTTGCTTTTTTCGATAATATCTCGTTGAAATTAGGAATATTAAGGAATAAAAGAGGAAAGAAATTGAAATTTCGCTTAAATTTTTCGTTTTTGATTCTTTTTCTGATAATATTTCGATAAAATGAGGAAAATTAAGGGGAAAAAATTTGAAATTTCGCTAAAATTATTCATTTTTATTGCTTTTTTCGATAAATTCTCGATACAATGAGGAAAATTAAGGAAAAAAGAGGAAAAAAATGAAATTACGGCTAAATAATTCGTTTTTGTAGCTTTTTTCAGTCAAATCTTGATAAAATGTGGAAAAAAAGTAGAAGAATTTCAAATTTTGCTTCAAATAATCTTATTTGTTGCTTTTTTCGTTCTTATATCGATAAAATGAGCATAAATTAAGGAAAAAAATTGAAATTTCTCTAAAATTATTCGTTTTTGTTGCTTTTTTCGATTATATCTCGATAAAATGAGGAAAAAAAAGAAACAAAAGGGGAAGAATTTAAAATTTCACTTAAATTATTTGTATTTGTTGGTTTTTTCGTTCTTATCTGGATAAAATGAGGAATGATAAGGAATTAAAGAGGAGAAAAATTGAAATTTCGCTAATATTATTCGTTATTGTTGCTTTTTTCGATAATATGTCAATAAAACAAGAAAAAATAAGGAATTAAAGAGGGGAAAGATCGATATTTCGCTAAAATTATTCGTTTTTGTTGCTTTTTACGGTCTTATCTCGATAAAATGAGGAAAATAAGGGAAAAAGAGGAAAAATATTGACATTTCGCTAAAATGATATTTTTAGTTGCTTTTTTCGGTAATATCTCGATAAAATGAGGAAAATTAAGGAAAAAAATTGAAATTTCGCTAAAATTATTCGTTATCGTTGGTATTTTCGATAATATCTCTATAAAATGAGGAAAATTAAGAAAACAGAGAGGAAGTAAAATTGAAAATTTGCTACAATTATTCGTTTTTGTTGCTGTTCTATAATATCTCGATAAAACGAGGAAAATTAAGGAAAGAAATTGAAATTTCGCTCAAATTATTCGTTATCGTTGCTATTTTCGATAATATCTCTATAAAATGAGGAAAATTAAGAAAAAAAAGAGGAAAGAATTTGAAATTTCGATAAAATTATACGTTTTCGTTGCTTTATTCGATAAATTCTCGATAAAATGAGGAAAATTAAGAAAACAGAGAGGAAATAAAATTGAAAATTCGCTACAAATATTCGTTTTTGTTGCTGTTTTCTATAATATCTCGATAAAACGAGGAAAATTAAGGAAAGATATTGAAATTTCGCTCAAATTATTCGTTTTTGACCCTTTTTTCCATAATTTCTAGAAAAAATGAGGAAAATCAAGGTAAAAACAGAGGATAAAAAATATAAATTTCGCTAAAATTATTCGTTTTTGTTGCTTTTTTTGGAAATATCTCGAGAAAACTAGGAAAACTATGGAAAAAAGAGGAAAAGAATTAAAATTTCACTACAATTATTCGTTTTTGTTGCTTTTTTCGGTCATATTTCGATAAAATAAGAAAAAAAAGTCAATTAAAATTGAAATTTCCCTAAAATTATTCGCTTTGGTGCTTTTTTCGATTACATCTCGATAAAATGAAGGATTAAAAGAGGAAAAAAATTGAAATTTCGCTAATATGATTAGTTTTTGTTGCTGTTTTCGATAATTAATCGATAAAATGAGGAAAATTAAGGGAAAAAAAGGAAAAATATTTAAATTTGGCTAAAATAATTTTTTTTGTTGCTTTTTTCGATAATATCTCGATAAAATGAGGAAAATTAAGGAAAAAAGAGGAAAAAAATGAAATTACGGCTAAATAATTCGTTTTTGTTTATTTTTTCGGTCATATCTCGATTTAATTTGGAAAAAAGGGGAAGAATTTCATATTTCGCTTAAATTATTCATATATGTTGCTTTTTTCAATAATATCTCGTTAAAATTAGGAATATTAAGGAATAAAAGAGGAAAGAAATTGAAATTTCGCTAAAATTATTCGATTTTGTTGCTACTTTTCGATAATATCTCTATGAAATGAGGAATACTAAGAAAAAAAAAAGTGGAAAGAATTTGAAATTTCGCTAAAATTATGCGTTTTTGTTGCTTTTTTCGATAAATTCTCGATAAATGTGGAAAATTAAGGAGAAAGAGAGGAAATAAAATTGAAAATTCGCTACAATTCTTCGTTTTTGTTGCTTTTTTCGATAATATCTCGATAAAATGAGGAAAATTAAGGAAAAAGTAGAAAAAATTGAAATTACGGCTAAATAATTCGTTTTTGTTTCTTTTTTCGGTCATATATCGATTTAATGTGGAAAATAGGGGAAGAAATTCAAATTTCGCTTAAATTATTCGTATTTGTTGCTTTTTTCGATAAATTCTCGATAAGATTAGGAAAATTATGGAAAAAAATTGAGTTTTCGCTAAAATTAATCGTTTTCGTTGCTTTTTTCGATAATATCTCGTTAAAATTAGGAATATTAAGGAATAAAAGAGGAAAATAATTGAAATTACGCTAAAATTATTCGTTATCGTTGCTATTTTCGATGATATCTCTATAAAATGAGGAAAATTAAAAAAAAAGAAGAGGAAAAGAATTGAAATTTCCCTATAATTATTCGCTTTGGTGTTTTTTCGATTACATCTCGATAAAATGACGAAAATTAAGGATAAAAAGAGGAAAAAAATGAAATTACGGCTAAATAATTCGTTTTTGTTTCTTTTTTCGGTCATATCTCGATTTATTGTGGAAAAAACGGGAAGAATTTCAGATTTCGCTTAAATTATTCGTATTTGTTGCTTTTTTCGATAAATTCTCGATTAAATGGGGAAAATTAAGGAAAAACAGTGGAAATAAATTGAAATTTCGATACAAATATTGGTTTTTGTTGCTGTTTTCTATAATATCTCGATAAAACGAGGAAAATTAAGGAAAGAAATGGATATTTCGCTCAAATTATTCGTTTTTGATCTTTTTTTCCATAATTTCTAGATAAAATGAGAAAAATCAAGAAAAATAACAGAGGGAAAAAAATATAAATTTCGCTAAAATTATTCGTTTTTGTTGCCTCTTTTGGCAATATCTCGAGAAAACTAGGAAAATTATGGAATAAAAGTGGAAAAGTATTGAAATTTCCCTACAATTATTCGTTCTTGTTGTTTTTTTCGGTCATATTTCAATAAAATAAGGAAAATTAAGGAAAAAAAGTCAATTAAAATTGAAATTTCCCTAAAATTATTCCTTTTTATTGCTTTTTTTCGATTACATCTCGATAAAATGAGGAAAATTAAGGATAAAAAGAGGAAATAAAATAGAAAATTCGCTACAATTATTCGTTTTTGTTGCTGTTTTCTATAATATCTCGATAAAACGAGGAAAATTAAGGAAAAAAAGAGGTAAGAAATTGTATTCTTGCTAAAATTGTTCGATTTTTTTGCTTTTTTCGATTATATCTCGATAACATGAGGAATATTAAGGAAAAAAAAGAGGAAAAATATTGAAATTTCGCTAGAATGATATTTTTTGTAATTTTTTCTATAATATCTTGATAAAATGAGCAAAAATTAAGGAAAAAATTTGAAATTTATCTAAAATGTTTCGTTTTTGTTGCTTTTTTCGATTATATCTCAATAAAATGAGGAAAATTAAGGAAAAAAAGAGGAAAATAATGAAATTGCGCCTAAATTATTCGTTTTTGTTGCTTTTTTCGGTCATATCTCAATAAACCAATGAAAAATAAGCAAGGGAAAGATCGTGATTTCGCAAACATTATTCGATTTTGTTGCTTTTTTCAATAAATTCTCAGAAGAAACAGAGGAAAAAAATATAAATTTCACTAAAATTAATCGTTTTTGTTGCTTTTTTTGGCAATATCTCGAGAAAACTAGGAAAATTATCGAAAAAAAGAGGAAAAGAATTTAAATTTCACTACAATTATTCGTTATTGTTGCTTTTTTCGGTCATATTTCAATAAAATAAGGAAAATTAAGTAAAAAAAACTCAACTAAAATTGAAATTTCCCTAAAATTATTCGTTTTTGTTGCTTTTTTCGATTACATCTCGATAAAATGAGGAAAATTAAGGAAAAAGAGGAAAAAAATGAAATTACGGCTAAATAATTAGTTTTTCTTTCTTTTATCGGTCATATCTCGATTTAATGTGGAAAAAAGGGGAAGAATTTCAAATTTCGCTGAAATTATTCGTATTTGTTGCTTTTTTCGATTAATTCTCGATAAGATGACGAAAATTAAGGAAAAAAATTGAAATTTAGCTAAAATTAATAGTTTTCGTTGCTTTTTTCGATAATATCTCGTTGAAATTAGGAATATTAAGGAATAAAAGAGGAAAGAAATTGAAATTTCGCTTAAATTTTCGTTTTTGATTCTTTTTCTGATAATATTTCGATAAAATGAGGAAAATTAAGGGGAAAAAATTTGAAATTTCGCTAAAATTCTTCATTTTTATTGCTTTTTTCGATAAATTCTCGATACAATGAGGAAAATTAAGGAAAAAGAGAGGAAATAAAATTGAAAATTCTCTACATTTGTTTGTTTTTGTTGCTGTCTTCTATAAGATCTCGATTAAACGAGGAAAATTAAGGAAAAAAAATAGAAATTTCTCTAAAATTATTCGTTTTTGTTGCTTTTCTCGATTATATCTCGATAAAATGAGGAAAATTTAGGAAAAAAAGAGGTAAAAAATGAAATTGGGCCTAAATTATTCGTTATTGTTGCTTTTTTCGGTCATATCTCGATAAAATATAGAAAAAAAAGGGATGAATTTCAAATTTCAATTAAATTATTCTTATTTGTTGCTTTTTTCGTCCTTATCTGGATAAAATGAGGAAAAATAAGGAATTAAAGAGGAGAAAAATCGAAATTTCGCTAATATAATTTTTTTTGTTCCTTTTTTCGATAACATCTCGATAAAATGAAGAAAATTCAGGAAAAAAGAGGAAAAAAATGAAATTACGGCTAAATAATTCGTTTTTGTAGCTTTTTTCAGTCAAATCTTGATAAAATGTGGAAAAAAAGTAGAAGAATTTCAAATTTCGCTTCAAATAATCTTATTTGTTGCTTTTTTCGTTCTTATATCGATAAATGAGCATAAATTAAGGAAAAAAATTGAAATTTCTCTAAAATTATTCGTTTTTGTTGCTTTTTTCGATTATATCTCGATAAAATGAGGAAAATTAAGAAACAAAAGGGGAAGAATTTAAAATTTCACTTAAATTATTTGTATTTGTTGGTTTTTTCGTTCTTATCTGGATAAAATGAGGAAAGATAAGGAATTAAAGAGGAGAAAAATTAAAATTTCGCTAATATTATTCGTTTTTGTTGCTTTTTTCGATAATATGTCAATAAAACAAGGAAAAATAAGGAATTAAAGAGGGAAAGATCGATATTTCGCTAAAATTATTCGTTTTTGTTGCTTTTTTAATAAATTCTCGATAAAATGAGGAAAATTAAGGAAAAAAAAGAGGGAATGAAATTGGAATTTCGCTACTGTTATTCGTTTTTGTTGCTGTTTTCTATAATATCTTGATAAAACGAGGAGACTTAAGGAAAAAAAGAGGAAAAAATTTAAATTTCGCTAAAATTCTACGTTTTTGTTGCTTTTTACGGTCATATCTCGATAAAATGAGGAAAATTAAGGGAAAAAGAGGAAAAATATTGACATTTCGCTAAAATGATATTTTTAGTTGCTTTTTTCGGTAATATCTCGATAAAATGAGGAAAATTAAGGAAAAAAATTGAAATTTCGCCGAAATTATTCGTTATCGTTGCTATTTTCGATAATATCTCTATAAAATGAGGAAAATTAAGAAAAAAAAAGAGGAAATAAAATTGATAATTCGCTACAATTATTCGTTTTTGTTGCTGTTCTATAATATCTCGATAAAACGAGGAAAATTAAGGAAAGAAATTGAAATTTCGCTCAAATTATTCGTTTTTGACCCTTTTTTCCATAATTTCTACATAAAATGAGGAAAATCAAGGTAAAAACAGAGGATAAAAAATATAAATTTCGCTAAAATTATTCGTTTTTGTTGCTTTTTTTGGAAATATCTCCAGAAAACTAGGAAAATTATGGAAAAAAGAGGAAAAGAATTGAAATTTCACTACAATTATTTGTTTTTGTTGCTTTTTTCGGTCATATCTCGATAAAATGAGGAAAATTAAGGGAAAAAGAGGAAAAATATTGGCATTTCGCTAAAATGATATTTTTAGTTGCTTTTTTCGGTAATATCTCGATAAAATGAGGAAAATTAAGGAAAAAAATTGAAATTTCGCTAAAATTATTCGTTATCGTTGCTATTTTCGATAATATCTCTATAAAATGAGGAAAATTAAGAAAAAAAAGAGGAAAGAATTTGAAATTTCGATAAAATTATACGTTTTCGTTGCTTTATTCGATAAATTCTCGATAAAATGAGGAAAATTAAGAAAACAGAGAGGAAATAAAATTGAAAATTCGCTACAATTATTCGTTTTTGTTGCTGTTTTCTATAATATCTCGATAAAACGAGGAAAATTAAGGAAAGAAATTGAAATTTCGCTCAAATTATTCGTTTTTGATCCTTTTTTCCATAATTTCTAGAAAAAATGAGGAAAATCAAGGTAAAAACAGAGGATAAAAAATATAAATTTCGCTAAACTTATTCGTTTTTGTTGCTTTTTTTGGAAATATCTCGAGAAAACTAGGAAAACTATGGAAAAAAGAGGAAAAGAATTGAAATTTCACTACAATTATTCGTTTTTGTTGCTTTTTTCGGTCATATTTCGATAAAATAAGAAAAAAAAGTCAATTAAAATTGAAATTTCCCTAAAATTAATCGCTTTGGTGCTTTTTTCGATTACATCTCGATAAAATGAGGAAAATGAAGGATTAAAAGAGGAAAAAAATTGAAATTTCGCTAAAATTATTCGTTTTTGTTGCTTTTTACGGTCATATCTCGATAAAATGAGGAAAATTAAGAAAAAAAGAGGAAAGAATTAGAAATTTCGCTAATATGATTAGTTTTTGTTTCTTTTTTCGATAATTAATCGATAAAATGAGGAAAATTAAGGGAAAAAAAGGAAAAATATTTAAATTTGGCTAAAATAATTTTTTTTGTTGCTTTTTTCGATAATATTTCGATAAAATGAGGAAAATTAAGAAAAAAAGAGGAAAAAAATGAAATTACGGCTAAATAATTCGTTTTTGTTTATTTTTTCGGTCATATCTCGATTTAATGTGGAAAAAAAGGGGAAGAATTTCATATTTCGCTTAAATTATTCGTATATGTTGCTTTTTTCAATAATATCTCGTTAAAATTAGGAAAATTATGAAAAAAAAATTGAGTTTTCGCTAAAATTAATCGTTTTCGTTGCTTTTTTCGATAATATCTCGTTAAAATTAGGAATATTAAGGAATAAAAGAGGAAGAAAATTGAAATTTCGATAAAATTATTCGTTATCGTTGCTATTTTTGATGATATCTCTATAAAATGAGGAAAATTAAGAAAAAAGAAGAGGAAAAGAATTGAAATTTCCCTATAATTATTCGCTTTGGTGTTTTTTCGATTACATCTCGATAAAATGAAGAAAATTAAGGATAAAAAGAGGAAAAAAAATTGAAATTTCGCTAAACTTTTTCGTTTTTGTTGCTTTTCAAGGTCTCGATGAAATGAGGAACATTAAGGGATAAAAAGAGGAAAAAAATTAAAATTTCGGTAAAATTTTTGGTTTTTGTTGCTTTTTTCGATAATATCACGATAAAATGAGGAAAATTAAGGAAAAAAGAGGAAAAAATTGAAAGTACGGCTAAGTAATTCGTTTTTGATTCTTTTTTCGGTCATATATCGATTTAATGTGGAAAATAGGGGAAGAAATTCAAATTTCGCTTAAATTATTCGTATTTGTTGCTTTTTTCGATAAATTCTCGATAAGATTAGGAAAATTATGGAAAAAAATTGAGTTTTCGCTAAAATTAATCGTTTTCCTTGCTTTTTTCGATAATATCTCGTTAAAATTAGGAATATTAAGGAATAAAAGAGGAAAAGAATATAAATTCCACTACAATTATTTGTGTTTGTGGCTTTTTTCGGTCGTATTTCGATAAAATAAGGAAAATTTTGGAAAAAAAAGTCAATTAAAATTGAAATTTCCCTAACATTATTTGTTTTTGTTGCTTTTTTCGATTACATCTCGATAAAATGAGGAAAATTAAGGATAAAAAGAGGAAAATAACTAAAAATTCGCTAAAATTATTCGTTTTTGTTGCCTTTTACGGTCATATCTTTATAAAATGAGGAACATTAAGGGAAAAAAAGCAGAAAAATATTGACATTTCACTAAAATAATTTTTATTTGTTGCTTATTTCGATAATATCTTGTTAAAATGAGGAAAATTAAGGATTAAAAGAGGAAAAAAATTGAAATTTCGCTAAAATTATTCGTTTTTGCTGCTTTTTACGGTCATATCTCGATGAAATGAGGAAAATTAAGAAAAAAAAAAGAGGCAAGAATTAGAAATTTCGCTAATATGATTTGTTTTTGTTGCTTTTTTCGATAATTAATCGATAAAATGAGGAAAATTAAGGGAAAAAAAGGAAAAATATTTAAATTTGGCTAAAATAATTTTTTTTGTTGCTTTTTTCGATAATATCTCGATAAAATGAGGAAAATTAAGGAAAAAAGAGGAAAAAAAATGAAATTATGGCTAAATAATTCGTTTTTGTTTATTTTTTCGGTCATATCTCGATTTAATGTGGAGAAAAAGGGGAAGAATTTCATATTTCGCTTAAATTATTCGTATATGTTGCTTTTTTCAATAATATCTCAATAAAATTAAGAATATTAAGGAATAAAAGAGGAAAGAAATTGAAATTTCGCTAAAATTATTCGATTTTGTTGCTACGTTTCGATAATATCTCTATGAAATGTGGAATACTTAGAAAAAAAAAAGAGGAAAGAATTTGAAATTTCGCTAAAATTATGCGTTTTTGTTGCTTTTTTCGATAAATTCTCGATAAATGAGGAAAATTAAGGAAAAAGAGAGGAAATAAAATTGAAAATTCGCTACAATTATTCGTTTTTGTTGCTTTTTTCGATAATATCTCGATAAAATGAGGAAAATTAAGGAAAAAAGTGGAAAAAATTGAAATTACGGCTAAATAATTCGTTTTTGTTTCTTTTTTCGGTCATATATCGATTTAATGTGGAAAAAAGGGGAAGAAATTCAAATTTCGCTTAAATTATTCGTATTTGTTGCTTTTCTCGATAAATTCTCGATAAGATTAGGAAAATTATGGAAAAAAATTGAGTTTTCGCTAAAATTAATCGTTTTCGTTGCTTTTTTCGATAATATCTCGTTAAAATTAGGAATATTAAGGAATAAAAGAGGAAAAAAATAGAAATTTCGCTAAAATTATTCGTTATCGTTGCTATTTTCGATGATATCTCTATAAAATGAGGAAAATTAAGAAAAAAGAAGAGGAAAAGAATTGAAATTTCCCTATAATTATTCGCTTTGGTGTTTTTGTTGCTTTTCAAGGTCATATCTCGATAAATGAGGAACATTGAGGGATAAAAAGAGGAAAAAAATGAAATTACGGCTAAATACTTCGTTTTTGTTTCTTATTTCGGTCATATCTCCATTTAATGTGGAAATAAGGGGTATCGTTGCTTTTTTCGATAAATTCTCGATAAAATGGGGAAAATTAAGGAAAAAGAGAGGAAATAAAATTGAAAATTCGCTACAATTATTCGTTTTTGTTGCTGTTTTCTATAATATCTCGATAAAACGAGGCAAATTAAGGAAAGAAATTGATATTTCGCTCAAATTATTCGTTTTTGATCCTTTTTTCCATAATTTCTAGATAAAATGAGGAAAATCAAGGAAAAAACAGACGAAAAAAATATAAATTTCGCTAAAATCATTCGTTTTTGTTGCTTTTTTTGGCAATATCTCGAGAAAACTACGAAAATTATGGAAAAAAAGAGGAAAAGAATTGAAATTTCACTACAATTATTCGTTTTTGTTGCTTTTTTCGGTCATATTTCGATAAAATAAGGAAAATTAAGGAAAAAAAAGTCAATTAAAATTGAAATTTCCCTATCATTATTCGTTTTTGTTGCTTTTTTGTCGATTAAATCTCGATAAAATGAGGAAAATTAAGGATAAAAATAGGAAAATAACTGAAAATTCGCTAAAATTATTCGTTTTTGTTGCTTTTTACGGTCATATCTTTATAAAATGAGGAACATTAAGGAAAAAAAAGCAGAAAAATATTGACATTTCACTAAAATAATTTTTATTTGTTGCTTATTTCGATAATATCTTGATAAAATGAGGAAAATTAAGGAAAAAAGAGGAAAAAATGAAATTACGGCAAAATAATTCGTTTTTGTTTCTTCATTCGGTCATATCTCGATTTAATGTGGAAAAAAAGGGGAAGAATTTGAAATTTCGCTAAAATTATTCGTTTTTGTTGCTTTTTTCGATAAATTCTAGATAAGATGAGGAAAATAAAGGAAAAAATTGAAATTTCGCTAATATTAATCGCATTCGTTGCTTTTTTCGATAATATCTCGTTAAAATGAGGAAAATGAAGGGAAAAAAAGAGGAAAAAGTTTGAAATTTCGCTAGAATTATTCGTTTTTGTTGCTTTTTTCGATAATATCTCGATAAAACGAGGAAAATTAAGTAAAAAAAGAGATAAGAAATTGTATTTTCGCTAAAATCGTTCGTTATTGTGGCTTTTCCGATAATATCTCGATAACATGAGGAATATTAAGGAAAAAATATTGAAATTTCGCTAAGATGATATTTTTTGTACTTTTTTCGATAATATCTCGATAAAATGAGCAAAAATTAAGGAAAAAATAGAAATTTCTCTAAAATTATTTGTTTTTGTTGCTTTTCTCGATTATATCTCGATAAAATGAGGAAAATTAAGCAAAAAAAAGAGGAAAAAAATGAAATTGCGCCTAAATTATTCGTTTTTGATGCTTTTTTCGGTCATATCTCGATCAAATATAGAAAAAAAATGGAAAAATTTCAAATTTCACTTAAATTATTCGTATTTGTTGTATTTTTCGTTCTTATCTGGATTAAATGAGGAAAAATAAGGTATTAAAGAGGAGAAAAATTGAAATTTCGCTAAAATCATTTTTTTTTTTCGTTGCTATTTTCGATAATATCTCCATAAAATTAGGAAAATTAAGGAAAAATAAGTCAATTAAAATTAAAAATTCGCTACTATTATTCGTTTTTGTTGCTGTTTACTATAATATCTTCATAAAACGAGGAGAATTAAGGGAAAAAAGAGATAAGAAATTGTATTTTCGCTAAAATTGTTCGTTTTTGTTGCTTTTTCGATAATATCTCGATAACATGAGGAATATAAAGGAAGAAAAGAGGAAAAATATTGAAATTTCGCTAAAATGATCTTTTAATTTACTTTTTTCGATAATATCTCGATTAATTGAGCAATAATTAAGGAAAAAAATTGAAATTTCTCTAAAATTATTCGTTTTTGTTGCTTTTTTCGATTATATCTCGATAAAATGAGGAAAATTAAGGAAAAATGAGGAAAAAAATGAAATTGCTTCTATATTATTCGTTTTTGTTCCTTTTTATGTCATGTCTCGATAAAATATAGAAATAAAGGGGAAGAATTTCAAATTTCACTTAAATTATTCGTATTTGTTGCTTTTTTCAATAATATCTCAATAAAACAAGGAAAAATAAGGAATTAAAGCGGGGAAAAATCGAAATATCGCTAAAATTATTCGTTTTTTTGCTTTTTTCGATAATATCTCAATAAAACAAGGAAAAATAAGGAATTAAAGCGGGGAAAAATCGAAATTTCACTAAAATTATTCGCTTTTGTTGCTTTTTCCAATAAATTCCCGATAAAATGAGGAAAATTAAGGAAAAAGAGAGGAAATAAAATTGAAAATTCGCTACAATTATTCGTTTTTGTTGCTGTTTTCTATAATATCTCGATAAAACGGGGAAAATTAAGGAAAGAAATGGATATTTCGCTCAAATTATTCGTTTTTGATCCTTTTTTCCATAATTTCTAGATAAAATGAGTAAAATCAAGGAAAAAACAGACGAAAAAAATATAAATTTCGCTAAAATTATTCGTTTTTGTTGCTTTTTTTGGCAATATCTCGAGAAAATTATGGAAAAAAAGAGGAAAAGAATTGAAATTTCACTACAATTATTCGTTTTTGTTGCTTTTTTCGATAAATTCTAGATAAGATGAGGAAAATAAAGGAAAAAATTGAAATTTCGCTAATATTAATCGCATTCGTTGCTTTTTTCGATAATATCTCGTTAAAATGAGGAAAATGAAGGGAAAAAAAGAGGAAAAAGTTTGAAATTTCGCTAGAATTATTCGTTTTTGTTGCTTTTTTCGATAATATCTCGATAAAACGAGGAAAATTAAGAAAAAAAAGAGATAAGAAATTGTATTTTCGCTAAAATCGTTCGTTATTGTGGCTTTTCCGATAATATCTCGATAACATGAGGAAAATTAAGCAAAAAAAAGAGGAAAAAAATGAAATTGCGCCTAAATTATTCGTTTTTGATGCTTTTTTCGGTCATATCTCGATCAAATATAGAAAAAAATGGAAAAATTTCAAATTTCACTTAAATTATTCGTATTTGTTGTATTTTTCGTTCTTATCTGGATTAAATGAGGAAAAATAAGGTATTAAAGAGGAGAAAAATTGAAATTTCGCTAAAATCATTTTTTTTTTTCGTTGCTATTTTCGATAATATCTCCATAAAATTAGGAAAATTAAGGAAAAATAAGTCAATTAAAATTAAAAATTCGCTACTATTATTCGTTTTTGTTGCTGTTTACTATAATATCTTCATAAAACGAGGAGAATTAAGGGAAAAAAGAGATAAGAAATTGTATTTTCGCTAAAATTGTTCGTTTTTGTTGCTTTTTCGATAATATCTCGATAACAAGAGGAATATAAAGGAAGAAAAGAGGAAAAATATTGAAATTTCGCTAAAATGATCTTTTAATTTACTTTTTTCGATAATATCTCGATTAATTGAGCAATAATTAAGGAAAAAAATTGAAATTTCTCTAAAATTATTCGTTTTTGTTGCTTTTTTCGATTATATCTCGATAAAATGAGGAAAATTAAGGAAAAATGAGGAAAAAAATGAAATTGCTTCTATATTATTCGTTTTTGTTCCTTTTTATGTCATGTCTCGATAAAATATAGAAATAAAGGGGAAGAATTTCAAATTTCACTTAAATTATTCGTATTTGTTGCTTTTTTCAATAATATCTCAATAAAACAAGGAAAAATAAGGAATTAAAGCGGGGAAAAATCGAAATATCGCTAAAATTATTCGTTTTTTTGCTTTTTTCGATAATATCTCAATAAAACAAGGAAAAATAAGGAATTAAAGCGGGGAAAAATCGAAATTTCACTAAAATTATTCGCTTTTGTTGCTTTTTCCAATAAATTCCCGATAAAATGAGGAAAATTAAGGAAAAAGAGAGGAAATAAAATTGAAAATTCGCTACAATTATTCGTTTTTGTTGCTGTTTTCTATAATATCTCGATAAAACGGGGAAAATTAAGGAAAGAAATGGATATTTCGCTCAAATTATTCGTTTTTGATCCTTTTTTCCATAATTTCTAGATAAAATGAGTAAAATCAAGGAAAAAACAGACGAAAAAAATATAAATTTCGCTAAAATTATTCGTTTTTGTTGCTTTTTTTGGCAATATCTCGAGAAAATTATGGAAAAAAAGAGGAAAAGAATTGAAATTTCACTACAATTATTCGTTTTTGTTGCTTTTTTCGGTCATATTTCGATAAAATAAGGAAAATTAAGGAAAAAAAAGTCAATTAAAATTGAAATTTCCCTATCATTATTCGTTTTTGTTGCTTTTTTGACGATTAAATCTCGATAAAATGAGGAAAATTAAGGATAAAAAGAGGAAAATAACTGAAAATTCGCTAAAATTATTCGTTTTTGTTGCTTTTTACGGTCATATCTTTATAAAATGAGGAACATTAAGGGAAAGAAAGCAGAAATATATTGAAATTTCGCTAAAATAATTTTTATTTGTTGCTTATTTCGAAAATACCTTGATAAAATGAGGAAAATTAAGGAAAAAAGAGGAAAAAATGAAATTACGGCTAAATACTTCGTTTTTGTTTCTTATTTCGGTCATATCTCCATTTAATGTGGAAAAAAGGGGTAGAATTACATATTTCGCTTAAATTATTCGTTTTTGTTGCTTTTTTCGATAAATTCTCGATAAAATGGGGAAAATTAAGGAAAAAGAGAGGAAATAAAATTGAAAATTCGCTACAATTATTCGTTTTTGTTGCTGTTTTCTATAATATCTCGATAAAACGAGGCAAATTAAGGAAAGAAATTGATATTTCGCTCAAATTATTCGTTTTTGATCCTTTTTTCCATAATTTCTAGATAAAATGAGGAAAATCAAGGAAAAAACAGACGAAAAAAATATAAATTTCGCTAAAATCATTCGTTTTTGTTGCTTTTTTTGGCAATATCTCGAGAAAACTACGAAAATTATGGAAAAAAAGAGGAAAAGAATTGAAATTTCACTACAATTATTCGTTTTTGTTGCTTTTTTCGGTCATAATTCGATAAAATAAGGAAAATTAAAGAAAAAAAAGTCAATTAAAACTGAAATTTCCCTATCATTATTCGTTTTTGTTGCTTTTTTGTCGATTAAATCTCGATAAAATGAGGAAAATTAAGGATAAAAAGAGGAAAATAACTGAAAATTCGCTAAAATTATTCGTTTTTGTTGCTTTTTACGGTCATATCTTTATAAAATGAGGAACATTAAGGAAAAAAAAGCAGAAAAATATTGACATTTCACTAAAATAATTTTTATTTGTTGCTTATTTCGATAATATCTTGATAAAATGAGGAAAATTAAGGAAAAAAGAGGAAAAAATGAAACTACGGCAAAATAATTCGTTTTTGTTTCTTCATTCGGTCATATCTCGATTTAATGTGGAAAAAAAGGGGAAGAATTTGAAATTTCGCTAAAATTATTCGTTTTTGTTGCTTTTTTCGATAAATTCTAGATAAGATGAGGAAAATAAAGGAAAAAATTGAAATTTCGCTAATATTAATCGCATTCGTTGCTTTTTTCGATAATATCTCGTTAAAATGAGGAAAATGAAGGGAAAAAAAGAGGAAAAAGTTTGAAATTTCGCTAGAATTATTCGTTTTTGTTGCTTTTTTCGATAATATCTCGATAAAACGAGGAAAATTAAGAAAAAAAAGAGATAAGAAATTGTATTTTCGCTAAAATCGTTCGTTATTGTGGCTTTTCCGATAATATCTCGATAACATGAGGAATATTAAGGAAAAAATATTGAAATTTCGCTAAGATGATATTTTTTGTACTTTTTTCGATAATATCTCGATAAAATGAGCAAAAATTAAGGAAAAAATAGAAATTTCTCTAAAATTATTCGTTTTTGTTGCTTTTCTCGATTATATCTCGATAAAATGAGGAAAATTAAGCAAAAAAAAGAGGAAAAAAATGAAATTGCGCCTAAATTATTCGTTTTTGATGCTTTTTTCGGTCATATCTCGATCAAATATAGAAAAAAATGGAAAAATTTCAAATTTCACTTAAATTATTCGTATTTGTTGTATTTTTCGTTCTTATCTGGATTAAATGAGGAAAAATAAGGTATTAAAGAGGAGAAAAATTGAAATTTCGCTAAAATCATTTTTTTTTTTTTCGTTGCTATTTTCGATAATATCTCCATAAAATTAGGAAAATTAAGGAAAAATAAGTCAATTAAAATTAAAAATTCGCTACTATTATTCGTTTTTGTTGCTGTTTACTATAATATCTTCATAAAACGAGGAGAATTAAGGGAAAAAAGAGATAAGAAATTGTATTTTCGCTAAAATTGTTCGTTTTTGTTGCTTTTTCGATAATATCTCGATAACATGAGGAATATAAAGGAAGAAAAGAGGAAAAATATTGAAATTTCGCTAAAATGATCTTTTAATTTACTTTTTTCGATAATATCTCGATTAATTGAGCAATAATTAAGGAAAAAAATTGAAATTTCTCTAAAATTATTCGTTTTTGTTGCTTTTTTCGATTATATCTCGATAAAATGAGGAAAATTAAGGAAAAATGAGGAAAAAAATGAAATTGCTTCTATATTATTCGTTTTTGTTCCTTTTTATGTCATGTCTCGATAAAATATAGAAATAAAGGGGAAGAATTTCAAATTTCACTTAAATTATTCGTATTTGTTGCTTTTTCGTTCTTATCTGGATAAAATGAGGAAAAATAAGGAATTAAAGAGGAGAAAAATCGAAATTTCGCTAAAATTATTCGTTTTTTTGCTTTTTTCGATAATATCTCAATAAAACAAGGAAAAATAAGGAATTAAAGCGGGGAAAAATCGAAATTTCACTAAAATTATTCGCTTTTGTTGCTTTTTCCAATAAATTCCCGATAAAATGAGGAAAATTAAGGAAAAAGAGAGGATATAAAATTGAAAATTCGCTACAATTATTCGTTTTTGTTGCTGTTTTCTATAATATCTCGATAAAACGGGGAAAATTAAGGAAAGAAATGGATATTTCGCTCAAATTATTCGTTTTTGATCCTTTTTTCCATAATTTCTAGATAAAATGAGTAAAATCAAGGAAAAAACAGACGAAAAAAATATAAATTTCGCTAAAATTATTCGTTTTTGTTGCTTTTTTTGGCAATATCTCGAGAAAATTATGGAAAAAAAGAGGAAAAGAATTGAAATTTCACTACAATTATTCGTTTTTGTTGCTTTTTTCGGTCATATTTCGATAAAATAAGGAAAATTAAGGAAAAAAAAGTCAATTAAAATTGAAATTTCCCTATCATTATTCGTTTTTGTTGCTTTTTTATCGATTAAATCTCGATAAAATGAGGAAAATTAAGGATAAAAAGAGGAAAATAACTGAAAATTCGCTAAAATTATTCGTTTTTGTTGCTTTTTACGGTCATATCTTTATAAAATGAGGAACATTAAGGGAAAGAAAGCAGAAAAATATTGAAATTTCGCTAAAATAATTTTTATTTGTTGCTTATTTCGATAATACCTTGATAAAATGAGGAAAATTAAGGAAAAAAGAGGAAAAAATGAAATTACGGCAAAATAGTTCGTTTTTGTTTCTTCTTTCGGTCATATCTCGATTTAATGTGGAAAAAAAGGGGAAGAATTTCAAATTTCGCTTAAATTATTCGTATTTGTTGCTTTTTTCAATAAATTCTCGATAAGATGAGGAAAATTAAGAAAAAAAATTGAAATATTGCTATTATTAATCGCTTTCGTTGCTTTTTTCGATAATATCTCGTTAAAATTAGGAATATTATGGAATAAAAGAGGAAAGAAATTGAAATTTCGCTTAATGTTTCGTTTTTGAGTCTTTTTCTGATAATATCTCTATAAAATGAGGAAAATGAAGGGAAAAAAAGAGGAAAAAGTTTGAAATTTCGCTAGAATTATTCGTTTTTGTTGCTTTTTTCGAAAATATCTCGATAAAACGAGGAAAATTAGAAAAAAAAGAGATAAGAAATTGTATTTTCGCTAAAATTGTTCGTTATTGTGGCTTTTCCGATAATATCTCGATAACATGAGGAATATTAAGGAAAAAATATTGAAATTTCGCTAAAATGATCTTTTAATTTACTTTTTTCGATAATATCTCGATTAATTGAGCAAAAATTAAGGAAAAAAATTGAAATTTCTCTAAAATTATTCGTTTTTGTTGCTTTTTTCGATTATATCTCGATAAAATGAGGAAAATTAAGGAAAAATGAGGAAAAAATTGAAATTGCTTCTATATTATTCGTTTTTGTTCCTTTTTATGTCATGTCTCGATAAAATATAGAAATAAAGGGGAAGAATTTCAAATTTCACTTAAATTATTCGTATTTGTTGCTTTTTCGTTCTTATCTGGATAAAATGAGGAAAAATAAGGAATTAAAGAGGAGAAAAATCGAAATTTCGCTAAAATTATTCGTTTTTGTTGCTTTTTTCGATTACATCTCGATAAAATGAGGAAAATTAAGGATAAAAAGAGGAAAATAACTAAAAATTCGCTAAAATTATTCGTTTTTGTTGCCTTTTACGGTCATATCTTTATAAAATGAGGAACATTAAGGGAAAAAAAGCAGAAAAATATTGACATTTCACTAAAATAATTTTTATTTGTTGCTTATTTCGATAATATCTTGTTAAAATGAGGAAAATTAAGGATTAAAAGAGGAAAAAAATTGAAATTTCGCTAAAATTATTCGTTTTTGCTGCTTTTTACGGTCATATCTCGATGAAATGAGGAAAATTAAGAAAAAAAAAGAGGCAAGAATTAGAAATTTCGCTAATATGATTTGTTTTTGTTGCTTTTTTCGATAATTAATCGATAAAATGAGGAAAATTAAGGGAAAAAAAGGAAAAATATTTAAATTTGGCTAAAATAATTTTTTTTGTTGCTTTTTTCGATAATATCTCGATAAAATGAGGAAAATTAAGGAAAAAAGAGGAAAAAAAATGAAATTACGGCTAAATAATTCGTTTTTGTTTATTTTTTCGGTCATATCTCGATTTAATGTGGAGAAAAAGGGGAAGAATTTCATATTTCGCTTAAATTATTCGTATATGTTGCTTTTTTCAATAATATCTCAATAAAATTAAGAATATTAAGGAATAAAAGAGGAAAGAAATTGAAATTTCGCTAAAATTATTCGATTTTGTTGCTACGTTTCGATAATATCTCTATGAAATGTGGAATACTTAGAAAAAAAAAAGAGGAAAGAATTTGAAATTTCGCTAAAATTATGCGTTTTTGTTGCTTTTTTCGATAAATTCTCGATAAATGAGGAAAATTAAGGAAAAAGAGAGGAAATAAAATTGAAAATTCGCTACAATTATTCGTTTTTGTTGCTTTTTTCGATAATATCTCGATAAAATGAGGAAAATTAAGGAAAAAAGTGGAAAAAATTGAAATTACGGCTAAATAATTCGTTTTTGTTTCTTTTTTCGGTCATATATCGATTTAATGTGGAAAAAAGGGGAAGAAATTCAAATTTCGCTTAAATTATTCGTATTTGTTGCTTTTCTCGATAAATTCTCGATAAGATTAGGAAAATTATGGAAAAAAATTGAGTTTTCGCTAAAATTAATCGTTTTCGTTGCTTTTTTCGATAATATCTCGTTAAAATTAGGAATATTAAGGAATAAAAGAGGAAAAAAATAGAAATTTCGCTAAAATTATTCGTTATCGTTGCTATTTTCGATGATATCTCTATAAAATGAGGAAAATTAAGAAAAAAGAAGAGGAAAAGAATTGAAATTTCCCTATAATTATTCGCTTTGGTGTTTTTGTTGCTTTTCAAGGTCATATCTCGATAAATGAGGAACATTGAGGGATAAAAAGAGGAAAAAAATGAAATTACGGCTAAATACTTCGTTTTTGTTTCTTATTTCGGTCATATCTCCATTTAATGTGGAAATAAGGGGTAGAATTACATATTTCGCTTAAATTATTCGTTTTTGTTGCTTTTTTCGATAAATTCTCGATAAAATGGGGAAAATTAAGGAAAAAGAGAGGAAATAAAATTGAAAATTCGCTACAATTATTCGTTTTTGTTGCTGTTTTCTATAATATCTCGATAAAACGAGGCAAATTAAGGAAAGAAATTGATATTTCGCTCAAATTATTCGTTTTTGATCCTTTTTTCCATAATTTCTAGATAAAATGAGGAAAATCAAGGAAAAAACAGACGAAAAAAATATAAATTTCGCTAAAATCATTCGTTTTTGTTGCTTTTTTTGGCAATATCTCGAGAAAACTACGAAAATTATGGAAAAAAAGAGGAAAAGAATTGAAATTTCACTACAATTATTCGTTTTTGTTGCTTTTTTCGGTCATATTTCGATAAAATAAGGAAAATTAAGGAAAAAAAAGTCAATTAAAATTGAAATTTCCCTATCATTATTCGTTTTTGTTGCTTTTTTGTCGATTAAATCTCGATAAAATGAGGAAAATTAAGGATAAAAATAGGAAAATAACTGAAAATTCGCTAAAATTATTCGTTTTTGTTGCTTTTTACGGTCATATCTTTATAAAATGAGGAACATTAAGGAAAAAAAAGCAGAAAAATATTGACATTTCACTAAAATAATTTTTATTTGTTGCTTATTTCGATAATATCTTGATAAAATGAGGAAAATTAAGGAAAAATTGGAAAAAATGAAATTACGGCAAAATAATTCGTTTTTGTATCTTCATTCGGTCATATCTCGATTTAATGTGGAAAAAAAGGGGAAGAATTTGAAATTTCGCTAAAATTATTCGTTTTTGTTGCTTTTTTCGATAAATTCTAGATAAGATGAGGAAAATAAAGGAAAAAATTGAAATTTCGCTAATATTAATCGCATTCGTTGCTTTTTTCGATAATATCTCGTTAAAATGAGGAAAATGAAGGGAAAAAAAGAGGAAAAAGTTTGAAATTTCGCTAGAATTATTCGTTTTTGTTGCTTTTTTCGATAATATCTCGATAAAACGAGGAAAATTAAGTAAAAAAAGAGATAAGAAATTGTATTTTCGCTAAAATCGTTCGTTATTGTGGCTTTTCCGATAATATCTCGATAACATGAGGAATATTAAGGAAAAGATATTGAAATTTCGCTAAGATGATATTTTTTGTACTTTTTTCGATAATATCTCGATAAAATGAGCAAAAATTAAGGAAAAAATAGAAATTTCTCTAAAATTATTTGTTTTTGTTGCTTTTCTCGATTATATCTCGATAAAATGAGGAAAATTAAGCAAAAAAAAGAGGAAAAAAATGAAATTGCGCCTAAATTATTCGTTTTTGATGCTTTTTTCGGTCATATCTCGATCAAATATAGAAAAAAAATGGAAAAATTTCAAATTTCACTTAAATTATTCGTATTTGTTGTATTTTTCGTTCTTATCTGGATTAAATGAGGAAAAATAAGGTATTAAAGAGGAGAAAAATTGAAATTTCGCTAAAATCATTTTTTTTTTCGTTGCTATTTTCGATAATATCTCCATAAAATTAGGAAAATTAAGGAAAAATAAGTCAATTAAAATTAAAAATTCGCTACTATTATTCGTTTTTGTTGCTGTTTACTATAATATCTTCATAAAACGAGGAGAATTAAGGGAAAAAAGAGATAAGAAATTGTATTTTCGCTAAAATTGTTCGTTTTTGTTGCTTTTTCGATAATATCTCGATAACATGAGGAATATAAAGGAAGAAAAGAGGAAAAATATTGAAATTTCGCTAAAATGATCTTTTAATTTACTTTTTTCGATAATATCTCGATTAATTGAGCAATAATTAAGGAAAAAAATTGAAATTTCTCTAAAATTATTCGTTTTTGTTGCTTTTTTCGATTATATCTCGATAAAATGAGGAAAATTAAGGAAAAATGAGGAAAAAAATGAAATTGCTTCTATATTATTCGTTTTTGTTCCTTTTTATGTCATGTCTCGATAAAATATAGAAATAAAGGGGAAGAATTTCAAATTTCACTTAAATTATTCGTATTTGTTGCTTTTTTCAATAATATCTCAATAAAACAAGGAAAAATAAGGAATTAAAGCGGGGAAAAATCGAAATATCGCTAAAATTATTCGTTTTTTTGCTTTTTTCGATAATATCTCAATAAAACAAGGAAAAATAAGGAATTAAAGCGGGGAAAAATCGAAATTTCACTAAAATTATTCGCTTTTGTTGCTTTTTCCAATAAATTCCCGATAAAATGAGGAAAATTAAGGAAAAAGAGAGGAAATAAAATTGAAAATTCGCTACAATTATTCGTTTTTGTTGCTGTTTTCTATAATATCTCGATAAAACGGGGAAAATTAAGGAAAGAAATGGATATTTCGCTCAAATTATTCGTTTTTGATCCTTTTTTCCATAATTTCTAGATAAAATGAGTAAAATCAAGGAAAAAACAGACGAAAAAAATATAAATTTCGCTAAAATTATTCGTTTTTGTTGCTTTTTTTGGCAATATCTCGAGAAAATTATGGAAAAAAAGAGGAAAAGAATTGAAATTTCACTACAATTATTCGTTTTTGTTGCTTTTTTCGATAAATTCTAGATAAGATGAGGAAAATAAAGGAAAAAATTGAAATTTCGCTAATATTAATCGCATTCGTTGCTTTTTTCGATAATATCTCGTTAAAATGAGGAAAATGAAGGGAAAAAAAGAGGAAAAAGTTTGAAATTTCGCTAGAATTATTCGTTTTTGTTGCTTTTTTCGATAATATCTCGATAAAACGAGGAAAATTAAGAAAAAAAAGAGATAAGAAATTGTATTTTCGCTAAAATCGTTCGTTATTGTGGCTTTTCCGATAATATCTCGATAACATGAGGAATATTAAGGAAAAAATATTGAAATTTCGCTAAGATGATATTTTTTGTACTTTTTTCGATAATATCTCGATAAAATGAGCAAAAATTAAGGAAAAAATAGAAATTTCTCTAAAATTATTCGTTTTTGTTGCTTTTCTCGATTATATCTCGATAAAATGAGGAAAATTAAGCAAAAAAAAGAGGAAAAAAATGAAATTGCGCCTAAATTATTCGTTTTTGATGCTTTTTTCGGTCATATCTCGATCAAATATAGAAAAAAATGGAAAAATTTCAAATTTCACTTAAATTATTCGTATTTGTTGTATTTTTCGTTCTTATCTGGATTAAATGAGGAAAAATAAGGTATTAAAGAGGAGAAAAATTGAAATTTCGCTAAAATCATTTTTTTTTTTCGTTGCTATTTTCGATAATATCTCCATAAAATTAGGAAAATTAAGGAAAAATAAGTCAATTAAAATTAAAAATTCGCTACTATTATTCGTTTTTGTTGCTGTTTACTATAATATCTTCATAAAACGAGGAGAATTAAGGGAAAAAAGAGATAAGAAATTGTATTTTCGCTAAAATTGTTCGTTTTTGTTGCTTTTTCGATAATATCTCGATAACATGAGGAATATAAAGGAAGAAAAGAGGAAAAATATTGAAATTTCGCTAAAATGATCTTTTAATTTACTTTTTTCGATAATATCTCGATTAATTGAGCAATAATTAAGGAAAAAAATTGAAATTTCTCTAAAATTATTCGTTTTTGTTGCTTTTTTCGATTATATCTCGATAAAATGAGGAAAATTAAGGAAAAATGAGGAAAAAAATGAAATTGCTTCTATATTATTCGTTTTTGTTCCTTTTTATGTCATGTCTCGATAAAATATAGAAATAAAGGGGAAGAATTTCAAATTTCACTTAAATTATTCGTATTTGTTGCTTTTTTCAATAATATCTCAATAAAACAAGGAAAAATAAGGAATTAAAGCGGGGAAAAATCGAAATATCGCTAAAATTATTCGTTTTTTTGCTTTTTTCGATAATATCTCAATAAAACAAGGAAAAATAAGGAATTAAAGCGGGGAAAAATCGAAATTTCACTAAAATTATTCGCTTTTGTTGCTTTTTCCAATAAATTCCCGATAAAATGAGGAAAATTAAGGAAAAAGAGAGGAAATAAAATTGAAAATTCGCTACAATTATTCGTTTTTGTTGCTGTTTTCTATAATATCTCGATAAAACGGGGAAAATTAAGGAAAGAAATGGATATTTCGCTCAAATTATTCGTTTTTGATCCTTTTTTCCATAATTTCTAGATAAAATGAGTAAAATCAAGGAAAAAACAGACGAAAAAAATATAAATTTCGCTAAAATTATTCGTTTTTGTTGCTTTTTTTGGCAATATCTCGAGAAAATTATGGAAAAAAAGAGGAAAAGAATTGAAATTTCACTACAATTATTCGTTTTTGTTGCTTTTTTCGGTCATATTTCGATAAAATAAGGAAAATTAAGGAAAAAAAAGTCAATTAAAATTGAAATTTCCCTATCATTATTCGTTTTTGTTGCTTTTTTGTCGATTAAATCTCGATAAAATGAGGAAAATTAAGGATAAAAAGAGGAAAATAACTGAAAATTCGCTAAAATTATTCGTTTTTGTTGCTTTTTACGGTCATATCTTTATAAAATGAGGAACATTAAGGGAAAGAAAGCAGAAATATATTGAAATTTCGCTAAAATAATTTTTATTTGTTGCTTATTTCGAAAATACCTTGATAAAATGAGGAAAATTAAGGAAAAAAGAGGAAAAAATGAAATTACGGCTAAATACTTCGTTTTTGTTTCTTATTTCGGTCATATCTCCATTTAATGTGGAAAAAAGGGGTAGAATTACATATTTCGCTTAAATTATTCGTTTTTGTTGCTTTTTTCGATAAATTCTCGATAAAATGGGGAAAATTAAGGAAAAAGAGAGGAAATAAAATTGAAAATTCGCTACAATTATTCGTTTTTGTTGCTGTTTTCTATAATATCTCGATAAAACGAGGCAAATTAAGGAAAGAAATTGATATTTCGCTCAAATTATTCGTTTTTGATCCTTTTTTCCATAATTTCTAGATAAAATGAGGAAAATCAAGGAAAAAACAGACGAAAAAAATATAAATTTCGCTAAAATCATTCGTTTTTGTTGCTTTTTTTGGCAATATCTCGAGAAAACTACGAAAATTATGGAAAAAAAGAGGAAAAGAATTGAAATTTCACTACAATTATTCGTTTTTGTTGCTTTTTTCGGTCATATTTCGATAAAATAAGGAAAATTAAAGAAAAAAAAGTCAATTAAAATTGAAATTTCCCTATCATTATTCGTTTTTGTTGCTTTTTTGTCGATTAAATCTCGATAAAATGAGGAAAATTAAGGATAAAAAGAGGAAAATAACTGAAAATTCGCTAAAATTATTCGTTTTTGTTGCTTTTTACGGTCATATCTTTATAAAATGAGGAACATTAAGGAAAAAAAAGCAGAAAAATATTGACATTTCACTAAAATAATTTTTATTTGTTGCTTATTTCGATAATATCTTGATAAAATGAGGAAAATTAAGGAAAAAAGAGGAAAAAATGAAACTACGGCAAAATAATTCGTTTTTGTTTCTTCATTCGGTCATATCTCGATTTAATGTGGAAAAAAAGGGGAAGAATTTGAAATTTCGCTAAAATTATTCGTTTTTGTTGCTTTTTTCGATAAATTCTAGATAAGATGAGGAAATTAAAGGAAAAAATTGAAATTTCGCTAATATTAATCGCATTCGTTGCTTTTTTCGATAATATCTCGTTAAAATGAGGAAAATGAAGGGAAAAAAAGAGGAAAAAGTTTGAAATTTCGCTAGAATTATTCGTTTTTGTTGCTTTTTTCGATAATATCTCGATAAAACGAGGAAAATTAAGAAAAAAAAGAGATAAGAAATTGTATTTTCGCTAAAATCGTTCGTTATTGTGGCTTTTCCGATAATATCTCGATAACATGAGGAATATTAAGGAAAAAATATTGAAATTTCGCTAAAATGATCTTTTAATTTACTTTTTTCGATAATATCTCGATTAATTGAGCAAAAATTAAGGAAAAAAATTGAAATTTCTCTAAAATTATTCGTTTTTGTTGCTTTTTTCGATTATATCTCGATAAAATGAGGAAAATTAAGGAAAAATGAGGAAAAAAATGAAATTGCTTCTATATTATTCGTTTTTGTTCCTTTTTATGTTATTATAAAATAATTTTTATTTGTTGCTTATTTCGATATTACCTTGATAAAATGAGGAAAATTAAGGAAAAAAGAGGAAAAAATGAAATTACGGCAAAATAGTTCGTTTTTGTTTCTTCTTTCGGTCATATCTCGATTTAATGTGGAAAAAAAGGGGAAGAATTTCAAATTTCGCTTAAATTATTCGTATTTGTTGCTTTTTTCGATAAATTCTCGATAAGATGAGGAAAATTAAGAAAAAAAATTGAAATATTGCTATTATTAATCGCTTTCGTTGCTTTTTTCGATAATATCTCGTTAAAATTAGGAATATTATGGAATAAAAGAGGAAAGAAATTGAAATTTCGCTTAAATGTTTCGTTTTTGAGTCTTTTTCTGATAATATCTCTATAAAATGAGGAAAATGAAGGGAAAAAAAGAGGAAAAAGTTTGAAATTTCGCTAGAATTATTCGTTTTTGTTGCTTTTTTCGATAATATCTCGATAAAACGAGGAAAATTAAGAAAAAAAAGAGATAAGAAATTGTATTTTCGCTAAAATTGTTCGTTATTGTGGCTTTTCCGATAATATCTCGATAACATGAGGAATATTAAGGAAAAAATATTGAAATTTCGCTAAAATGATCTTTTAATTTACTTTTTTCGATAATATCTCGATTAATTGAGCAAAAATTAAGGAAAAAAATTGAAATTTCTCTAAAATTATTCGTTTTTGTTGCTTTTTTCGATTATATCTCGATAAAATGAGGAAAATTAAGGAAAAATGAGGAAAAAAATGAAATTGCTTCTATATTATTCGTTTTTGTTCCTTTTTATGTCATGTCTCGATAAAATATAGAAATAAAGGGGAAGAATTTCAAATTTCACTTAAATTATTCGTATTTGTTGCTTTTTCGTTCTTATCTGGATAAAATGAGGAAAAATAAGGAATTAAAGAGGAGAAAAATCGAAATTTCGCTAAAATTATTCGTTTTTTTGCTTTTTTCGATAATATCTCAATAAAACAAGGAAAAATAAGGAATTAAAGCGGGGAAAAATCGAAATTTCACTAAAATTATTCGCTTTTGTTGCTTTTTCCAATAAATTCCCGATAAAATGAGGAAAATTAAGGAAAAAGAGAGGATATAAAATTGAAAATTCGCTACAATTATTCGTTTTTGTTGCTGTTTTCTATAATATCTCGATAAAACGGGGAAAATTAAGGAAAGAAATGGATATTTCGCTCAAATTATTCGTTTTTGATCCTTTTTTCCATAATTTCTAGATAAAATGAGTAAAATCAAGGAAAAAACAGACGAAAAAAATATAAATTTCGCTAAAATTATTCGTTTTTGTTGCTTTTTTTGGCAATATCTCGAGAAAATTATGGAAAAAAAGAGGAAAAGAATTGAAATTTCACTACAATTATTCGTTTTTGTTGCTTTTTTCGGTCATATTTCGATAAAATAAGGAAAATTAAGGAAAAAAAAGTCAATTAAAATTGAAATTTCCCTATCATTATTCGTTTTTGTTGCTTTTTTGTCGATTAAATCTCGATAAAATGAGGAAAATTAAGGATAAAATGTGGAAAATAACTGAAAATTCGCTAAAATTATTCGTTTTTGTTGCTTTTTACGGTCATATCTTTATAAAATGAGGAACATTAAGGGAAAGAAAGCAGAAATATATTGAAATTTCGCTAAAATAATTTTTATTTGTTGCTTATTTCGATAATACCTTGATAAAATGAGGAAAATTAAGGAAAAAAGAGGAAAAAATGAAATTACGGCAAAATAGTTCGTTTTTGTTTCTTCTTTCGGTCATATCTCGATTTAATGTGGAAAAAAAGGGGAAGAATTTCAAATTTCGCTGAAATTATTCGTATTTGTTGCTTTTTTCGATAAATTCTCGATAAGATGAGGAAAATTAAGAAAAAAAATTGAAATATTGCTATTATTAATCGCTTTCGTTGCTTTTTTCGATAATATCTCGTTAAAATTAGGAATATTATGGAATAAAAGAGGAAAGAAATTGAAATTTCGCTTAAATGTTTCGTTTTTGAGTCTTTTTCTGATAATATTTCTATAAAATGAGGAAAATGAAGGGAAAAAAAGAGGAAAAAGTTTGAAATTTCGCTAGAATTATTCGTTTTTGTTGCTTTTTTCGATAATATCTCGATAAAACGAGGAAAATTAAGAAAAAAAAGAGATAAGAAATTGTATTTTCGCTAAAATTGTTCGTTATTGTGGCTTTTCCGATAATATCTCGATAACATGAGGAATATTAAGGAAAAAATATTGAAATTTCGCTAAAATGATCTTTTAATTTACATTTTTCGATAATATCTCGATTAATTGAGCAAAAATTAAGGAAAAAAATTGAAATTTCTCTAAAATTATTCGTTTTTGTTGCTTTTTTCGATTATATCTCGATAAAATGAGGAAAATTAAGGAAAAATGAGGAAAAAAATGAAATTGCTTCTATATTATTCGTTTTTATTCCTTTTTATGTCATGTCTCGATAAAATATAGAAATAAAGGGGAAGAATTTCAAATTTCACTTAAATTATTCGTATTTGTTGCTTTTTCGTTCTTATCTGGATAAAATGAGGAAAAATAAGGAATTAAAGAGGAGAAAAATCGAAATTTCGCTAAAATTATTCGTTTTTTTGCTTTTTTCGATAATATCTCAATAAAACAAGGAAAAATAAGGAATTAAAGCGGGGAAAAATCGAAATTTCACTAAAATTATTCGCTTTTGTTGCTTTTTCCAATAAATTCCCGATAAAATGAGGAAAATTAAGGAAAAAGAGAGGAAATAAAATTGAAAATTCGCTACAATTATTCGTTTTTGTTGCTGTTTTCTATAATATCTCGATAAAACGGGGAAAATTAAGGAAAGAAATGGATATTTCGCTCAAATTATTCGTTTTTGATCCTTTTTTCCATAATTTCTAGATAAAATGAGTAAAATCAAGGAAAAAACAGACGAAAAAAATATAAATTTCGCTAAAATTATTCGTTTTTGTTGCTTTTTTTGGCAATATCTCGAGAAAATTATGGAAAAAAAGAGGAAAAGAATTGAAATTTCACTACAATTATTCGTTTTTGTTGCTTTTTTCGGTCATATTTCGATAAAATAAGGAAAATTAAGGAAAAAAAAGTCAATTAAAATTGAAATTTCCCTATCATTATTCGTTTTTGTTGCTTTTTTGTCGATTAAATCTCGATAAAATGAGGAAAATTAAGGATAAAAAGAGGAAAATAACTGAAAATTCGCTAAAATTATTCGTTTTTGTTGCTTTTTACGGTCATATCTTTATAAAATGAGGAACATTAAGGGAAAGAAAGCAGAAAAATATTGAAATTTCGCTAAAATAATTTTTATTTGTTGCTTATTTCGATAATACCTTGATAAAATGAGGAAAATTAAGGAAAAAAGAGGAAAAAATGAAATTACGGCAAAATAGTTCGTTTTTGTTTCTTCTTTCGGTCATATCTCGATTTAATGTGGAAAAAAAGGGGAAGAATTTCAAATTTCGCTTAAATTATTCGTATTTGTTGCTTTTTTCGATAAATTCTCGATAAGATGAGGGAAATTAAGAAAAAAAATTGAAATATTGTTATTATTAATCGCTTTCGTTGCTTTTTTCGATAATATCTCGTTAAAATTAGGAATATTATGGAATAAAAGAGGAAAGAAATTGAAATTTCGCTTAAATGTTTCGATTTTGAGTCTTTTTCTGATAATATCTCTATAAAATGAGGAAAATGAAGGGAAAAAAAGAGGAAAAAGTTTGAAATTTCGCTAGAATTATTCGTTTTTGTTGCTTTTTTCGATAATATCTCGATAAAACGAGGAAAATTAAGAAAAAAAAGAGATAAGAAATTGTATTTTCGCTAAAATTGTTCGTTATTGTGGCTTTTCCGATAATATCTCGATAACATGAGGAATATTAAAGAAAAAATATTGAAATTTCGCTAAGATGATATTTTTTGTACTTTTTTCGATAATATCTCGATAAAATGAGCAAAAATTAAGGAAAAAATAGAAATTTCTCTAAAATTATTCGTTTTTGTTGCTTTTCTCGATTATATCTCGATAAAATGAGGAAAATTTAGCTAACAAAGAGGAAAAAATGAAATTGCGCCTAAATTATTCGTTTTTGTTGCTTTTTTCGGTCATATCTCGATCAAATATAGAAAAAAAATGGAAAAATTTCAAATTCCCCTATAATTATTCGTATTTGTTGTATTTTTCGTTCTTATCTGGATTAAATGAGGAAAAATAAGGTATTAAAGAGGAGAAAAATCGAAATTTCGCTAAAATCATTTTTTTTTTCGTTGCTATTTTCGATAATATCTCCATAAAATGAGGAAAATTAAGGAAAAATAAGTCAATTAAAATTGAAAATTCGCTACAATTATTCGTTTTTGTTGCTGTTTTCTATAATATCTTCATAAAACGAGGAGAATTAAGGAAAAAAAGAGATAAGAAATTGTATTTTCGCTAAAATTGTTCGTTTTTGTTGCTTTTTCGATAATATCTCGATAACATGAGGAATATAAAGGAAAAAAAGAGGAAAAATATTGAAATTTCGCTAAAATGAACTTTTAATTTACTTTTTCGATAATATCTCGATTAATTGAGCAAAAATTAAGGAAAAAAATTGAAATTTCTCTAAAATTATTCGTTTTTGTTGCTTTTTTCGATTATATCTCGATAAAATGAGGAAAATTAAGGAAAAATGAGGAAAAAAATGAAATTGCTTCTATATTATTCGTTTTTGTTCCTTTTTATGTCATGTCTCGATAAAATATAGAAATAAAGGGGAAGAATTTCAAATTTCACTTAAATTATTCGTATTTGTTGCTTTTTCGTTCTTATCTGGATAAAATGAGGAAAAATAAGGAATTAAAGAGGAGAAAAATCGAAATTTTGCTAAAATTATTCGTTTTTTTGCTTTTTTCGATAATATCTCAATAAAACAAGGAAAAATAAGGAATTAAAGCGGGGAAAAATTGAAATTTCACTAAAATTATTCGCTTTTGTTGCTTTTTCCAATAAATTCCCGATAAAATGAGGAAAATTAAGGAAAAAGAGAGGAAATAAAATTGAAAATTCGCTACAATTATTCGTTTTTGTTGCTGTTTTCTATAATATCTCGATAAAACGGGGAACATTAAGGAAAGAAATGGATATTTCGCTCAAATTATTCGTTTTTGATCCTTTTTTCCATAATTTCTAGATAAAATGAGTAAAATCAAGGAAAAAACAGACGAAAAAAATATAAATTTCGCTAAAATTATTCGTTTTTGTTGCTTTTTTTGGCAATATCTCGAGAAAATTATGGAAAAAAAGAGGAAAAGAATTGAAATTTCACTACAATTATTCGTTTTTGTTGCTTTTTTCGGTCATATTTCGATAAAATAAGTAAAAATTAAGGAAAAAAAAGTCAATTAAAATTGAAATTTCCCTATCATTATTCGTTTTTGTTGCTTTTTTGTCGATTAAATCTCGATAAAATGAGGAAAATTAAGGATAAAAAGAGGAAAATAACTGAAAATTCGCTAAAATTATTCGTTTTTGTTGCTTTTTACGGTCATATCTTTATAAAATGAGGAACATTAAGGGAAAGAAAGCAGAAAAATATTGAAATTTCGCTAAAATAATTTTTATTTGTTGCTTATTTCGATAATACCTTGATAAAATGAGGAAAATTAAGGAAAAAAGAGGAAAAAATGAAATTACGGCAAAATAGTTCGTTTTTGTTTCTTCTTTCGGTCATATCTCAATTTAATGTGGAAAAAAGGGGAAGAATTTCATATTTCGCTTAAATTATTCGTATTTGTTGCTTTTTTCGATAAATTCTCGATAAGATGAGGAAAATTAAGAAAAAAAATTGAAATATTGCTATTATTAATCGCTTTCGTTGCTTTTTTCTATAATATCTCGTTAAAATTAGGAATATTATGGAATAAAAGAGGAAAGAAATTGAAATTTCGCTAAAATTTTTCGTTTTTGTTGCTTTTTTCGATAAAGTAACGATAAAATGAGGAAAATTAAGGAAAAAAAAGTCAATTAAAATTGATAATTCGCTTCAATTATTCGTTTTTGTGGCTGTTTTCTATAATATCTTGATAAAACGAGGAGAATTAAGGAAAAAAAGAGATAAGAAATTGTATTTTCGCTTAAATTGTTCGTTTTTGTTGCTTTTTTTGATAATATCTCGATAACATGAGGAATATTAAGGAAAAAAAAGAGGAAAAAAATTGAAATTTCGCTAAAATTATCTTTTTTGTACTTCTTTCGATAATATCTCAATTGATTGAGCAAAAATTAAGGAAAAAAAATTGTAATTTCTCTAAAATTATTCGATTTTGTTTCTTTTTTCGATTATATCACGATAAAATGAGGAAAATTAAGGAAAAAAAGAGGAAAAATAGCTATTGGGCCTAAATTATTCGTTTTTGTTGTTTGTTTCGGTCATATCTCGATAAAATATAGAAAATAAAGGGGAAGAATTTCATATTTCAATTAAATTATTTTTTGTATTAAAGTATTTGTTAAATTATCTGGATAAAATGAGGAAAAATAAGGAATTAAAGAGGAGCAAAATCGAAATTTCGCTAAAATTATTCGTTTTTGTTGCTTTTTCGATTACATCTCGATAAAATGAGGAAAATTAAGGATAAAAAGAGGAAAAAAACTGAAAATTCGCTAAAATTATTCGTTTTTGTTGCTTTTTACGGTCAAATCTCGATAAAATAAGGAACATTAAGGGAAAAAAGCAGAAAAATATTGAAATTTCGCCTTAATATTTTTTTTGTTGCTTTTTTCGATAATATCTAGATAAAATGAGGAAAATTAAGGAAAGAAATTGAAATTTCGCTAAAATAATTCGTTTTCGTTGGTATTTTCGATAATATCTCTACAAAATGAGGAAAATTAAGGAAAAAAAGAGGAAAAAAATGAAATTGCGCCTAAATTATTCGTTTTTGTTGCTGTTTTCTATAATATCTCCATTAAACGAGGAAAATTAAGGAAAAAAAGAGGAAAATATTGAAATTTCGCAAAAATTATTCGTTTTTGTTGCTTTTTACGGTCATATCTTGATAAAATGAGGAAAATTAAGGAAAAAAAGAGGAAAAAAATGAAATTTTGTAAAATTATTCGTTATTGTTGCTGTTTTCTATAATATCTCGATAAAACGATGAAAATTAAGGAAAAAAAGAGATAATAAATTGTATTTTAGCTAAAATTGTTCGTTTTTGTTGCTTTTTTCGATAATATCTCGATAACATGAGGAATATTAAGGAATAAAAAGTGTAAAAATATTGAAATTTCGCTAAAATGATCTTTTTTGTACTTCTTTCGATATTATCTCGATAAAATGAGCAAAAATTAAGGAAAAAATTGAATTTTCTCTAAAATTATTTGATTTTGTTGCTTTTTTCGATTATATCACGATAAAATGAGGAAAATTAAGGAAAAAAAGAGGAAAAAATAGAAATTTGGCCTAAATTATTCGTTTTTGTTGTTTTTTTTGGTCATATCACGATAAAATATAGAAAATAAAGGGGAAGAATTTCATATTTCACTTAAATTATTTTTTGTATTAAAGTATTGTTAAATTATATGGATAAAATGAGGAAAAATAAGGAATTAAAGAGGAGAAAAATCGAAATTTCGCTAAAATTATTCCTTTTTGTTGCTTTTTCGATTACATCTCGATAAAATGAGGAAAATTAAGGAAAAAAAGAGGAAAAAAATGAAATTGCGCCTAAATTATTCGTTTTTGTTGCTGTTTTCTATAATATCTCCATTAAACGAGGAAAATTAAGGAAAAAAAGAGGAAAAAAATTGAAATTTCGCAACAATTATTCGTTTTTGTTGCTTTTTACGGTCATATCTTGATAAAATGAGGAAAATTAAGGGAAAAAAAGAGGAAAAATATTGACATTTCGCTATAATGATCTTTTTTATTGCTTTTTTCGATAAAATCTCGATAAAATGAGGAAAAATAAGGAAAAAAATTGAAATTTCGCTAAAATTATTCGTTTTCGTTGCTATTTTCGATAATATCTCTATAAAATGAGGAAAATTAAGAAAAAAAAGAGGAAAGAATTTGAAACATTGCTAAAACTATTCGTTTTTGTTGCTTATTTCGATAAATTCTCGATAAATAGAGGTAAATTAAGGAAATAGAGAGGAAATAAAATTGAAAATTCGCTACAATTATTCGTTTTTGTTGCTGTTTTCCATAATATCCCGATTAAAACGAGGAAAATTAAGGGAAAAAAGAGATAAGAAATTGTATTTTAGCTAAAATTGTTCATTTTTGTTGCTTTTTTCGATAATATCTCGATAACATGAGGAATATTAAGGAAAAAAAAGAGGAAAAATATTGAAATTTCGCTAAAATGATCTTTTTTTGTACTTTTTTCGATAATATCTCGATAAAATGAGCAAAAAGGAAGGAAAAAAATTGAAATTTCTCTAAAATTATTCGTTTATGTTGCTTTTTTCGATTATATCTCGATAAAATAAGGAAAATTAAGGAAAAAAAGAGGAAAAAAATGAAATTTTGTAAAATTATTCGTTATTGTTGCTGTTTTCTATAATATCTCGATAAAACGATGAAAATTAAGGAAAAAAAGAGATAAGAAATTGTATTTTAGCTAAAATTGTTCGTTTTTGTTGCTTTTTTCGATAATATCTCGATAACATGAGGAATATTAAGGAATAAAAAGTGTAAAAATATTGAAATTTCGCTAAAATGATCTTTTTTGTACTTCTTTCGATATTATCTCGATAAAATGAGCAAAAATTAAGGAAAAAATTGAATTTTCTCTAAAATTATTTGATTTTGTTGCTTTTTTCGATTATATCACGATAAAATGAGGAAAATTAAGGAAAAAAAGAGGAAAAAATAGAAATTGGGTCTAAATTATTCGTTTTTGTTGTTTTTTTTGGTCATATCACGATAAAATATAGAAAATAAAGGGGAAGAATTTCATATTTCACTTAAATTATTTTTTGTATTAAAGTAATGTTAAATTATATGGATAAAATGAGGAAAAATAAGGAATTAAAGAGGAGAAAAATCGAAATTTCGCTAAAATTATTCCTTTTTGTTGCTTTTTCGATTACATCTCGATAAAATGAGGAAAATTAAGGATAAAAAGAGGAAAAAAACTGAAAATTCGCTAAAAGTATTCGTTTTTGTTGCTTTTTACGGTCTAATCTCGATAAAATAAGGAACATTAAGGGAAAAAAAGAGGAAAAATATTGACATTTCGCTAAAATGATCTTTTTTGTTGCTTTTTTCGATAAAATCTCGATAAAATGAGGAAAAATAAGGAAAAAAATTGAAATTTCGCTAAAATTATTCGTTTTCGTTGCTATTTTCGATAATATCTCTATAAAATGACGAAAATTAAGAAAAAAAAAGAGGAAAGAATTTGAAACATTGCTAAAATTATTCGTTTTTGTTGCTTATTTCGATAAATTCTCGATAAATAGAGGTAAATTAAGGAAAAAGAGAGGAAATAAAATTGAAAATTCGCTACAATTATTCGTTTTTGTTGCTGTTTTCCATAATATCTCGATAAAACGAGGAAAATTAAGGAAAAAAGAGATAAGAAATTGTATTTTAGCTAAAATTGTTCGTTTTTGTTGCTTTTTTCGATAATATCTCGATAACATGAGGAATATTAAGGAAAAAAAGAGGAAAAATATTGAAATTTCGCTAAAATGATCTTTTTTGTACTTCTTTCCATAATTTCTCGATAAAATGAGCAAAAATTAAGGAAAAAATTGAATTTCTCTAAAATTGTTCCTTTTTTTTGTTTTTTCGATTATATCACGATAAAATAAGGAAAAAAAGAAGAAAAAAATGAAATTCGCTAAAATTATTCGTTATTGTTGCTTTTTACGGTCATATGTCGATAAAGTGAGGAAAATTAAGGGAAAAAAAGAGGAAAAATATTGACATTTCGCTAAAATGATCTTTTTGGTTGCTTTTTTCGATAATATAAGTAAAATGAGGAAAATCAAGGAAAACGAAAGGGAAAAAAAATATAAATTTCGCTAAAATTATTCGTTTTTGTTGCTTTTTTCGGTCATATATCCATAAAATAAGGAAAATTAAGGAAAAAAAATCAATGAAAATTGAAATTTCCCTAATATTATTCGTTTTTATTGCTTTTTTCGATTACATCTCGATAAAATGAGGAAAATTAAGGATAAAAATAGGAAAAAATGGAAATTTCGCTAAAATTATTCGTTTTTGTTGCTTTTTTCAATAAATTCTCGATAAAATGAGGAAAATTAAGGAAAGAAATTGAAATTTCGCTAAAATGATCTTTTTTTGTTGCTTCATTCGATACTATCTCGATAAAATGAGCAAAATTAAGGAAAAAATGGGAAATAATTGAAATTTCGCCAAAATTATTCGTTTTTCTTGCTTTTTTCGATAATATCTCGATAAAATAAGGAAAATTAAGGAAAGAAAGAGGAAAAAATAGAATTGCGCTAAAATTATCCGTTTTTGTTGCTTTTTTCGATAATATCTCGATAAAATGAGGAAAATTAAGGAAAAAAGAGGAAAAAAATTGTTATTTCGCTTGAATTATTCAATTTTGTTGCTTTTTTCGATAATATCTCGATAAAATTAGGAAAACTAAGGAAAAAAATTGAAATTTCTTTAAAATTATTCGTTATTGTTGCTTTTTTCGATAATATCTGATAAAATGAGGAAAGCTAACGGAAAAAAAGAGGAAAAATATTGAATTTTTGCTAAAATTATTCGTTTTTGTTGCTTTTTTCGATAATATCTCTATAAAATGAGGAAAATTAAGGAAAAAAAGAGGAAAGAATTTGAAACATTGCTAAAACTATTCGTTTTTGTTGCTTATTTCGATAAATTCTCGATAAATAGAGGTAAATTAAGGAAATAGAGAGGAAATAAAATTGAAAATTCGCTACAATTATTCGTTTTTGTTGCTGTTTTCCATAATATCCCGATAAAACGAGGAAAATTAAGGGAAAAAAGAGATAAGAAATTGTATTTTAGCTAAAATTGTTCATTTTTGTTGCTTTTTTCGATAATATCTCGATAACATGAGGAATATTAAGGAAAAAAAAGAGGAAAAATATTGAAATTTCGCTAAAATGATCTTTTTTTGTACTTTTTTCGATAATATCTCGATAAAATGAGCAAAAAGGAAGGAAAAAAATTGAAATTTCTCTAAAATTATTCGTTTATGTTGCTTTTTTCGATTATATCTCGATAAAATAAGGAAAATTAAGGAAAAAAAGAGGAAAAAAATGAAATTTTGTAAAATTATTCGTTATTGTTGCTGTTTTCTATAATATCTCGATAAAACGATGAAAATTAAGGAAAAAAAGAGATAAGAAATTGTATTTTAGCTAAAATTGTTCGTTTTTGTTGCTTTTTTCGATAATATCTCGATAACATGAGGAATATTAAGGAATAAAAAGTGTAAAAATATTGAAATTTCGCTAAAATGATCTTTTTTGTACTTCTTTCGATATTATCTCGATAAAATGAGCAAAAATTAAGGAAAAAATTGAATTTTCTCTAAAATTATTTGATTTTGTTGCTTTTTTCGATTATATCACGATAAAATGAGGAAAATTAAGGAAAAAAAGAGGAAAAAATAGAAATTGGGCCTAAATTATTCGTTTTTGTTGTTTTTTTTGGTCATATCACGATAAAATATAGAAAATAAAGGGGAAGAATTTCATATTTCACTTAAATTATTTTTTGTATTAAAGTATTGTTAAATTATATGGATAAAATGAGGAAAAATAAGGAATTAAAGAGGAGAAAAATCGAAATTTCGCTAAAATTATTCCTTTTTGTTGCTTTTTCGATTACATCTCGATAAAATGAGGAAAATTAAGGATAAAAAGAGGAAAAAAACTGAAAATTCGCTAAAAGTATTCGTTTTTGTTGCTTTTTACGGTCTAATCTCGATAAAATAAGGAACATTAAGGGAAAAAAGCAGAAAAATATTGAAATTTCGCCTAAATAATTTTTTTTGTTGCTTTTTTCGATAATATCTCGATAAAATGAGGAAAATTAAGGAAAGAAATTGAAATTTCGCTAAAATAATTCGTTTTCCTTGCTATTTTCGATAATATCTCTATAAAATGAGGAAATTTAAGAAAAAAAAATAGGAAAGAATTTGAAACATTGCTAAAATTATTTGTTTTTGTTGCTTATTTCGATAAATTCTCGATAAATAGAGGTAAATTAAGGAAAAAGAGAAAAAATAAAATTGAAAATTCGCTTCAATTATTCGTTTTTGTTGCTGTTTTCCATAATATCTCGATAAAACGAGGAAAATTAAGGAAAAAAAGAGATAAGAAATTGTATTTTAGCTAAAAAAGTTCGTTTTTGTTGGTTTTTTCGATAATATCTCGATAACATGAGGAATATTAAGGAAGAAAAAGAGGAAAAATATTGAAATTTCGCTAAAATGATCTTTTTTTGTACTTTTTTCGATAATATCTCGATAAAATGAGCAAAAAGTAAGGAAAAAAATTGAAATTTCTCTAAAATTATTTGTTTTTGTTGCTTTTTTCGATTTTATCTCGATAAAATGAGGAAAATTAAGGAAAAAAGAGGAAAAAAATGAAATTGCGCCTAAATTATTCGTTTTTGTTGCTGTTTTCTATAATATCTCCATAAAACGAGGAAAATTAAGGAAAAAAAGAGGAAAAATATTGAAATTTCGCTAAAATGATCTTTTTTGTACTTCTTTCCATAATTTCTCGATAAAATGAGCAAAAATTAAGGAAAAAATTGAATTTCTCTAAAATTGTTACTTTTTTTTGTTTTTTCGATTATATCACGATAAAATAAGGAAAAAAAGAAGAAAAAAATGAAATTCGCTAAAATTATTCGTTATTGTTGCTGTTTTCTATAATAACTCGATAAAACGAGTAAAATTAAGGAAAAAAAGAGATAAGAAATTGTATTTTAGCTAAAATTGTTCGTTTTTGTCACTTTTTTCGATAATGTCTCGATAACATGAGGAATATTAAGGAAAAAAAAGTGGAAAAATATTGAAATTTCGCTAAAATGACCTTTTTTGTACTTCTTTCGATAATATCTCGATAAAATGAGCAAAAATTAAGGAAAAAAATTGAAATTTCTCTAAAATTATTCGATTTTGTTGCTTTTTTCGATTATATCACGATAAAATGAGGAAAATTAAGGAAAAAAAGAGGAAAAAATAGAAATTTGGCCTAAATTATTCGTTTTTGTTGTTTTTTTCGGTCATATCTCGATAAAATATAGAAAATAAAGGGGAAGAATTTCATATTTCACTTAAATTATTTTTTGTATTAAAGTATTTGTTAAATTATCTGGATAAAATGAGGAAAAATAAGGAATTAAAGAGGAGAAAAATCGAAATTTCGCTAAAATTATTCGTTTTTGTTGCTTTTTCGTTTACATCTCGATAAAATGAGGAAAATTAAGGATAAAAAGAGGAAAAAAACTGAAAATTCGCTAAAATTATTCGTTATTGTTGCTTTTTACGGTCAAATCTCGATAAAATAAGGAACATTAAGGGAAAAAAGCAGAAAAATATTGAAATTTCGCCTAAATAATTTTTTTTGTTGCTTTTTTCGATAATATCTCGATAAAATGAGGAAAATTAAGGAAAGAAATTGAAATTTCGCTAAAATAATTCGTTTTCGTTGCTATTTTCGATAATATCTCTATAAAATGAGGAAAATTAAGGAAAAAAAGAGGAAAAAAATGAAATTGCGCCTAAATTATTCGTTTTTGTTGCTGTTTTCTATAATATCTCCATTAAACGAGGAAAATTAAGGAAAAAAAGAGGAAAAAAATTGAAATTTCGCAACAATTATTCGTTTTTGTTGCATTTTACGGTCATATCTTGATAAAATGAGGAAAATTAAGGGAAAAAAAGAGGAAAAATATTGACATTTCGCTATAATGATCTTTTTTATTGCTTTTTTCGATAAAATCTCGATAAAATGAGGAAAAATAAGGAAAAAAATTGAAATTTCGCTAAAATTATTCGTTTTCGTTGCTATTTTCGATAATATCTCTATAAAATGAGGAAAATTAAGAAAAAAAAGAGGAAAGAATTTGAAACATTGCTAAAACTATTCGTTTTTGTTGCTTATTTCGATAAATTCTCGATAAATAGAGGTAAATTAAGGAAATAGAGAGGAAATAAAATTGAAAATTCGCTACAATTATTCGTTTTTGTTGCTGTTTTCCATAATATCCCGATAAAACGAGGAAAATTAAGGGAAAAAAGAGATAAGAAATTGTATTTTAGCTAAAATTGTTCATTTTTGTTGCTTTTTTCGATAATATCTCGATAACATGAGGAATATTAAGGAAAAAAAAGAGGAAAAATATTGAAATTTCGCTAAAATGATCTTTTTTTGTACTTTTTTCGATAATATCTCGATAAAATGAGCAAAAAGGAAGGAAAAAAATTGAAATTTCTCTAAAATTATTCGTTTATGTTGCTTTTTTCGATTATATCTCGATAAAATAAGGAAAATTAAGGAAAAAAAGAGGAAAAAAATGAAATTTTGTAAAATTATTCGTTATTGTTGCTGTTTTCTATAATATCTCGATAAAACGATGAAAATTAAGGAAAAAAAGAGATAAGAAATTGTATTTTAGCTAAAATTGTTCGTTTTTGTTGCTTTTTTCGATAATATCTCGATAACATGAGGAATATTAAGGAATAAAAAGTGTAAAAATATTGAAATTTCGCTAAAATGATCTTTTTTGTACTTCTTTCCATATTATCTCGATAAAATGAGCAAAAATTAAGGAAAAAATTGAATTTTCTCTAAAATTATTTGATTTTGTTGCTTTTTTCGATTATATCACGATAAAATGAGGAAAATTAAGGAAAAAAAGAGGAAAAAATAGAAATTGGGCCTAAATTATTCGTTTTTGTTGTTTTTTTTGGTCATATCACGATAAAATATAGAAAATAAAGGGGAAGAATTTCATATTTCACTTAAATTATTTTTTGTATTAAAGTATTGTTAAATTATATGGATAAAATGAGGAAAAATAAGGAATTAAAGAGGAGAAAAATCGAAATTTCGCTAAAATTATTCCTTTTTGTTGCTTTTTCGATTACATCTCGATAAAATGAGGAAAATTAAGGAAAAAAAGAGGAAAAAAATGAAATTGCGCCTAAATTATTCGTTTTTGTTGCTGTTTTCTATAATATCTCCATTAAACGAGGAAAATTAAGGAAAAAAAGAGGAAAAAAATTGAAATTTCGCAACCATTATTCGTTTTTGTTGCTTTTTACGGTCATATCTTGATAAAATGAGGAAAATTAAGGGAAAAAAAGAGGAAAAATATTGACATTTCGCTATAATGATCTTTTTTATTGCTTTTTTCGATAAAATCTCGATAAAATGAGGAAAAATAAGGAAAAAAATTGAAATTTCGCTAAAATTATTCGTTTTCGTTGCTATTTTCGATAATATCTCTATAAAATGAGGAAAATTAAGAAAAAAAAGAGGAAAGAATTTGAAACATTGCTAAAACTATTCGTTTTTGTTGCTTATTTCGATAAATTCTCGATAAATAGAGGTAAATTAAGGAAATAGAGAGGAAATAAAATTGAAAATTCGCTACAATTATTCGTTTTTGTTGCTGTTTTCCATAATATCCCGATAAAACGAGGAAAATTAAGGGAAAAAAGAGATAAGAAATTGTATTTTAGCTAAAATTGTTCATTTTTGTTGCTTTTTTCGATAATATCTCGATAACATGAGGAATATTAAGGAAAAAAAAGAGGAAAAATATTGAAATTTCGCTAAAATGATCTTTTTTTGTACTTTTTTCGATAATATCTCGATAAAATGAGCAAAAAGGAAGGAAAAAAATTGAAATTTCTCTAAAATTATTCGTTTATGTTGCTTTTTTCGATTATATCTCGATAAAATAAGGAAAATTAAGGAAAAAAAGAGGAAAAAAATGAAATTTTGTAAAATTATTCGTTATTGTTGCTGTTTTCTATAATATCTCGATAAAACGATGAAAATTAAGGAAAAAAAGAGATAAGAAATTGTATTTTAGCTAAAATTGTTCGTTTTTGTTGCTTTTTTCGATAATATCTCGATAACATGAGGAATATTAAGGAATAAAAAGTGTAAAAATATTGAAATTTCGCTAAAATGATCTTTTTTGTACTTCTTTCGATATTATCTCGATAAAATGAGCAAAAATTAAGGAAAAAATTGAATTTTCTCTAAAATTATTTGATTTTGTTGCTTTTTTCGATTATATCACGATAAAATGAGGAAAATTAAGGAAAAAAAGAGGAAAAAATAGAAATTGGGCCTAAATTATTCGTTTTTGTTGTTTTTTTTGGTCATATCACGATAAAATATAGAAAATAAAGGGGAAGAATTTCATATTTCACTTAAATTATTTTTTGTATTAAAGTAATGTTAAATTATATGGATAAAATGAGGAAAAATAAGGAATTAAAGAGGAGAAAAATCGAAATTTCGCTAAAATTATTCCTTTTTGTTGCTTTTTCGATTACATCTCGATAAAATGAGGAAAATTAAGGATAAAAAGAGGAAAAAAACTGAAAATTCGCTAAAAGTATTCGTTTTTGTTGCTTTTTACGGTCTAATCTCGATAAAATAAGGAACATTAAGGGAAAAAAAGAGGAAAAATATTGACATTTCGCTAAAATGATCTTTTTTGTTGCTTTTTTCGATAAAATCTCGATAAAATGAGGAAAAATAAGGAAAAAAATTGAAATTTCGCTAAAATTATTCGTTTTCGTTGCTATTTTCTATAATATCTCTATAAAATGACGAAAATTAAGAAAAAAAAAGAGGAAAGAATTTGAAACATTGCTAAAATTATTCGTTTTTGTTGCTTATTTCGATAAATTCTCGATAAATAGAGGTAAATTAAGGAAAAAGAGAGGAAATAAAATTGAAAATTCGCTACAATTATTCGTTTTTGTTGCTGTTTTCCATAATATCTCGATAAAACGAGGAAAATTAAGGAAAAAAGAGATAAGAAATTGTATTTTAGCTAAAATTGTTCGTTTTTGTTGCTTTTTTCGATAATATCTCGATAACATGAGGAATATTAAGGAAAAAAAAGAGGAAAAATATTGAAATTTCGCTAAAATGATCTTTTTTGTACTTCTTTCCATAATTTCTCGATAAAATGAGCAAAAATTAAGGAAAAAATTGAATTTCTCTAAAATTGTTCCTTTTTTTTGTTTTTTCGATTATATCAAGATAAAATAAGGAAAAAAAGAAGAAAAAAATGAAATTCGCTAAAATTATTCGTTATTGTTGCTGTTTTCTATAATAACTCGATAAAACGAGGAAAATTAAGGAAAAAAAGAGATAAGAAATTGTATTTTAGCTAAAATTGTTCGTTTTTGTCGCTTTTTTCGATAATGTCTCGATAACATGAGGAATATTAAGGAAAAAAAAGTGGAAAAATATTGAAATTTCGCTAAAATGATCTTTTTTGTACTTCTTTCGATAATATCTCGATAAAATGAGCAAAAATTAAGGAAAAAAATTGAAATTTCTCTAAAATTATTCGATTTTGTTGCTTTTTTCGATTATATCACGATAAAATGAGGAAAATTAAGGAAAAAAAGAGGAAAAAATAGAAATTTGGCCTAAATTATTCGTTTTTGTTGTTTTTTTCGGTCATATCTCGATAAAATATAGAAAATAAAGGGGAAGAATTTCATATTTCACTTAAATTATTTTTTGTATTAAAGTATTTGTTAAATTATCTGGATAAAATGAGGAAAAATAAGGAATTAAAGAGGAGAAAAATCGAAATTTCGCTAAAATTATTCGTTTTTGTTGCTTTTTCGTTTACATCTCGATAAAATGAGGAAAATTAAGGATAAAAAGAGGAAAAAAACTGAAAATTCGCTAAAATTATTCGTTATTGTTGCTTTTTACGGTCAAATCTCGATAAAATAAGGAACATTAAGGGAAAAAAGCAGAAAAATATTGAAATTTCGCCTAAATAATTTTTTTTGTTGCTTTTTTCGATAATATCTCGATAAAATGAGGAAAATTAAGGAAAGAAATTGAAATTTCGCTAAAATAATTCGTTTTTGTTGCTATTTTCGATAATATCTCTATAAAATGAGGAAAATTAAGGAAAAAAAGAGGAAAAAAATGAAATTGCGCCTAAATTATTCGTTTTTGTTGCTGTTTTCTATAATATCTCCATTAAACGAGGAAAATTAAGGAAAAAAAGAGGAAAAAAATTGAAATTTCGCAACAATTATTCGTTTTTGTTGCTTTTTACGGTCATATCTTGATAAAATGAGGAAAATTAAGGGAAAAAAAGAGGAAAAATATTGACATTTCGCTATAATGATCTTTTTTATTGCTTTTTTCGATAAAATCTCGATAAAATGAGGAAAAATAAGGAAAAAAATTGAAATTTCGCTAAAATTATTCGTTTTCGTTGCTATTTTCGATAATATCTCTATAAAATGAGGAAAATTAAGAAAAAAAAGAGGAAAGAATTTGAAACATTGCTAAAACTATTCGTTTTTGTTGCTTATTTCGATAAATTCTCGATAAATAGAGGTAAATTAAGGAAATAGAGAGGAAATAAAATTGAAAATTCGCTACAATTATTCGTTTTTGTTGCTGTTTTCCATAATATCCCGATAAAACGAGGAAAATTAAGGGAAAAAAGAGATAAGAAATTGTATTTTAGCTAAAATTGTTCATTTTTGTTGCTTTTTTCGATAATATCTCGATAACATGAGGAATATTAAGGAAAAAAAAGAGGAAAAATATTGAAATTTCGCTAAAATGATCTTTTTTTGTACTTTTTTCGATAATATCTCGATAAAATGAGCAAAAAGGAAGGAAAAAAATTGAAATTTCTCTAAAATTATTCGTTTATGTTGCTTTTTTCGATTATATCTCGATAAAATAAGGAAAATTAAGGAAAAAAAGAGGAAAAAAATGAAATTTTGTAAAATTATTCGTTATTGTTGCTGTTTTCTATAATATCTCGATAAAACGATGAAAATTAAGGAAAAAAAGAGATAAGAAATTGTATTTTAGCTAAAATTGTTCGTTTTTGTTGCTTTTTTCGATAATATCTCGATAACATGAGGAATATTAAGGAATAAAAAGTGTAAAAATATTGAAATTTCGCTAAAATGATCTTTTTTGTACTTCTTTCGATATTATCTCGATAAAATGAGCAAAAATTAAGGAAAAAATTGAATTTTCTCTAAAATTATTTGATTTTGTTGCTTTTTTCGATTATATCACGATAAAATGAGGAAAATTAAGGAAAAAAAGAGGAAAAAATAGAAATTGGGCCTAAATTATTCGTTTTTGTTGTTTTTTTTGGTCATATCACGATAAAATATAGAAAATAAAGGGGAAGAATTTCATATTTCACTTAAATTATTTTTTGTATTAAAGTATTGTTAAATTATATGGATAAAATGAGGAAAAATAAGGAATTAAAGAGGAGAAAAATCGAAATTTCGCTAAAATTATTCCTTTTTGTTGCTTTTTCGATTACATCTCGATAAAATGAGGAAAATTAAGGATAAAAAGAGGAAAAAAACTGAAAATTCGCTAAAAGTATTCGTTTTTGTTGCTTTTTACGGTCTAATCTCGATAAAATAAGGAACATTAAGGGAAAAAAGCAGAAAAATATTGAAATTTCGCCTAAATAATTTTTTTTGTTGCTTTTTTCGATAATATCTCGATAAAATGAGGAAAATTAAGGAAAGAAATTGAAATTTCGCTAAAATAATTCGTTTTCCTTGCTATTTTCGATAATATCTCTATAAAATGAGGAAATTTAAGAAAAAAAAATAGGAAAGAATTTGAAACATTGCTAAAATTATTTGTTTTTGTTGCTTATTTCGATAAATTCTCGATAAATAGAGGTAAATTAAGGAAAAAGAGAAAAAATAAAATTGAAAATTCGCTTCAATTATTCGTTTTTGTTGCTGTTTTCCATAATATCTCGATAAAACGAGGAAAATTAAGGAAAAAAAGAGATAAGAAATTGTATTTTAGCTAAAAAAGTTCGTTTTTGTTGGTTTTTTCGATAATATCTCGATAACATGAGGAATATTAAGGAAGAAAAAGAGGAAAAATATTGAAATTTCGCTAAAATGATCTTTTTTTGTACTTTTTTCGATAATATCTCGATAAAATGAGCAAAAAGTAAGGAAAAAAATTGAAATTTCTCTAAAATTATTTGTTTTTGTTGCTTTTTTCGATTTTATCTCGATAAAATGAGGAAAATTAAGGAAAAAAGAGGAAAAAAATGAAATTGCGCCTAAATTATTCGTTTTTGTTGCTGTTTTCTATAATATCTCCATAAAACGAGGAAAATTAAGGAAAAAAAGAGGAAAAAAATTGAAATTTCGCAAAAATTATTCGTTTTTGTTGCTTTTTACGGTCATATCTTGATAAAATGAGGAAAATTAAGGGAAAAAAAGAGGAAAAATATTGACATTTCGCTAAAATGATCTTTTTTGTTGCTTTTTTCGATAAAATCTCGATAAAATGAGGAAAAATAAGGAAAAAAATTGAAATTTCGCTAAAATTAATCGTTTTCGTTGCTTTTTTCGATAAGATCTCGATAAAATTAGGAATATTAAGGAATAAAAGAGGAAAGAAATTGAAATTTCGCTTAAATTTTTCGTTTTTGATTCTTTTTCAGATAATATCTCGATATAATGAGGAAAATTAAGTGAAAAAAAGAGGAAAAAATTTGAAATTTCGCTAAAATTATCCGTTTTTGTTGCTTTTTTTGATAATATCTCGATAGAACGAGGAAAATTAAGGAAAGAAATTGAAATTTCGCTCAAATTATTTTGGTAAAATTCGTTTAGAATATTCGCTTTCCTCTTCGAATCGCAAGTAATGTTACCTTCGATATCCCTTATCGAGCTCACTGTTTGTATCTTTCCCTGTACCTCTCTAACGTAGGACCAGAAAGCTTTAGGGTCTTCCTCTAAACATTCCCCAAGAAATTTCTTTTTAAAGTTGCTGTGGGCGTTACGCATAGCTCGCTTGGTGTCGCATTTTGCTTTCTTGTGCTTTTCTAGCAATAGTGATCGTGGTGGATTTGGAACAGGCTGATCTATTCCCTTAAAAGAACTTTACTTTTCCGTGCAAATCTCTTTGTTTGCGGAGAGCCCTTCTAACCTCTTTATCGTACCATCTGGGCTCGCAATCATTTTTAGAGTATTTCGAAGGTATATACAAATCTATATATTTATGCATTATCTCCACGAATGATTTCCATGTATCCTCAGTGTTGTTGTTGCTTACGCGCGACTTAAATGAATTAAAATCGGTAGTTAGTTTTACGTTAAATTCCTCGAAATTGGCTTTGGAATAGAGATAAATTTTGCGTTTGGGTTTCTTATACTTGCTAAGGTTTATCTCGATATCTGCAAAAACGCCTTTGTGGTCTCCAAGACCTGCGTCAATCGAAATGTTCTCTATGCGCTCAGGAAAGATAATTAAAAGAAGATCGAGTACAGAGTCACCCCTGGTTGGTGATTTTACTGCTTGACTTAGCGAGTTTTTCTGAAGTAAATTTAATAACTTTTTACATGAGTCGACATCCCGGGCCCTTTTCTTTATGCTATGATTATTCCAGTCGATGCCTGGAAGATTAAAATCCCCCCCGATTATAGTTATACTCTGGTTGTTCTTACTCGTGTAGAAATTTATTTCGTCGTTAAGATTTCGCAAAACCTGTCAATTGGAGTTTGGTGGTCGGTAAAACGCACATACATTTATGTTCGGCTTGTTTTGTTGGCTCATTGTGCACCAGACGCTTTCTATATCGCTGTCATTCGAAGTCCTCGGCTTGCTCTGGAGAGATGATTTAACCGCAATAAAAACACCGCCACCTGTCTTTTCCCTACGAACACGAACATCACGTCGGGGTCACCACTTTGGGAAGTGGGTTGCGCGTAAATAAACGTTTTCTAAAAGAGCTACACTAGTACTGCGTTGCGACGAAAGAATATGCCTTTTATTAAACTGGCTTTGAATATACAGGACAAGATGGCGCGTGCGGCCATAAAGGTTACAAACTGAGAGAATTTCAATGTTATCTAGGCGGAGGCCACGATAGGAGTAAGAGCATCTCAAGCGCGTTGGGCACGGAGCTCTCCAAAAACAAATGCCCATCGTCGGCCGCTACAATATGGCGCTGGGCGCAGGCTGTCTGCACCGGTCGCCACAAGGAAAATCAAGGAAAAAACAGAGGAAAAAAATATAAATTTCGCTAAAATTATTCGTTTTTGTTGCTTTTTTTGGCAATATCTCGAGAAAACTAGGAAAATTATGGAAAGAAAAGAGGAAAAGAATTGAAATTTCACTACAATTATTAATTTTGTTGCTTTTTTCGGTCATATTTCAATAAAATAAGGAAAATTACGGAAAAAAAGTCAATTAAAATTGAAATTTCCCTAAAATTATTCGTTTTTGTTGCTTTTTTCAATTACATCTCGATAAACTGAGGTAAATTAAGGATAAAAAGAGGAAAGAAATTGAAATTTCGCTAAAATTATTCGTTTTTGTTGCTTTTTACGGTCATATCTCGATAAAATGAGGAAAATTAAGGTAAAAAAAGAGGAAAAATATTGACATTTCGCTAAATTAATTTTTTTGTTGCTTTTTTCGATAATATCTCGATAAAATGAGGAAAATTAAGGAAAAAAGAGGAAAAATATTGACATTTCGCTAAATTAATTTTTTTATTGCTTTTTTCGATAATATCTCGATAAAATGAGGCATATTAAAAAAAAGAAGCAAGAAATTGAAATTTCGCTTACAATTTTCGTTTTTGTTTCCTTTTTTGATAATATCTCGATAAAATGAGGAAAATTAAGGGAAAAAAGAGGAAAAAATTTGAAATTTCGCTAAAATTATTCGTTTTTGTTGCTTTTTTCGATAAATTCTCGATAAAATGAGGAAAATTAAGGAAAAAAAGATGAAATAAAATTGAAAATTCGCTACAATTATTCGTTTTTGTTGCTGTTTTCTATAATATTTCGATAAAACGAGGAAAATTAAGGAAAAAAAGAGATAAGAAATTGTATTTTCTTTAAAATTGTTCGTTTTTGTTGCTTTTCTCGAAAATATCTCGATAACTTGAGGAATATTAAGGAAAAATATTTAAATTTCGCTAGATTGATCTTTTTTGTACTTTTTTCTATAATATTTCGATAAAATGAGCAAAAATTAAGGAAAAAGAGAGGAAAAAAAAGAAATTACGCCTAAATTATTCGTTTTTGTATCTTTTTTCGGTCATATCTCGATAAAATGTGGAAGAAAAGATGATGAATTTCAAATTTCGCTTAAAATATTCGTATTTGTTGCTTTTTTCGTTGAATTCTCGATAAAATGAGGAAAATTAAGGAAAAGAAGAGGAAATAAAATTGAAATTTCGCCACAATTATTCCTTCTTGTTGCTGTTTTCTATAATATCTCGATAATACGATGAAAATAAAGGAAAGAAATTGAAAGTTTGCTATAATTATTCGTTTTTGATCCTTTTTTCCATAATTTCTAGATAAAATGAGGAAAATTAAAGAAAAAAAGAGGAAATAAAATGTAAATTTCGCTAAAATTATTCGTTTTTGTTGCTTTTTTCAATAAATTCTCGATAAAATGAGGAAAATTAAGGGAAAAAAGAGGAAAAATATTGACTTTTCGCTAAAATAATTTTTTTTGTTGCTTTCTTTGATAATATCTCGATAAAATGAGGAAAATTAAGGAAAAAAGAGGAAAAAAATGAAATTACGGCAATATAATTCGTTTTTGTTTCTTTTTTCGGTCATATCTCGATTTAATGTGGATAGAAAGGGGAAGAACTTCAAATTTCGCTTAAATTATTCGTATTCGTTGCTTTTTTCGATAAATTCTCGATAACATGAGGAAAATTAAGGAAAAAAAGAGGAAATAAAATTGAAATTTCGCTACAATTATTCGTTTTTGTTGCCTTTTTCTATAATATCTCGATAATACGATGAAAATGAAGGAAAGAAATTGAAAGTTTGCTATAATTATTCGTTTTTGATCCTTTTTTCCATAATTTCTAGATAAAATGAGGAAAATTAAAGAAGAAAAGAGGAAATAAAATGTAAATTTCGCTAAAATTATTCGTTTTTGTTGCTTTTTTCAATAAATTCTCGACAAAACGAGGAAAATTAAGGAAAAAAGAGGGGAAAAATTGGAATTTCTCAAAAATTATTCGTTATTGTTGGTTTTTACGGTCATATCTCGATAAAATGAGGAAAATTATGGGAAAAAAAAGAGGAAGAATATTGACATTAAGCTAAAAGAATCTTTTTTGTTGCTTTTTTCAATAATATCTCGATAAAATTAGGAAAATTAAGGAGAAAAATTAGGAAAAAATTGAAATTTTGCTATAATTATTCGTTTTTGATCCTTTTTTCGCTCATATCTCGATTTAATGTGGAAAAAAGGGGAAGAATATCAAATTTCGCTTAAATTATTCGAATTTGTTGCTTTTTTCGTTCTTATCTGGATAAAATGAGGAAAGATAAGGAATTAAAGAGGAAAAAATTTGAATTTCGCAAAAATTATTCGTTTACGTTTCTTTTTTCAATAAATTCTCGATAACATGAGGAAAATTAAGGAAAAAAAAGAGGAAAAAAATTGACATTTCGCTAAAATTATTCGAATTTGTTGTTTTTTTCGATAATATCTCAATGAAACTAGGAAAAGTATGGAAAAAAAGAGGAAATGAATTGAAATTTCCCTAAAATTATTCGTTTTTGTTGCTGTATTCTATAAAATCTCGATAAAACGAGGAGAAATAAGGAAAAAAAGAGGAAAAAATTTAAATTTCGCAAAAATTGTTCGTTTTTGTTGCTTTTTACGGTCATATCTCGATAAAATGATGAAAATTAAGGGAAAAAAGAGGAAAAAAATTAACATTTCGCTGAAATGATCTTTTTTGTTGCTTTTTTCGATAATATCTCTATAAAATGAGGAAAATTAAGGAAAAAAATTGAAATTTCGCTAAAATTATTCGTTTTTTTTTTGCTTCTATCGATAAATTCTCGATAAAATGAGGAAAATTAGGGAAAAAAATGGAAATAAAATTGAAAATTCGCTACAATTATTCGTTTTTGTTGCTGTTTTCTATAATATCTCGATAAAACGAGGAAAATTAAGGTAAAAAAGAGATAAGAAATTGTATTTTTGCAAAAAGTCTTCGTTTTTGTTGCTTTTTTCGAAAATATCTCGATAACTTGAGGAATATTAAGGAAAAAAAAGATGGAAAAATATTGAAATTTCGCAAAAATGATCTTTTTTGTACTTTTTTCTATAGTATCTCGATAAAATGAGCAAAAATTAAGGAAAAAGAGAGGAAAAAAAAGAAATTACACCTAAATTATTCGTTTTTGTATCTTTTTTTGGTCATATCTCGATAAAATGTGGATGGAAAGGAGATGAATTTCAAATTTCGCTTAAAATATTCGTCTTTGTTGCTTTTTTCGATAATATCTCGATAACATGAGGAAAATTAAGGAAAAAAGAGGAAATAAAATGGAAATTTCACCAAAATTATTCGTTTTTGTTGCTTTTTTCAATAAATTCTCGATAAAATGAGGAAAATTAAGGAAAGAAATTGAAATTTCGCTAAAATTATTCGTTTTTGATCCTTTTTTCCATAATTTCTAGATAAAATGAGGAAAATTAAGGAAAAAAAAGAGGAAATAAAATGGAAAATTCGCTAAAATTATTCGTTTTTGTTGCTTTTTACGGTCATATGTCGATAAAGTGAGGAAAATTAAGGGAAAAAAAGAGGAAAAATATTGACATTTCGCTAAAATGATCTTTTTGGTTGCTTTTTTCGATAATATAAGTAAAATGAGGAAAATCAAGGAAAACGAAAGGGAAAAAAAATATAAATTTCGCTAAAATTATTCGTTTTTGTTGCTTTTTTCGGTCATATATCCATAAAATAAGGAAAATTAAGGAAAAAAAATCAATGAAAATTGAAATTTCCCTAATATTATTCGTTTTTATTGCTTTTTTCGATTACATCTCGATAAAATGAGGAAAATTAAGGATAAAAATAGGAAAAAAATTGAAATTTCGCTAAAATTATTCGTTTTTGTTGCTTTTTTCAATAAATTCTCGATAAAATGAGGAAAATTAAGGAAAGAAATTGAAATTTCGCTAAAATGATCTTTTTTTGTTGCTTCATTCGATACTATCTCGATAAAATGAGCAAAATTAAGGAAAAAATGGGAAATAATTGAAATTTCGCCAAAATTATTCGTTTTTCTTGCTTTTTTCGATAATATCTCGATAAAATAAGGAAAATTAAGGAAAGAAAGAGGAAAAAATAGAATTGCGCTAAAATTATCCGTTTTTGTTGCTTTTTTCGATAATATCTCGATAAAATGAGGAAAATTAAGGAAAAAAGAGGAAAAAAATTGATATTTCGCTTGAATTATTCAATTTTATTGCTTTTTTCGATAATATCTCGATAAAATTAGGAAAACTAAGGAAAAAAATTGAAATTTCTTTAAAATTATTCGTTATTGTTGCTTTTTTCGATAATATCTGATAAAATGAGGAAAGCTAACGGAAAAAAAGAGGAAAAATATTGAAATTTTGCTAAAATTATTCGTTTTTGTTGCTTTTTTCGATAATATCTCTATAAAATGAGGAAAATTAAGGAAAAAAAGAGGAACCGAATTGGTATTTCGCTAAAATCATTCGTTTTTGTTGCCTTTTTTCGATAATATCTCCATAAAATAAGGAAAATTAAGAAAAAAAAGAGGAAAGAAATTACAATTTCGCTAAAATTATTTGTTTTTGTTGCTTGTTACGATAATATTTTTTTCCGGTCATTTTTTGGGCATTTTTTGGAATTATTTCTGTTTTATGGCTAAATTTTCCCTTAATTCAGGATAACGCAGTCGAATTTGCATCGATTTTGAGAACGCAAGTGAGTTAATTACTTGTATGAAAAATCATTCCATTTTTTTTAGAAATTAACTGAAAAAACGCTGATAAATGGGCTTTTTTTCGGAATCTTTTCTTTTTTTGGCTGTATTTTCCTTAAATTAAGATTTACATTGTCAACTTTGGATTCACTTAGCGGATAATAGCAAGTAAAAATCTTGTTTTGTACATTAATATCACTTCATCACAAATTCGCGAAAAATAGGGGAATTACCGGAATTTTATCGGAATTATTTCAATTTTATTGCTGTAATCTCATTAAATTCAGGAAAACATAGTCGAAGTTTGATTTGTTTGAGTACGCAATCGAGTCTAATACTTGTTTAAAATAATAATTTCACTTTTATTAGAGATTCATGGAAAAATTGGCAAAAAATGGGAATTTTTTGGAATTATTTCTATTTTTTGTCTGTATTTTCCGTAAATTCGGGAATACATAGTCGATTTTTGGTTCATTTAGAGGATGCTAGTGAGTTAAAATCTTGTTTTGAACATTTATTTCAATTAACTAGAAATTCGCAAAAATAGGTGAATTACGGGTATTTTTCCGGAATTATTTCTTTTTTATGGCTGAATTTTCCCTTAATTCAGGAATACATAGTCCAATTTTGATTCATTTGAAGAAAGCAAGCGGGTTAAATACTTGTTTTGAAAAATAACTACCCTTTTATTAGAATTTCGTGAAAATAGGTAAATAACGGGCATTTTTTCGGAATTACTCCTTTTTATGGCTATAATATCCTTAAATTCAGGAATACATACTCTTATTTGGAGAACGCAAGCGTGTTTATTACTTATATAGAAAAATAATTCCCTATTTATTAGAAATTCACGGATAAATCTTTCGGAATTTTTTTATTTGTTTCCTGTATTTTCCTTAAATGTAGGAATACATTTTCGACATTGTATTCATTTAGATAATGCTAGCGAGTTAAAATCATCTTTTGAACATTAATTTCAATTTCATTAGAAATTTGCAAAAAATAGGCAAGTAACGTGCATTTTTTGGAATTTGTTATGTTTTCGGGCTGTAATCTCCTTAAATTCAGGAATACATAGTCGAATTTTGATTCATTTGAGAACGGTAGCGAGTTTAATACTTGTTTTGAAATTATACTTTCATTTTATTAGAAATTCACGAAAAAATCTGCAAAAAAGGGCAATTTTCGTAATATTTTCTATTATTTGGCTGTATTATCCTTTAATTCAGTAATACATTGTCGATTTTGGATTCATTTAGAAGACACCAAAGATTTAAAATCATTTTTTGAACAATAATTGCAATTTTATTAGAAATTCCCGAAAAATAGTCGAAACAAGGGCATTTTTCGGAAATATTTCTGTTTTATGGCATTATTTTCCTTAAATTCAGCAATGCATAGTAAAATTTGAAATCATTTTGAGAACGCAAGCGAGTTTGATACTTGTGTTGAAAAATAATTCCACCATCATTACAATTTCACGGAAAAATCGGTGAAAATTGGGAATTTTTGCGGATTTTTTTCTATTTGAGGGTTGTATTTTCCTTATATTCAGGAATACATAGTAAAATTTTGATTCATTTTGAGAACGCAAGCGATTTTAACAATTGTTTTGAAAAATATTTCCTATTTTTTTAGAAATTCACAGAAATAATCGGCAAAAAATGGAATTTTTTTCTGAATTTTTTCTATTTTTTAGCTGTATTTTGCTTAAATTCAGGAATACATTGTTGACCTTGGATTCAATTTTAGAATACAAGCGTGTGAAAATCTTGTATTGAACATTTATTTTTTTTTCATTCGATATTCGCAATAAAAAGGCGATTAATGGGTATTTTTCCGTAATTATTTCTGATTTATCGCTGAATTTTCCTTAAATTCAGGATAACATAGTCCAATTTTGATTCATTTGAAGAAAGCAAGCGAGTTAAATACTTGTTTTGAAAAATAATTCCCCTTTTATTTCAAAATTCATGGAAAAATCGGTGAAAATTGGGCATTTTTTCTGAATTTTTTCTATTTGATGGCTGTATTTTCCTTAAATTCAGGAAAACATAGTCTATTTTGGATTCATTTCGAGAACGCTTGCTAATATTATACTTGTTTCCAAAAATAATTCCTCTTTTATTTGAAATTCACGGAAAAATGGCAGAAAATTGGTCGTTTTTTCGGCAGTTTTTTCCTTTAAAATCAATACAATGTCGATTTATTATTCATTTAGAGGATAATAGCGTGTTAGAATCTTATTTTGAACAATAATTTCACTTTTATTAGAATTTCGCAAAAACTAGGCAAATGACGCGCATTTTTTTGGAATTATTTCTGTTTTATGGCTGTATTCTCCTTAAATTCAGGAATTCATAGTCGAATTTGGATTCATTTTGTGAAAGCAAGCGAGTTTAATACTTTTTTTGAAAAAAAATTCTACTTTTATTAGAAATTCACGGAAAAAACGGCGAAAAATGGGAATTTTTCTGAATAATTTCTATTTTTTGGCTGTATTTCCTTTATTCAGGAATACTATGCCGTTTTTGGATTCGTTTAGAGGATACTAGCTAGTTAAAATCTTGTAATGAACATTAATTTCAATTACTTAGAACTTCGCGAAAAATAGGCAAACAACGGGAATTATTTTAGAATTAATTCTGATTTATGGTTTTATTATCCTTAAATTCAGGAATACATAGTCGAATTTGGATTCATTTAGAGATGGCAAGAGAGTTTAATACGTTTTGAAAAATAATTCCACTTTTATTAGAAATTCACGGAAAAATCATCGAAAAATGGGCATTTTTTGGAATTTTTTCTATTTGATGGCTGTATTTTCCTTAAATTCAGGAATACATTGTCGAACTTGGATTCATTTTGAGGATACTAGTCAGTTTAAATCTTATTTTTATTTATTTATTTATATTATTTTTTAACAAGCATCAACATACAGCACGAAGCCAATTACTGCCGATGATTAACAATAAAAATAATGAACAAAATAGCAATAAAATAGTAAAAAAAATCAGCAAATTAAACATATAATAAAATAACAAATGCATATGCGCATACAAACAAATAAAAAAATCTCAGAAAAATCATAGAAAAATTGTATTTTTCCACGTCAAACTCGTGGAATCATATTCTGAATAGATTTCGGAGATAAGAAGAAAGGATCGAAAAGAGTATTGGAGGAAAGAGATTTGAAAATTGAAGGAATGCAAAAGAAGAGTGATCGTTTTACTATTGATAGACGAGGAGTAATCAAAGAGAAAGTATCGGATAGGCGTGGCGTTCTTGAGGGAACTCGGAAAGAGAAAAGAGAGAGTAAGAATGGGGAATCAACTCTTCTATTTATAATATTATGTAAGAAGGAAATGTTGGAGAAAGTATGAGTGGCTTTGATTGAGGTGAGATTAAGGTGATTGAGAAGATGATCTTTTGGCATATTTTTATAAGACGGGACTCAAAAATAAACTATTTTTAGAAATAAATTTAAGATGCAATGGAGAGAAGAGAGGTTTGATTCGGATGACATGGTCCATATGGAAGAGCAGTAACTTGTTTTGAACATTAATTTCACTCTCACTAGAAATTCGCAATTAAAGGCGAATAACGCCTACGCCTACGCCTACGCCTACGCCTTAATACTTGTTTTGAAAAATAATTCCACTCTTTATAGAAAGTCACGGAAAAAAAGGCGAAAAATGGGTTTTTTTCGGAATTTATTTATTTTTTTGGATATATTTTCCTGATATTCAGGAATTTAGTGTCGATTTTTGAATCATTTTGAGGATACTAGCGAGTTAAAATCTTGTTCATAACTATATTTTCACTTTGATTAGAAATTCGCGAAAAATAGGGGAATAACAGGCATTTTTCCGGGTTTATTTCTGTTTTACGGCTTTATTTTCCTTTAAATCCAGGAATGCATAGTTTAATTTGGATACATTTTGGGAACGCAAGAGAGTTTCATACTTGTTTTGAAAAATAATTCCCTTTTTATTAGAAATTCATGGAAAAATCTGCGAAAAATGAGAATTTCTTCTGAATTTTCTAATTTTGGCTGTATTTTCCTGATATTCAGGAATATATTGCGAATATTAATTTATTTAGAGGAAGCTAGCGAGATAAAACTTGTCCATAACAATAATTTAACTTTTATTAGAAATTCGGGCATAATAGGCAAATAACGGGCATTTTCCGGAATTATTCCTGTTTTATGCCTGTATTTTCCTTAAATTCAGGAATACATTGTCAATTTTGGATTCAATTAGAGGATGTCAGTGAGTTTAAACCTTTTTTTAAGCAATAATTTCAATTTCATTAGAAATTCGCAAAAAATAAGCGAATAACGGGCATTTTTCCGGAATTATTCCTGTTATATGGCTAAATTTTCCTTATATTTTGGAATAAATAGTCGAATTTGGGTTCATTGTGAAAAAGCAAGGGAGTAGAATACTTGTTTTAAAAAATAATTCCTGTTTACTAGAAATTCACGGAAAAATCGGCGAAAAACGGGATTTTTTCGGAATTATTCTATTTTTGGCTATATTTTCCCTAAATTTAGGAATACATGGCCAATTTTGGATTCATATATAGGATAATAGTGAGTTAAAATCTTTTTATAAGGAATAATTTCAATTTTAATACGAATTCGCGAAAATTAGGCGAAAAAGGGCATTAATTTGGAATTATTTCAGTTTCATGGCTGTATTTTCCTTAAAATCAGGAATACATATTCGAATTTGGATTCATTTTGAGATCGCAAGCGAGTTTTATAGTTTTTTGGAAAAATAATTCGACTTTAAGAGAAATTCACAGAAAATATAAGCGAAAAATGGGCATTTTTTCGGAATTGTTTTCTATTTTTAGCTGTATTTTGCTTAAATTCAGAAATACATTGTCAATATTTGATTCGTTTAGCGGATAATAGCGAGTTAAAATCTTTTTTGAACAATAATTTCAAATTCATTAGAAATTCCCGAAAAATAGGCGAATAACGGGCATTTTTCCGGTATTATCTCTGTTTTATGGCTGTACTTTCCTTAAAATCAGGAATAGATATTCAAATTTGGATACATTTCAAGAACGCAAGCGAGTTTTATACTTGTTTAGAAAAATAATTCCACTTTTATTAGAAAATACACGGATACATCGTCGAAAAATGGGTATTTTAACGGAATTTTTTCTATTTTTTTGCTGATTCTGGATTCATTTGAGGATATAAGCGAGTTTGAATCTTGTTCTGAAAAATATTTCCACTTTTATTAGAAATTCGCAAAAAATGGTCGAATAACGCAGATTTTTTTGGAATTATTTGTTTTATCGCTGTATTTTCCTTAAATTAAGGAATACATAGTGGAATTTGGATTTACTTTGTGAACGCAAGCGAGTTCAATGCATGTTTTGAAAAATAATTCCCTTTGTAATAGAAATTCAAGGAAAGTTCGGCAAAAAATGGGAATTTTTTGGAATTTTTTGTATTTTTTTGCTGTATTTTCCTGATATTCAGGAATTTATTGTCAATTTTTGATTTATTTAGAGGAAGCTAGCGAGTTAAAACTTGTCCAGAACAATAATTTAACTTTTTTTATAAATTCGCGGGAAATTCGGCGAGAAATGGGCATTTTTTCGGAATTTTTTCTATTTTATGGCTGTATTTTCCTTAAATTCAAAATACATTGTCGATTTTGTTTTAAACAATATTTTCACTTTGATAAGAAATTCGTGAAAATATTGTATAACAGGCATTTTTTCGGAATTATTTCTGTTGTATGGCGGCATATTCCTTAAAATAAGGAATACATTGTCGAATTAGCATTCATTTTGAGAACCCTTGCGAGTTTAATACTTGTTATGCAAAATAAGTTCACTCTTTTCTGAAAATCACGGAAAAAACGGCGAAAAATGGATTCATTTAGAAGATACTAACGAGTTAAAATCTTGTTTTGTAGAATAATTCAACATTTATTAGAAGTTCTCGAAAAATGGGCGAATTAGTGGAAATTTTCGGAATTCTTTCGGTTTTAGGTCTGTATTATTCTTAAATTTAGGAATACATAGTCGAATTGGGAGTCATTTTGAGAACGCAGGCAACGTTAAATCTTGTATTGATAAATAATTCCACTTTTATTAGAAATTCACGGAAATATCGGCGAAAAATGGGAATCTTTTCGGAATATTTTAATTTTTCTCCTGTATTCTCCTTAAGTTCAGGAATACATTGTCGACAATGGTTTCATTTAGAAGATACTAGCGAGATAAAATCATGTTTTGCCCATTAATTTCACTTTTATTAAAATTTCACGGAAAAATCGACAAAAATGGGCATTTTTTCGGATTTTTTTCCATTCTTGGCTGTATTTTCCTTAAATTCAGTAATACATATTCGAATTTGGGTTAATATTGAGAACGCAAGCGAGTTCAATACTTGTTTTGAAGAATAATTTCACTTTTATTAGAAATTCGCAGATAAACTCGGCGAAAAATGGGCAACTTTTCGAAATTCTTTCTATTTTTTAGCTGTATTTTTCCTTAATTCAGGAATACATTGTCGATTTTGGATTCATATAGAGGACTATAGTGAGTTAAAATCTCGATTTGAACAATAATTTCACTCTTATTAGATATTCGCGGAATATAATAAATTAAATCTTGTTCCGAAAAATATTTTCACTTTTATTAGAAATTCGCGAAAAATAGTAGAATAATGGGCATTTTTTCGGGATTTTTTCTGTAGTATGGCTATATTATCCTCAAATTCAGGAATGCATAGTCTAATTTGGATTCATTTTCAGAACGCAAGCTGGGTTAATACTTGTTTTGAATAATAATTCCCATTTTATTACAAATTCATGGAAAAAACGGCGAAAAATGGGCATTATTTCGGTATATTTTCTATTCTTTGGCTGTATTTTCCTTAAATTTAGGAATAAATTCTCGATTTTGGATTCATTTTGAGAACGTAAGCGAGTTTAAATCTTGATTTGAAAAATAATTCCAATTAAATTAGAAATTCACGGAAAGATCGGCCAATAATGGGCATTTTTTCGGAATTTTTTCTATTATTTTGGCTGTATTTTACTAAAATCCCGTAATAAATTGTCAATTTTGGATTCATTTTGAAGAACGCAAGCGAGTTTAATACTTAATTGTAAAATAATTCCACTTTTATTAGAAATTCACGGAAAAATCGGAGAAAAATTGGCATTTTTTCGGAATTTTTTCTATTATTTGTCAGTATTTTCCTTAAATTGAGGAAGACATTATCGATAAGGATTCATTTAGAGCATACAAGCAATTTTAATACTTGTTTCGATTAAAAATTCAACTTGTATGAGAAATTCGCGAAAAATATGCGAATAATGGACATTATTTTGGAATTATATCAGATTTATGTCTGTATTTTCCTTAAAATCAGGAATACATATTCGAATTTGGATTCATTTTTAGAACGCAAGCATGTGTAATACTTGCTTTGAAAAATAATTCCACCTTTATTAGAAATTCACGGAAAATCAGCGAAAAATGGGCATTCTTTCGGAATGTTTTTTACTTTCCGGCTGTATTGTCGATAAATTCAGGAATATATTGTCGATTTTGGATTCATATATATAATACTAGCGAGTTGAAATCTTTTTTCGAACAATAATCTCACTTTAATTAGAAATTCGCGATAAATAGGCGAATAACGGGCATTTTTTCGGAATTTTTTCTATTATTTTGGCTGAAGTTTCCTAAAATTCAGGAATACATTGTCGATTTTGGATTCATTTAGAGGATACTAGCGAGGTTAAACATTGTGTTGAACAATAATTTTACTTTTTTTAGAAATTCGCGAATAATAGGCAAATAACGGGCATTAATTTGGAATTATTTCTGTTTTATGGCTGTAAATTCCTTAATTTCAGGAATACATAGTCGAATTTTGATTCATTTTGTGAACGCAAGCGAGTTCAATTCTTGTTTAAAAAAAAATTCCACTTTAATTAAAAAATCACGGAAAATCGGCGGAGAATGGGCATTCTTTCGGAATTCTTTCTTCTTTTTGGCGGTCTTTTATTTAAATACAGGAATACATTGTCGATTCTAGATTCATATAGAGGATACTAAAAAGTTAAAATCTTGTTCTAAGCAATAATTTCACTTTTATTACAAAGTCGCGTAGAATAGGCGAATAACGGGCATTTTTTCGGAATTATTTCTGTTTTATGGCTGTATTTTCCTTAAATTTTGAATAATTTTGATTTTGGTTTGAAATATATTTGAGTAGTGAATTGTAATTTATTAAATTGCTTTAATAATGCAGGCTGCCTCTTTCTACTTCTTGATGCTATTTCTTATCCCAAACATACATCTTAACATCATCGTTGTGACAGTTTGTGGCAAGACCTATGGCATTCTCCTCATATATTTAATTTGAAGGTGCAAACGTTGGCATGTAAATAAGCTGCATCTTAGAATAAAAAATGCAGTTTATTAACAATTTGGATTATAAATGGATAGTAAGTGACCAAATATGAGTCGATTGTGATTGAAAGTTGGATGCACATAGGGCCACTGTCACAAAGGAAGTGAGAGTTTTATGCTGCTTGGCGTAGAGATCTACTAAAAACAATTGCCCATTGCTGGCTGCAAAATAGACTGACTTTGCTGCCTACTACAAACTTAACTACATAGACTGAAAGATGCACACTGTAGTGGATTTTGATATCATTATTTTTGCTGAAATGTAATTAAGCTAATTGTAAGCTTCAAGTAAGGTTTAATTTATAATCAATCGATTCGGCCGAGATGTTGTGGAAAGACATAATTGAAATCTATTTTCAAGGTTTAATTTGTATATTTTTATACATCATTGTTATAGTGTTAGCCGGTTGTTTATTTTTGTAACATACTTTCAGCATTAAATTGTGCATGTGAGCGTGGCATGCAGTTGAAGCCTGAACACATTCATTTGATCTCTTCCTAATTAATCTTTAATACCAATCACATACGTGTTTAAAAGCATTCCTTATACTTTTTTGAACCAACTAAGTCTTCTAATGCAATCAGTTTTCTGCTTTTTCCCATAATCTTAACAATGCCTAGTGTTTTTGTTATTAAAGCAACTGCTAATTAAAATTACATGACTGTTAGAATAACATGCAGATCAGTAGTAAAAAGAATGAATAATTAACTTTAACTACTTACAAGAGAAGACATCCTTGATGAAGAATAACCAATTGACAAAATAACTATTAACTGAATTTTGATTAGCTCTAGAGTTTAAGCTTTGAATTGGTTGCAACGCAGCACCAGGTGAAATGAAGTATCAACTGCCATGCATCGTTATAGATCTTTTATTCAACTTCTGATTTTGGAAATTGCCTCTTATCTTCATGAAAACCTAAATAAGGTTTGAAAATGAAGAATGGAAAGGCTACGATTATAAAGGATTGCTTACTAGATTCGCTCATTAGTGTTTGCATCTGTATCAGCATCCCTCAACAAAGACAGAGAGACAGTTTCAGGGTGCATCAAGCAGAAAAAAGATGTCAGAGGAAGAAAAGATAAAATGAATTTCATGTAAGTGTATGATTAGAAGAGAAAATCAGGGGAAGATCATGTTGTTGAAACTTGGAATTTTTCAAGAAAGTAGTCCAAGAGTAAGAGAAACTGATGAAAATATCACAAAGAAGGATAGGTATAAGTCAGTTTATGAGATAAAGGGGAAGAAGTTAAGAAAAGTTGGATGACCGATAGAAATGTGAATTAGTGGAATGGGTGTGCAGGAATCATATGGGTCCCTTTGTATCTAATTTTAGTAACAGGAATGATGCAGAACTCAACATAAGATGTATTCATTAAATGGTTGAAAAGACAGGATACCAGTAAACAATTATGGAAAAACAATGTATTGTTTATTTGTAGAAATTAATTGTTTAAATGAATTAAATGCAAATTAATTCTTTTCCCTTTTAAAATATCATTGTAGATTATTACTTGTGTCCACCAGTGGACTTCATATATTTGTCTATTTGTAAGGAAACTATTGGTTGAAATGAAGCAGATAACATTTGTAAATAAATAATTTATTTTTATATTAGACACTTCAAACAACTATTTACAATATTTGAGAGCATCAAAATAAACTCGAAAACAATCGGGTTGTTACGCTTACGTAATAAGAGTATGCTGTTATCCTCAAATTTTCCTACAAAACCTTTCTTCCTCAGTCAATGGTTCAACATAATTTCAAGGTTCCTTCTGATGAACATTTTCATTTGTGTTTTTTATTAAAGAGGTAGAATGTTCCGCATCACCTCATTTTATTGCTATCATCTATGATTTTTTATACGTTTCCATTCCTAGCCATCGAAACACGTCAAAGGCAGAGTACAAAAATAGCAAATGTGTCGGTGATATGTGTACCCTCGTCTCTCAAAACCAGCCACACTAATTTTCAGCAAAACCCACGAAGACGACAGCTTACTTTCAACGCATGTCACACATATACTGGCATATAGTTACTTATATATCTACGGTGTTTACACTCGGATACTGATTTCCGCAGTGGCACTGCGCCGATCATATTTTTTTGCGTCTACTCTTATGTTTCGTGAATAGCAGTTTCACATAGTCGGGTGCTAACAATATTGTGGATCCCTTTTTTCTTCTCCGCTGCGGAGGCTTTGCCACATTTTGTGTATCTTGCATAATTTTCTTCCGAATTACCGGGATCGGAAAACCGGGGATTACTGGTCCTCTGAGCTCAAGATTCTGGAATTTCACAATGAAAGATACTTTATGATTAATGATTTCAATCTTTTAATGCGTTAAATTTAACGTTATAAAATAAAGACAGTATAGGAGGACGATACAAGGCGATCCTTCATTGTTGATTCCAAGTTATTTTCCTTGTGAAGTCACTCATGAATATATATATATTAAACATGTAAAATCTGTTTCATTTTCTCTTCATGTGTATATATGAAAGTTCCGATAGCTGAAGTGTAAATCCCTCGTGAGAGACTTTTAGTTTTGTTTAAGTCGTAAAGATATATACGAGTTCATTGTCGCTTCCTTGTTATTTTCTTTGTGGTGATGCATGAAATATGAAAATAAAAATAAAACGCAAACGTTATCTATCCTTTAAAAATCCACTCCCTGTAGAATATTTGAAATTTGTTCTTCAACTTCCATCGTGTTCTAAAGCAATCGCTAAAGCCATCGAACCGAACCTTAGGAGCTACACTGAGTATTGAGTTTTTGTTTATATTCTTCAATAGTTATTTTATAGTTTGTTTCATCAACATGACCATTTTACCATGCATTGCCGACGTTTCAAGTCACAAAGCAGGAAAATGGATTAATACTTCTTCAGGCATCTTCAGATACACTTTGTATCATAAACTCCCGTCGTAGGTGAAATCTGAAGGATAAAAACTTTCCTGTGTAATACCTATCACGAATCTGGCCTTCACTTGGTGGTATTCCATTGATACAAAAGGACATCACCAATGATGATCGATACCTGGGTCGCGAATGTATGTTTCTGTGGTAAAGTATCAATTAAAAGTGTTACAGTTTCTTCTGTTGTTTTTATCACAATTAGTTTTCACTGAGAAAATCCATCAAATTTCACGGATTTTTTCTCACAAGAACAGTTGTTTACGAAATATTTTTGGTAATGTAATACATATTGAAGCTTACTTGAAGAAAGTTGCGATACCGTTGAAATCCCTTCATAATTTTTTACCTAAAAATCTGCACAATATTTTAGAGATAAAGATAAAATCAAGAAATTCATTAATACAGCCTTCTTAAACACGCATTTTATTATTAAACCTGCATTCATTGCGTTGTTCGTAGTTTACTCTAACGATTACTCACTTGCTTTCTTCGATTGTATTTGTGAAGAAAATAAAAACAATCGTTTTTAAAAGGCATCTGAGCCTGGACTACCCGGAACGGAAGGTTTGATTTCCACGAATTCTTATATCCTATTAATTACTAAGTTTATTACTTGAATGCAATCAAGGAAAAATGATTTGTAAAAAAAATTCGACCTTTTTGACCTAATGAAATTTTAAATAGAACCACATATTGGAATGTGGTTATAATTTGGGTCTAGATTCTGTCAAGGGGAAAGTAGAGGAAAAGGTGTAAAAACGGGTAATAATATGAAAACTCTTCCAAGAAGGGATATGCGAGGTCCTTCAGACTGGTGATAGGACTAAAATGTGCTACTTGTTGAGATGAGGTAGCAGTGATCAGTTGGAAGCTTTCTTTCGAATAGCGTGAATGCAGAGTAAGTTATTTTATGCATTCTGGACTGCAAACTTTTGAAAGGCTCGCGAAATAGTTATCTTTTCATGTCCTTATGGTTAGTTGTAGAATCATTTCACAGTGATCTCAAGAAAGCAGATATCCTAAGCTACTTTTATGAACGTACCGTAAGGCTAGGAACACATTCACCGGTTTCCCCCGGCCGGTAAACCATAGTCGGTTTTTAAGCTGGATCACAAGGGTAGTAAGCAGTAGAAGTAAATGGAGCCTTTCACACTAGCCGAGAATAGATTATAGACCTCTGGGTCGCCGGATAACAGCCACCCCAACGACTGAAGAGGACGGCACCGGGTTTGGACCTTTATGACCATTTACGACCATTAACGACCGGGTGTGGGTAGTAATGCACGTCGGTCAGATGAGCGCTTTCACATTGAACGGTTGTTGCCGGGTGCCTTCCCCCATCCCTTGCTGCTTATTTTGACCTTTTAAAGCCTCCAGCATTTATTATTTTTTCTTCGGCAACTTTTGAATGTAAACATACATCAGTTACCATTCACGGAGAAGTAAGGTTCATTCTTTCTTTTTGACATGCGGCCGCTGCCGGAGAAAAACATTGTCGCGATATGAATGTTTATAAGATGTTGTCGGTGGGGAGGGAGAGTTTCATTATACGCCTCCACTTTGACAAATTCTTATTTAAGCGTACTTCCAATTATATATTTTTAACTACCGGCAATTAACCAATCACTCACTGATATAATTTTTTATCATATGAAGCAATATTTTAAGAATTAATTATATAAAGCATTATGTAAAGAATTTAATTTCCGAAAATAATTTGCTGTTAACTAGGGCAGGTAAGGAACAGTGTGTAGTGATATGTGATAACCAAAAACATGTGGACAAATGACGTGATTTTATTGATAACAATAACATTCTTAAAAAAGATCCAACAATGTCCAATCAAATATGTGTGAGTGAAGAAAACGAATTTACTCTCGGATAGAGGAAATCACATCCGATAATTTGTATGAAATTTGGTAGAATATATCCTTAAGAAGAAAGTGAAAAAAACGGACAGCAGCAAAAATCTCTCCGCGAAACTCTCACCCTTGAGAAATCCCAAGATGGGGAGATCCTTGGGGAGATCTCATACCGGTTGTGGAATGCCCTCCCCGAAAATATCAAAGCCTGTTTCTATTCACCATCAACAAATAGGAGTACTCTTGGAGAATTGGATTTACCAATATAACTAAAAATTGGTAATAGAATATTGCCTAATGATGCTAGCTCACTAGCGAAACATGTCGCCTAAATAAAAAATCTATGGAAGTGTACTAAATTAATCTTTCATTCCTTGTAATTTCCTTTGCCGAATTTGCCTCTGACGCGGATATAAAAGTCGCAGTCTGTAGGAAACGGAATGTTTTCTTTCTCCGAAGGCATCAATAAGAGAAAAGACAAAAAATATGAAGGACTTTTATTTATTCCTTGTTATGCTTTCTTGATAGGGATTCTTTTCAGCAGAAAATCTGCAATAGGTGGGCAGGAAGATTTTCACTCGTAATTTGGTTATAGCTAATTAGAAATTTTGACAAAGGTTGTTAACTAAATGAACAAACGATGAAAACCACGGAATTAAAACTAAACTTGGACTTTCCCTTCGAGGCAACGATTTAAATTTTTTCTATAATCCTCAATCTTTATCTCCAACGTCCAAGACGGAATTAGCAAGTAATTTTAAAAATTAAAGTTATTTGAACCGAAAATTCCAAAGAGAATTGATTTTTCATCAACACCGGAGAAGCAACCGGGACAGTTTATGGGTAGCCCGGTTCTTGTGAGTGAAAGTATCCCTACCCCGGTTTCATGACAATTTTATGATCGACCAGACGAGCGAAACCGGTGAATGTGTTCCCAGCCTTACATCTACACCAACGCTGTCTTTATAACTGCTGAGTTAGTTTGCAAGAAAAACTTGTTCCTTATTAAAAAATAATCTTTCGGAATCACACGCTCCTTTGCTAACATTATCTGGACCATCGACACCATCTTTTTCGAGTAATCAGGCTCCAGCTATACCAATTATCGAGGCTGCTGAAACACAAAAATATTCCCCATATACTTCAAATGCAGTTTCTCCGTTCGATATATCTCCTGTCCTCAACATTTAGAAGAAAACTCGCTCTTTCTGACATATTTTATTGGTTTACAATATTTAAAAAAAATTTGATTTGGGGCAGAGGAGCATATTTGCATTTATTTGGTTCGATTTAAAAAACATTTTGCGAATTTTTGTTTTCGACCAAACATAATGATGTTAATCATCGATTTACTTTCTGTCATCATTTAGTAAACTTGTTATAACTGTTAATGAATGTCAAAAATATAGAAAGTTTCTAAGTTGAAGAATTATTAGGTCAAAAACAAAAAGAGTGTAAGTTGCCGTGTGACAACGGGTCATTTCTAGCAAAATCACGAAAAATCTTAATTTTCATCGTAGAAAGTCGATCAAAAGACGCTCTTAGGACGAGTGAGACGACGAAGATAATAAATTGCTTGTTGCTTGCTTTGTTGCTCATTTGAATTTTTTATAACTTTTTAAATCGTATTCCACGCGCTCAGTTTTTTTTATGGTCCCCCCTGATGGGAAGGTCGGGCGCTCAGTACCTGCGAAGGCGAGCTAAGGGACCGGATTAGAACGGAGACCCTCCAAATTTCTACCTGAAAAAAAGTAATGGTGAAACCCCCAGATATCTTCCATTAACCGAAATTATTTACTTACTTTCCACTATTATGCGTTTTCCTTGCATTTCAGACACGAACATATATTACAGTTTTATAATAATCATAGATAGAGAAGTCATTCAGCTCAACTTACATTTACATCACTTCATCAGTTATGGCTCATAAAATAAATGAATTATATAGAATTCCCGGAAAGATTTTCAATTAAAATAAACAAATAAAAGAAAAATTTCAGAATCGAATTTTGATGAATTTGAGTGTATTTAATTTATGGTTTGTCGACAGCTTAATTTTTTTTAGCACCAATTGTAAATTTAAATTATTAACTCATACCCCTGATGACCTTAGCAACATAAAATCAGTACCCTCGGACTTAAAATATGCCAAACTTCGATTTAAATTTCCTTAATTGAATTATTTAGAGGTAATGGCCAATCCAAGGGGGTTTGAGTTTAATATAGAAATCGTGTCTTTTATTTGAACCATGAGAGCAGACAGACAGTCTGAGAAGACATAATCAAATGTGCGCAAGCAGTTCACTATTTTTGCTATTTTCCCTTGGACGATTCATAAAAGAGAAAGCAGCACTCCCAGATGTTCATTTCAGATTTAACTTATGAGAAATTGGAATTCTCAAAATTTTATTTCTGTGTACTCATTCAGAAGGAACGATTTTACATAATCAAGTTGTATTGTCACAATCGAGAATGAATGAATTGGCCATAAATGACACGAAGGTTTCGTAGAATTACAAAATATGAAAACATGCTTGAAGAGTCTATAAGGATATAGTGTAGCATCAATTTGTACGTGAAACCTCACAACGCTAGGAATAGAACGAAAATAGAGCTCCTATGTGTGTGTTTTAGAGGAACGGCAAATCTGAATTCATATATTCCCATAAAATTAGCAAATTACGAATTGCACCTTTGCTCGTTCTCCGTCCTCTTGTTTTAGTTATTTGAGAGTTGATGGTTTCCATTTCCATAAAAACGATGATCCACGGAATAATCAACATTTCATAAAATTACTAAAGTAACTCAGAAGTCGACGCTGCGGAAGACAATGATTTTATTATTTTCCGCTTTTTCGGGCTAATTACTTCATTTTTTTGAGAGATTGAGAGATTTTAAGGAGATTATAGTAAAATAATTTGAGATTGTTATTAATATCTGAGGTACATATTTTGATGATGAAGTTGTAAAGCCGTTTCTATTAAAGTCAAAAGTGTAGATTATATCAATATCCACTATCTCGGCCTCTACTTTGTTGTAGCTGTTCGTGGTGAAAGAGGAATAAATGAATTAATTCAGATTACCACAGGATTAAATACAAGTGCGTCATAATCAGATAGAATAAACAGGAATCAGTTATTTAGATAGAGGTAGGAAAAGAGGGTGGTTGAGATGACGGGGTAGGGAGGGGGTGAAGAAATGAGAAAGAGTTTTCACGATGCAAGAAAGAATGGGGGAAGTGATGATTGATGTTCTCATTGATGATGGTTTGGGTTTGAAAGAGTTTTAACAATCCCTAATTGTTCATTGTATTCTTGTCAGCGAAGTGGAGAGGAATTCCACAACCCGTGGAAATCTTTTTTTTATTCCTCTTTCACGTAAAATATATTTCAATTGACTCAATGGTAGCAGCCGTCACTTTGTAGAATTCCATTACTGGAAAAATTAAACACAATGTATTCAATCCCACAACTTTTTAATTCCACCACACACATCTATGCTTTCATCCGATATTCTCATCTCGAACGTTGGTTCTGATCGTCATTATCCGTATGACATAGCATAGAAAAAAATGCCCGGAAAATATTTATGAATACTATCAAAGAGTAAAAATTAAGAATGAACGTTATTCTTTAACTTATGGGTAACTTAAGATGGATCAGATATTTGTAAAAGCTAAAATATTGAGCTTAAAATAAAATGGAATAATGCTGCAACCTCTTTTTGCACCATAGTTTTGCGTCTTCAATTTGAAGGTTTTATCATAGAAATTGCTTTAAAACCCAACAAGATGTGGTCGATTAAACATCGATCATTCGCGAATCTACTCAATAACTCAGGTACTCATACCACAAGCCGAAAAGCAGCTGTATCATCTCCGTTATTGTTGCTTTGGTCAGTATAAGAACGAATACAAATTGCTGTTCAGTGAGCCAGCTATCATTGAGGGGCGTCATATGGCGCAGAAAGAAAACGCAATAATTGCGGACGTCAAGCAAAAAGCAGTACTTAGCAATTGCGTAATTCAGTACTTCAGTTTTGAATTGAATACCTATCCCTCAATCTCCGATGTTTCCGTGTTCAGAGAGGTTTGGTTGCAGATACTAATTTTTCTTCTTTATATTTTAAATGATTTTATGAGGTGGGATTTCTTCTCGCCCTGTTACGAGAAGAATTTCTGTTAATGTCTCCAGATCGGTGCGTGCTAATTTGCGATGAACGAAATCGATTAAGCGATCGAAAGTCAGGATTGATAAACTCACTTTATACGTCGACTTAGCAATGCGTCAATAAATATCATTATAAGAAACCATGAGCACCAATGAACACTCAGCTAAAATTTAAGGATAGTCCGAAGGAAAATAAATTGTGCGTATCTCTGGGAGGTTGATACATTACTTACAATAAAGAATTTCAAGCAACTTTGCGAGATAACCATATTTTGAGATATTTCATAAAAATGCTGAACATACCAGTGGAGCTCTTCAAGTATTCTCATCCGTTCTTTCAGATAGCTTTGAAAAGAATATTCTAGGATTTCTCAATAATACTCGAAGAATGGTTGTATATTTGATGCTAAACAGTCTTAATAGATAAGGAATCATATTGCTTAGTTATTTAAAAGTATTCCGTCGTTGTCATCATATGCTTCAGATGCAACAGGAAATGCAACGATGGTTTCCTACAAAATTTTGCGTTTTTAAAATCGAACGCCTTTATACTCTACTTTTAAGTTTATTGAACATAAATTAGACTACTTTGCTAATTCATTTGTCCAACGAAAGATTACATTGGATAAACTACCAATGAGGTTTTCATAAGAACTCTCAATTAGCCTATACTAATCAGAGTAAAGGGATTGAACTACTCTCCAATACGTAAACGCAGCAGAACACTACCTCAATAAAAACTGAATGCAGAAAAAATAGGTATGATATTCTCCTTAATAATCATGTATGAATGAAATCAAGCACGTACGAAAATCGCGTATTCTGAACATCCACAACTAACAGAGTTTTCAGTATCGAATCTTATTCAAAAAAACTATTAGATAAAACTACCAAAGCTTGATTTTCTCAAAATCCGAGTTATAAACGGTTACGTGTCTCTCCACAGGAGAGCTATCCCCTACCCTTCTCTATAATCTGAAATTCTAAACAACGCTGCTTTCACACTTGTGATTATATTCTGAAGCTCTTTCACTTTTAAAATTTCGCGATTTCTATATCATTGCACAACTTTCTGTACACCCTACAAAATAATATTTACTTGAGAAGAGCGTAAAGTGAACGATAAGAAATAGCTCAGTCTGTTGTCAAAAAATAATGTTTACTTTCTTAAGAGAAAAATGTAGCAAAATATACTCCGCCCTGTTTACTAAGGAAAAGTCAAAAGAGTGCTGTAAACATGAAAGATGATGCAAAACGTATGAATCAGAAATATTGCCAATAATTCCTTTATATTTTATGGCACAAAATAGAAGTACAGAATAGATTTGAAAACAAAATGAAGATCTGATTTCATCACACTCTCTCTTAAGACGCTTTGGTCTTAAAAAATTGATGCGATGAATGTGGAATTCGAGAATCTGTTGATGCGAAATGAATTCCAAACAAGTAAATCATGCCTTTTTCAAAATGAAGGAAGAGTCAGCGTCACTATGGCTACCTCAGTCTTAACAAGGACTTAAGGACTGAAAAATACATGAAATAGATTGCATTTGAGGAATTTTGGCTCAAATGCAATCCACGAGGCGGACGTTGAAATATATGATCCCTATCGACTTTGCCGTAAGACAACTCGGTCCAATATCGCGGATGCGTCACTTTTTTCGTATCCGTGAATGCAGTTCATTGATATCGAACGGCACATTAGAGGGGGGTTGCCCTCTCTACAGCTAAATCATCCATATAGAGCATGTATTCGAAAAAATACGGAACATCATATAATGCTAAATCGTTATCAGAATAGAGATCTTTTCCAAGGTCCCGAGGTTAGGGAAAAAGCAATCATCCCAAGAAATTAAGGGCGTGAGGTGATATTCCGCCCTTCCATTTGGTTTTGTCAAACTGCACACTTCATGCAAATTTATCATGAGAAAGGTCAAGGTTGAAAAAAGTGCCATGCATGAAGATTCCTTAGAAACCAATCGCCAATGAAAAGAATTTTATGTGATAGTACAAACATTTTTTTATCGGATTAAATACTTCCTGTTTGCTGCTTCTTATAAATAGTTTAACATCAGTAAACGTGGGGAAAATTAATTATAAAAAATCACTATAAAAATCATTATAATATATATATATATATATTATATATATATATATATATATATATATATATATATATATATATATATATATATATATATATATATATATATATATTATAATATATATTATATTTGACTATTCATACATATATATATATATGCATGAATAGTCAAAAATAATAATCGTCCAATACGTTGAGGCGGCTGATCATTAAGAGTGTGAGGACTGCTTTAAATCTAAAGAAGGTCGCGGATTAACGTTTTGCAATGAAATTAAGAGTGTGTTCTACAAAAGGAGCTAAAAATCTAAATGTTCTAAAATTCGGGAAACTTATGACTGATACAATGAAATTGGAGCGGCTCATTAGAAATGTCAAGGATGACAAAGTGTTTCCTTTGAAATTAATTTAACCAATTTGACTTCCAACATTGTTTCCGAAACTTCAAGAATAAGTTAATAAGTATGCTTGATCAAAGATCAAGATGTTTGATCGAAGTAAAATGAAAACCTGCCTAAATGGATTTTTTCTATTTGGGTGAATCAAATGAATTCTCTGTTACTGTTAATCGATATCGCTCCAGTTTTTACGATTTGCTGATGAGAGTAAAATTTTCAATTGGGAAAATTATAAGTTTTAACGGAATTTTAACGGAATACAAATTCAAGAAAATTTTTATATTTGGAAATGAGAAAGATTTTGGCCACAAATGAAGAATTTACCTGAAAATTATTTGGAATCGGAAGAGAGCAAATTGGATATTAGTAATGGAGACAGACGACAGGTCGTCAGAAACTGACGATTTTTCACAATCAGGTGACACAAGGCGATTTGGATTCTTTGTGTTGAAAATAGAAGTTACATTATTGCACGAAAAAACGCTTTTTAACACCAGCGAGAAACATACAGCAACGATCTTCACATAACACACATTTCACTCACATTTCAGATTGGGGCGGACATTTTGGTAGTTTTCCCCAGATTATGACGTCATCCACGGGCGTAATCTTCAGAATCTAATCGTATGCATCAGCAACATAGAACATCGTTGGCACTTCTTGGAATAAGTCATACAAGACTCTCCGATTGGTGGATATGCGACGAATTCCGTAAAAAGTAAAAGAAACGCGGTTCTTGTGAACACGTCGTGGCAGAGGAAGGCTGGGAAAATCAGCTGCTGAGGTGCCATACCTTATGCGTCATAATCTGGAGCAAATATTCAAATGCTAGAAGGTTTCGTTAGAAGTCGTATCTGGGAACTCGGAAAGCGGGTCTGAAGAATCTCGCCTTGATCCCCGAAGATACCCTAGTTGGAGCAAAGCTGTTGAGGATGAGCGACGGCATTGCGGTGGACTGAATTGGTAGTTCCCCCTTTGATTGACCAGCTTCATCCTCCTCGTTGTCTTCCGGAAGATCTTCGAATACGTCTTCTTCTGGAAGAACTGCATCCCCGATGTCATCGACGGCAGCAAGCCTCTGCAGCTTCCTTCTGGCCCTTCTTGGGGGGCAGATGTCCACCTCCGTGTCCTCGCTCTCCGTCCGGTTGCTGAATTGAGACTCTTGCTTGCGAGACGTCCACGGGGAATCAAACACGGATCTGCGGCCGTCGTCCATGTCCACAGAACCATCCACTGTTGAGCCCATGCCCGAGGACGCCAGCGAAGTCTCCTGAGAAAGGAAAAACGTGGTAGACAGAGAAACCGTGGACACAAGAGTGGAGTGTTTTATTCACATTTTTCTGATCGGAATGTAATACCGGCAAAAAGTGACCCACCCACATGAACATTGGAAATATAATTTTCTTTTCGAATTAAAAAAAATCTGATGTGGCCAACACATGACTTTCTCCGTATTTATTGAAAACAGAAGCCTGAGCTGGTAACATATAAATAACTCCAAAACAATGAGTGTTACAGGAAAATGTTTCATACAAGCTTTGTAGTAAAAAACATTTTCTATAACTTTGGTACATAATTGTATATCCCTACATTGCATTCTGACAGAGATAAGTATGAAAAACTTCCTTTTCTGGGTACACAACAACTTCCGGTTAACCATTATTGAAGAATAACTCCTAAACAATCAGTGTTACGAAAAAATGTTTTATACAAAAGTTGTAGTAAAGTACATTATCTACAACGTTTGTGTGTAAATGTATATACCTATATTGCATTTTACAGAGATATTTAAGAAATAAAATTTTGTTCCGGATAAACAGCAACTTCCGGTTAAGCGATATTCACCAAAAACTAATCAACTTTTGGCATTGTTAGAAAAATTCTAAATATGAATTTTGAAAATGATCGGATTACTTTTTAAGATAGAGCGCCCACAAACCTTTTAACCACAGACAGACAGACACACACACAGACAGATAGACACACAGACAGACATGTTCGGGAAAATAGCTAAAACATGCTCTATGGGCCCCAAATCATCTATTTCCGTCGAAATCTGGAGGTCGAATTTTTTTGCGAGTACAATACTTTCTCTATACTACGTATAGGGAGAAAGTAAAAATATCTTCTGTGAGAATTTTTGCCTCAAAGTTTCGAAATTTCGATAAAAACATCATAATTGTTATATTTTTTCGGTTAAAACGGCCATATTTTTACGTAAAAAGATGTCACTTGCGACGAAAGCCTCTTTATGCCATTGATATGCCTCTGGAGGTCGCTGAGATGCCTCTGGAGGTCGCTGAGATGCCTCCTATGGGACCAGAAAAGGAGGCAAATTCAAAATTAAGCTGTTTTGTAGCACCTTCTGTCCTCGTCAATTTCTTTACACGGTGGCTTGTTGTGGTAGCTAAGCATCGCTATTTCGCACCTATTTATGACATTTAATATAGTTGGTATACTTCTGAGTACGTAATGACCGAACTCAAAGCTGAGGAGATTGATTTCCTTGGGAGGAAGGGACGCCAGTGGAAGGATTATGTTCTTCGCTTATTCGAGGCATTAACTAGAAAACCTATGGAATGCGCATTTTGAATTTCACTTTGAACATCGGCTTTCGTCGCAAGTGACATCTTTTTACGTAAAAATATGGCCGTTTTAAACAAAAAATATATAAAAATTATGATGTTTTTATCGAAACTGAGGAAAAAATTCTCACAGAAGATATTTTTTTAATTCGAAAAAAAACTATATTTGCAATGTTCATGTGGGTGGGCCACTTTTTGCCGGTATTCCATTCCGATCAGAAAAATGTGGCAAAACGCTCCACCCTAGTGGACACATCGCATCCCTTTAATAAGAATTAACTCTGCTTTTTAGAATCATTAATGCAGATTGATTCTCAAGCGTGTCTTTACAATGTGAAACGTGGAATTCAAGTAGAAAGAGTACGATGGTGAAAGCGTTCTCGAATTTAGAGAGGAATGTTTCAATGGACGTTTGAGTAAATAAAATTGCTACCAACAGTTAAGAACCGGAAAAGAAATGAGAAATATGTGCAAAAGAGGATGCTTGGTGGTGGTGGTGGGTGATGCTTGGTGGGAAAACTTTCGATAGGAAAACTACGAGGCGTGTCCCAAAAGAAGAGGAAGAAAATATTTATTCGAATAAATCTTTGCATAAATATATTGTGTGAACAGGGAAATCTCGATCTTAAGTTTTCTCCTGATCACGGGAAATAGACTGTAGATGCGGAAAAACGTAAGATATGAAAAACAAAGGGCGTAGTTGCTGTTGTAGGGACCTCAAATATCAACCAAAGAGCCGTGGAAACGTTAGAAACGAGAACGTTAGATCGGGATTTCACTGCATATGTTTAATTTTTCAACATAGTTTCCATTCACATAGATGCACTTTCATGCCGCAATTTTCCTTTCGCGTAAGAACTCACCGTCAGCTTCTTTTCCATCTATACAGTGACTGATTTTTCACTTCCTCGTCTGTATCTATCCTTTTTCCTCCAAAATGTTTTCCAGACTCTAGAATAAATGGAAATTCGAGGGGATAAGTTCTGGGCTATATGGGGGGTCGATTATGACGTCCTAACCAAACTGCTCCAAAACGGATTTGGTGTCCTGGGGACATGTGGCCGAGCGTTGACACGCACAAGGCAAATTCCTTTAGTCAGCATGCCTCGTATTTGAGTCTAGATTGCTCTGCATAGTGTTATAGGTGTCTCAGGGTAAGATATATTGTCGATCCGGTAGGCATTAAATAGATGACAGGAACCCCTTTTCGGTCCCACATAACTGTTGCCATGATTTTCCGAGCCTCACTTGGTTCATCATGAACTTTTGTCCTATCTTCAGAAAATTCTCTGCATTACTTCTTCATACTTTCTGCAGCTCGTACCATACTTCCCCTCAATTTTTGATGGATGAAATTCAGCGTTTCATTCCTTGAATCGAAAAAGGAATAATCGAGCAGAGCTCACACTGAGCTTATACGGGAAGAGAGATGGCGGCAGCCGACGTGGAAATAGCCATCGCGAATCAGATGTGACCATCTCATCTGGTCGGAACCCAGAGAAAGAGGAAGATCCAAGCTACGAAATAGTACAGTCAAATTTGGAAAACCATATTTCCGTCGGTCACTAGATGCACACATCTTACTTTTGCGACAAGCCTCGTACGAAACAATTATGGAAGGAAAAAGCGAAAAGGATAAAATAAAAGAGATATAAAAAATGGAGATTGAAGGAATTATGAAGGAAGCAGGACTGGAAGAACTCTAATGAAGATAGTAGGGAGAGGAAAAAGCAAAGAAGGTTTTTATTTGGTACCTGTGTGAGATTCGAGGAAGTGGAAAAGCGATCAGCTCTTGACTGAGTGGTTATCGCGGATCGCCTGGAGATCTGCTCCTCCAGTTCTAGTATAATGTCATTCTGCTGACCACCAGATCGCACAACGGGCACTTCCGTCAACACCTCCTTCATCTCTTCTACTGCGCCGGCCGTTGGTGAGTGCGGTCCCCGTGGGCTGCCCGTAGTCTCTATGGCCCCTTCCCTCAGCAACGGGTGTCCACTGCCCGAGGACGAGTCAGAGTTCTGTCGGATGCACGTCTGGCAACGCCTTGAGGCGGACCTCGGAAGGAATCGAAAAGAGCTCTCTCTTCTTGGCTTGCCCATGGACGAAGGTGCTTCCGTCCTTACCTCCTCTGCAGGGCCTTCGACCTGGGATGCATCAGGTGCGGGGTTCTCGGAAAGGCCCAGAATGGGCACCTGGTCACCATTTCCGCATTGCCCACACTTGGAAAAACTCTGGACCGATTCCTGTCTCTCGCTCCAGGACCTAGATCTACATTATTTATGGGAAATATAAAAGATTGTTAAAACTCTAGAATACATATATTGGAAAATGAGTTGTTTCAATGTAAGCCAATCTATAATTGCCGTATATTTCCGCTGATAAAATGAGGCATGAATTTTGTCAAACTTTTATCGTTTAAGAATACATCTGTCATACAAGACTAACTCGAAACTATCAACGTCCTATGAGATTATTTTAGATCAGCGAACAGCATCTCGATAGTATTACTGTATAAGGTACGAGTAAAAGTTGCTTGAAACAGCATATTGATAATAAAAATTTCAAGTCGGCATCAAATCGAGAAGGTCCTCAAAATAAGCTTATTTTTCTCTTATTCGTCCGAGTCTAGAATACTGCTGTTCGGTTTGGTACCCAAACGAAGTAGGTTTAGTCTCAGATGTAGAGATGGTCCAGCGGTTGCGGGAATTTCAGGTTTTTATAGCAGCTTTACGGCAATGATAGAGTCCTCCGGTTGGAATTCACTCCAGTATAGAAGATCTGAATATCGTCGGAAACTTTTCGAAAAGTTCATTCGTTCAGAATTTGTAGACGAAATAAGTGGAATGTTAGTGCCAGTAAGGAGCGATCTCCGAGGGGCATCGACGAAGCGTTATAGGGAAGTAATCGCCATGACGGATAATCGCTTTTGGTCGTTTTTTCCCCAGGCTATTAGAGATGCTAATAGGGATGAATTAATAATGGTGGTGTATTACACCCCCTGCCATACGCCTCTGGCGGCTCGCGGGGAATATATCTAAATCTAAAGAAAATAAAAGGGATTGAATTATTCTTAAAAATCAACGCATTTACATTAAATAGGAGAAATTTGCATCCACCTGGAGAAAAACTCAGACACATTTGGTGTCAGTTTCATAGATATATTAAAGAAGAGCGTTTTTCCCGTGACCTCAATGATTTTGTATTCCATAACCTACCGAGATATAGCTTAAAATATTTTCGAAACCGGATCATAAATATTTAGAAGTTCCCGCCATACGTTTTTAAATAGTAGCGACACATGGTGTCGAACTGAGGATCTTTTGGAAGATATGAATGCATAAACCTTTTTTGATTGAAATTTTGAAGTCGATATCATTGCGGGAAGGTCCAAAATTAAGAATCCGTTATCCCCATCGGTAATGCATTGGGTAATGTAAACGGCTCTCTGGGATCGAACCAAGGACGATCAGGGAAATCTAAAATGCGTATTTGAAATGTATCTATGATCTTTATTCACATGCCAAGGTTTAAGCTTCTATGTTATCGGGAAAGGGTTAAAAAAATCTTTAAATCGTATCAATTACTAATTTTTGAGACGCCTGGTGTCGAACCCAGGACTTCTTGGCAGCCTTGAATACACACTATGGCTTGTTAGGACTTCATCTTATTTAATACAAAGTTTGAAGTCGATACATGCCGGAAAGTACCTAGAATTGGTTTCCGTAATCTCCATAAAAAATGCATTGAGGAATGTAATTAACTCACTGGGATCGAACCAAGGACCAACAGCGAAATGGGATACATAGGATATATTTATAATGTCTATCTACATGCCGAGTTTCAAGTTTCCGTGTTATAGGAGAGTGATTTTAAAAATCGCCGCAATACATTTTAAATGGGATTATATTTGCCCTGACCTAGCGTCGAACCAAGAATAATCTTCGAAGATGTATTTATGGTTTTCGACGGATATTCACGGATTGTAGCGATCCCTAGAATTTCAACTTTCTAATTTGCAGGGAAAGGCCTCAAAAAAATTTTCGAACATCCATGCAAGGTATCTTTATGGAGAAAATCGTGACTTTGGGGACTTCTGGAATCGAACCCATGACATTGAGGTTCAAAATTGACTTATTTCTGGCGGTTACACGATATGGCCACCACGTCGTAAAAATTTCAAGTCAGTGACATTTGTGGAACATTGTTAGAATTTTGATCCCCTATGAATGAATGTATGTATATAGGTGCGAGTAAAAGTTCTGAAAGGATTCTAAAATCATCTGAAATGTATTTATTACCGTTATTCACATGCCAACTTTTAAGTTTCAATGTTATCGGGAAGGGGTTAAAAAAAATCTGAAAAATCGTAGCAATTTCTAATTTTGAGACGCCTGGTGTCGAACCCAGGACCTATTTGCTTATGTGAAAACATTATTTTAACTTTGTAGGACTTGATCTTATTGAACACAAATTTTGAAGTCGCTATCATACCGGGAAGGACCTTAAATAGGATTCCGTTATCCCAGTAAGAAATGGATTGAGGAATGTAAATGACTCTCTGGGATCGAACCAAGGACCATCAGCAAAACGTTAAACAGCATACGTGATCTCTATCTGCATACTGAGTTTCAACTTTCCATTTTTTCGGGCAGTGATTTTTTTAATCTGAAAAATCGTCGCAGTAATGCATTTTAAATGGGAGATATTTGCCCTGACCTAGCGTCGAACCAAATATCTCTTACAGTTCAGGAGTAATGTCAAAATTTATTGCCACGTTCATTCTTATTTTGACGCTTTTTTGTAAACTTTGAACCTCCATACCAAAAAAACTCCTAGAAAAATCTGAAAATTTGAATTTTTAATTATCTTGGGGCAAGTAATTAATGAGCCAATTATGAAAGACATTTGAAATGGTGAGGTAAAATTAAATGTTTACTTTGGTTCAGTTGGCGTGGATTTACCACTTTCCCTCTTCTGTTTGCAGAACTGCCTAGCTATTATTGCAATCATGCTGATTATTATTTTATCTGTTCTTTAAGACGACCCCGGATTTTTTATTCAACTACGCTCCTTGCCGCGAGTGGTGGTACCCGCGAGTATTACTGAAGCCTCGAGATTCGGGTCCGAGGAGATCTTAGGTTCTTTCAAGGACCTGATCACCGAGGCTTCCCGTGTCGAGGATGAGTCGGTTGTCCGCGTGTCGCTGTCATTTTACAGCATACGTCCGCGGCAGGACAGAGTTGATAGTGAAATTTTTAAACTCTGAGAGTATTACTAATCCAGGAAATTGCGGGACGCTACAGTGAGGTAGTTCTAATGTTCACAGCTCGAATTCCCGCCCAAGAGCGATAGCAAAGAAGAAATAAAATCAGTAGTTGTAATTATAATTGTAGAAGTATACGCAATAAGCAAGCGGAATTCTTTTACTCCACAAAAAATTCATACGCCTGTGGTGAGGATGGTCCTCACTCCCCGCCTCGAGGCAGAGTATGGCTCCTTCAGACGGGACGACTTTGTCATCACGGCGGTGCGCCGTATATACAAATTCGTACTCGTAACTACATTGTAATACTCTAGGCGCATATATGAAGGGGAGCCCCGGCCTTACGGGCAGATGGCCATCAACCTCCGGTCGTGAATGTCCTCTAGACCCCGGCAGATAGAACCACCCGGTCGTGAAAGTCCACAGACCCCGAACAATCAACCACCCGGTCCTGAAGGTCCCCAGACCCCGACCTAGCAACATCCCCCGTCGTGACGGTCTTCGACAAGACCCGGACAAGTAGGACGCCTACGGCCCGCGCCGCAACCTACCTACTAAGAGCCACCTCCGGAGCACAGAAACATAAGGTTAAATAAACGATTAAACCAATACTCGGGCAATCTCTTATTTGTTGCCCACTACCACTACGACAATATGGTGTCAGGTAGATTCACCGTCGTCACTACGACACGCCGGCATAATTTTAGGAAACGAAAGTTGGCTTTGTGAAGAAATATCGACCAGTGAGAGTTTTCCTCCGAGTTTCAAAGTGTGTCCTAAGGTCCGAGAAAGCAGAATAAGAAGCGGAGTATTTATCGCTGTGAGGAATTGTTTAATAGTCAGTCAGAAAACCTTAAAAGCCAGTTGAACAGTGAGATAATGTGGTGCTCAGTATCCGATAGATGCGGTAAGAAAACTTACTTCTGTTCCTTCTATCGCCATCCCGATGGCGGCGACGAACCCATAGGCGCCGTCCACGGCACGGCGCCGAGCTTTCAAATAACCATGAGTCTTAATGAATATCTTCCAACGATGCGAAGCGGTGGAGATAGAACTGCCGAATTATAGGTAGACCTGTATCTCTGGTATTATATGCCAACCACGGTACATAAGGTCAATATGCATGGAAGTTAAATTTCGAAGGAGGAAATTCTTCCCTTAGGGCAGCTCTCTGAAGAGGCGATGGAGGCACGGAATAAGGACACTAGAAAATTCCGTAAAAGATTCAGCAGAAATCACTCCAGGGTAGCCACAAACGACGATTTGCTGAAAAGGTTGTTGATCATTTCTGATCCATTTCTTTCCTCTAACATGACTCCGATTTCGAAGAGATACAGAAAGATGCCGAAAAAATTGAGAGAACTGATTATTTTAAAAGACGGCGAGGGATTGGAATCAGACGGTAGTAACGACCAGAATTTCTCTGAAGATTAAGAATTTTCCATGAAATGCGTTCGTGGAAAACCCCGGTAAATGCCGTTAAGGGCTGCGCGGTACACATTTTCGCGTGGCCCTAGTCGGCGAGGGTGGAAACGGTAAGAGGTAGAAAAACAATCAGATGGTGTCTTTTCTGCAAAGCCCGAACCCGTTACCGTGCATACGAACTTACTAACTGTCTCAAAAGTTGAAGAATATTTCTAACTTGCGGCAAGAATCTGTAAAGTATCCAGACCAAAGCGTATTTACCAGAGTACCGCATCTATTGACTCATTCGCACGATCAAATATCCTCTTCATATCTTTGATATGGAATTTCTGAACAGCGACAGTTATAGTGACTGCATACTTAGCTTAAATACGGCGATTTTAAAGAGTTAAGACCCAAAAAACTAAAACAATCCAACGAAGCCGCCGTGCTTTCAGGCCCAGCATCTAGGACCCGGATCGTGCAGCGCGATCGAAAAGTCGCGTTTATTTTCGTGGTCGGTAATGTTCATAAAAGATCTCTGCTGGATATTCTTAAACCATCTTTACCCTATACTTTGGTGTAATTTCCCGCTGCACATATTTTTTAAACAAAAGATATCGACTACTTTATGTCAACATTGTCTGAAAAAGGCGTCCGCCATTTTGTGATGGAATACCACACAAATATTGACCAATATCCTTGAAACTGATGGATAGTATAGATAAAGTACCATTTTGATCGAATATAATGTTTTTTATTCCACTAAATTCCTTCCACAAGTTCACTATTAGCTTTACTTATAGGATTTCCGAAGAAAAATAGAATCGGGCGTGTTTTTGGAAATTTAGTCATGTTAGACCCTCCGTATCTAAGTAAGACATACGATTTATGGTAAACGACTTACCGTTCCATAATCATCAATCATTTGGCTGTATATATGCATAGTTTCAAGTTTGTATCGCAAAAAAAGCAATTTTGTCCGTTTTTTTCGATTTTGGACCACTGTGCGGCGGTGCGCCGTCTACGGCGTAAAATACACTGTGCTACATTGACTTGTTCAGACGCGACGACTTCTACCGTCCACCGTGCAGTCCCTGTAGAATTCACAGTAGCGTAGACAGCGAGACATTACGGACAGGAATAGTTGATCTTGGTTTTTTAAATTTATATTTGATCTCGTGTTTTTGGACAATGGGAGACATTGAAGTGGATGCTGAAGTGCTCATTACTCTAGTAGCTAATAGACCCGTGCTATGGGACAAAAGCCTGGAAGAATACAAGTCAAGAATCGAAAATATAGCATCATGGAGGGAAGTTTTCAATGAACTGGACTCTGGATTCAAGGCTATGAGTACTGAAGAAATGAACAAGTATGGTAAGTTATTTTTATTTTTGTATAGTCCATGCAGGAATTAATTTCCACATGAGCATACATTATTTTCATACAGAGCATTATACAAAATCGTTATTGGTATCCCATCACGTTACTTCAGGATGACTGAATCAAATATAGCCTGATAACTTTGTAAAGAAAACACAACAATATTTACATCGTGTTATATCATTACATAACATAATTGAATAATAAAATAATACCATTATAATATATGTATATATATATATATATATATATATATATATATATATATATATATATATATATATATATATATATATATATATATATATATATATATATGTGTGTTAGGAAACCTCCTACTTCGATACACCAAAGAAGACACCCAGATTCCTCGAATCACACTCTTTATTCTCCCAAGGCTTACACATGCCCATCACGAGCACTCCCTCGAGCCGCCATTGCTCTCGTCACTCTGCGTTCCACTGTCTCTTTAGTTCTTGTCTCGTGGCAGCACCTGTCTGCCGCCCCCTTCAACCTTTTTCTTTCCCAAAGTCGGCCCTTCCTGACATCTGGGCCGTCCTCGGCCCTGGGCTGGTCTCTGCATGGTCCACCACCGTCCCTCTGCTCCTCCCTCGATGTCACACCTTGGCCAACTCTGTCCTTGTCCACTGCCAGGTCGATGTTCTCCTGGTTCGCTGCCTCCGCTTCCTCGAGGTCATCTACTTCTTCAGCTTCACTGTCCTCTTGGTCTGCCGTATCCGCTTCTCTGCGGTCATCTACTTCTTCAGCTTCACTGTCCTCTTGGTCTGCCGTATCCGCTTCTCTGCGGTCATCTACTTCTTCAGCTTCACTGTCCTCTTGGTCTGCCGTATCCGCTTCTCTGCGGTCATCTACTTCTTCAGCTTCACTGTCCTCTTGGTCTGCCCCTTCTACTTCCTCGTCTTCTGGAGCCTTACACCATGGCTTCATTCGGTCTGCACTAAACACGGAATTGAATGATCTTTGAGATCGTTTAGCTCCGGGAAGGTCTTTCAGCACGTATCTGTCCCTAGGTAAAATCTCAGCCACTACATACGGATCCTTAAATTTCGGTGCTAACTTACGCGACACTCCCGTAGCCTGTGCTTCCCTTTCCACTAACACCAAATCTCCCTTCTGGTAATGTCTACGTGGTTTATGTCTAGTATCATATTTCTCCTTTTGTTCCCTCTGTGCCTTATCTATTCTGGATAGGGCTATTTCCGTATCTTCCTCGAGCGTATCTGCGACCTTTTCTTCTAAATTGTCCTCTAAGGTCAGAATAACGCGGTTTTTTCAATGAAGTCCTGAGCCTAAACGCGAATAAGAGTTCATGAGAACTCTTCCCTGTTGTTTTGTTCGTCATCGAATTCATTGAGAACTGAATATCTTTGAGCGATACATCCCAATCACTCCCATCTTCTTGAGTGTACATAGTCGAAATCGCAGTTCCAATTACGACGTTGGACCTCTCTACTTGCCCATTCGCTCTCGGTGTGGCGGTAGCAATCTTTATATGCTTAATCTGACGATTTTCGCAAAGTTCCTCGAACTCCTTTGAAGTGAAGGCCGTACCTCTGTCCGAAATAAGACGTTGCGGACTACCGAAAATGCTAAATATCTCACTTAACACCTCGCATACCGGCTTGGTCTTCGTGTTCCTCACGGCCTTCAGCATAATAAATTTCGTAAAGTTGTCTTGGTATGCCAATACATACTCATTTCCCTTCTTACTCTTAGGAAATGGGCCTAGGTGATCGATGTGAACGGTATGAAAAGGAGTGGAGACCCTTTCCATCGTATGCAATTCGCCTTCTCTTTTACCTCCAGGTCGTTTATGGTAGGTACACTCAATACAGGCAGCTATGTACTTCCTGACCCTTTTCCTCATCCTCGGAAACCAAAAATACCTCTTCAGATGCTCCAGAGTCTTCTCTTCACCGAAATGTCCCATGTTGTCGTGACTTCCCTTTATAATTCTGGGAATGACATCTCTTGGAACGACCCAACGTCTTTCTCCATTCACTCTTCGGCAGATTCGGTTGTCCTTTATGGTGTAGTCAACGTGTATCTGACGATCCTCGTTCGTCGTCGCTGGCCCTTGCAGCACCCTCCGTAGCTTCTCCAGCACCGGGTCTTGAATTTGCATGGTAAGCTGCCAATCCTCCTGATTAATCCTCAGTGAGAATACTCTTAAATCAGCTGTCTACGGTTCTCTGGGCTCTTCCACTGGATTTCGGCTGAGGGCGTCGACATGTTTCATCCTTTGCCCTGGTCGATAGTCCACCTGAAAATCGTACTCTTGCAATCTTAGCCACCATCTTGCAATTCGCGGCAACAACTCCTTCTTGCTCATTGCTGTTCTCAATGCACTGCAATCGGTTACCACTGTAAACTTCCGGTTCAGAAGGTACATTTTGAATCTATCTATTGACTCAACGACTGCTAACGCTTCTAATTCATAGCTATGGTAGGCCTTCTCAGTTTCCGTCGTCTGTCGACTAAAATACACAACTGGTCTCCATGCCTCTCCCTCACGATGCTGTAGTAAGATTCCTGCCAATCCCTGTATACTGGCATCGGTATGAACTTCATGTTCAGTATTGATGTCGAACAACGCTAACACTGGGCGTTCTATCAACTTTTCCTTCAAGTCCTGGAATGCCTTTTCTTGACTTTCCGTCCACTTGAACTCAATATCCTTCTTTGTTAATGCAGTCAACGGTTTGCTTATTGTGGCAAATCCTGGTACAAATCTTCTAAAGAAACTGGTCAATCCAACGAATCGCCTTACTTCATGTACGTTCTCCGGCCTCTGAAAATCCTTCACTGCTAAAATTTTCCTTTTTCCTGGTCTGATTCCATTTTTAGTAATCTCAAATCCTAAATACTCAACGTTCTCTTTAAAGAACTCGCACTTTGAAATTTTCAAGGTTAACCCCACCTTCTTCAGAACTTCCAACAATCGTTCCAGTTTCTCAAGCCCTTCTTCAATCGTTTTGCTAGGAATGAGTACATCATCCATGTACACTAAAACATCCCCTGGCTTTAACATTCGGGTTACCTTGCTCATCATCCTATTAAACTCTGCCGGGGCGTTTACCAAACCGAAAGGCATTTTGGTAAATTCGTATAGGCCCTCTGTGGTGACGAAGGCTGTGAAGCGCCTCGACTCAGCTGACATCGGTATTTGGTAATAACCAGACGCCATATCTAACGTCGTAAAATATCTATTTCCAGCCAGCCTATCTAACTGTTCTTCAATCGCTGGTGCGGGAAACTTCACCTTTCTGGTCTTCTTGTTCAATGCTCGGTAGTCAATACAGAGTCTATTTTCACCGTTGGCCTTCTTTACTAACAATGCAGGACTTGCGTACTCTGAAGTCGACTCTTGTACTATTCCCAACTTCATTAATCCCTCTACTTCTTTTTGCATTTCTCCTCTTTGAGAATACGGTAACCGGTGAGGTCGTAAATTCACCGGTTCTTCATCATTTAACTCAATATTAAAACTGGTTAAACTGACAGTCCCTAGTTCCTCTAGGTTCTTGGCAAAACATTGTCGGTATTTATTGACCACACTGCGAATCTGTTGCCTCTCTGTTTCATGTAGATTTCGTCCCACATTAATTTCGCCTGGTTCTATCGGTGTTTTCTCTTCTACATTTATCCTATTTTCCTCTGGCTCCGATGAGTCCCGTACGATATTTAGTCTTCCATCTCCCTTTTGAATCCAAATCCCTTTTTGGTCGAGAGCGCTTCGCCCGATGATCATGGCGTCTTCTTGTGCGTAATCGAAGACGATCAACACCTCTACTTCGATGCTGACGTCATCTATCTGGAGAGCCACCTGTTTCGAGCCGATTGCCTCGCATGCATTTCCTCCGAAACCCACTAACCGTCGCCGGCAAGTCTGGAATTGTAATCCGATCTCTCTCGCCACGTCTTCTCTCAGAGTTACCACGTCGGTTCCTAGGTCAATGAACCCGACCACATGATTCCCATTTATTTCTATCCATTTGTGGTATTCATCTTTTATTTGCCGGTTTGCGGTAGCTATTCTGTTTACGTTTCCTTCCTTTGAGGACTGACGATGCCTTAAATTCCTTAATGGACATTCTTTCATTAAATGTCCCTGTTTCATACAGTTGAAACATTTATTATCACGCTTCTCTTTGGAGCAATCCTTGGCCCTATGCCCTTGCTCACCACAATTAAAGCATCTTTCAGTAGATTATCTCTTTTCTCCCACCCTTCAGGGTCTCTCTCTTGATAAGGAGGGTTGGACAGCCGCCCTCTCGCTCATCTTCGCTCTTTCCGTAATGTTCTCGTATCTTTTGATCTTCGCAAGCAGGCCTTCTACGTTTTCAAATTCACACATAGCCAACGATCTAACCAATTCTCTATCTGTCATCCCGTTCAAAATATATACGTCGTCTATTTCTCCGCGTCTCGCGATGGCTTTCATCGAATATACGTAAGCCTCATACGTTTCTTTAGCTTGCTTCTTTCTCTTTGTTAGGCAGAGGTGGACATCTGCTTGATCGGCCCCCGAAGGGAAACTACAAAGTAGTCTTCTTTTGAACGCGTCCCACGAGTAGACCTCTTCCGCTACACTGTTTAACCACAGTCTCGCCGCCCCGCGTAACTTTGTAACAGCGTGTGCTAACAGCATGGAATGATCCCAACCGTAAGCCGTCGCCACCCCTTCCACTCGCCGCACCCATTGTTCCGATGTGAGTCCCGACTCCACCGACGGTTCAAATTCTGGAAGCAATCTTTCCGCGAGCGAAATAGGCGCCGTTGCCGAACTTCCCAACATCGTGCACTGTCCCGTACCTAATAATTCTTTTTCTCTTTCTAAGATCTTCCGCTCTCTATCTAGCAATTCTCTTTCGCGCTGGAGGAATTCTCTTTCCCTAGCTACTTCGTACATCGCACCGCTCACCTCACTAACTTCTTGCACTCGACCATTTCGTCCCTCCGGATCTCGAAATTCGTTAATGCCCCTAGCCTGAGGTAGCCATGTTGCGGGAGTAGAAGTGGCTGCAGGAATATCAAAAACGCTAAATGAACGAGCCCGGCCTCTTTCGCGCCCAACATCGCGCCTTCCCCACTCGGGTTCACTTCCGCGATCTCTATTCATCTTGCGTCTCGATTCCTCACGACTGGCCCAAAACACTTTGCACTTCACTTACTTACAGTTTTTCTCTTCCTGAGGTGTGTTTGGCGATAATCCATTTGGTGAATATCCCACCGCTGCTCTGTTAGGAAACCTCCTATTTCGATACACCAAAGAAGACACCCAGATTCCTCGAATCACACTCTTTATTCTCCCAAGGCTTACACATGCCCATCACGAGCACTCCCTCGAGCCGCCATTGCTCTCGTCACTCTGCGTTCCACTGTCTCTTTAGTTCTTGTCTCACGACAGCACCTGTCTGCCGCCCCCTTCAACCTTTTTCTTTCCCACATATATATATACACCCCTCCTCATCACCGCCACAGTTCATTGCCTCATCGGGGCGGAGGGGTGTTAACGGAGGTTGGAGGCGATGCATAGCCCAGGTTCAACCATGCTAAGAAGGCTTCAACAATATCTCCGGCCAAATAATGAAAGTGGCATTCACCAACCGGCAGTAGGACAGCCTGGTGAATTATTGTCCTAACCCCCCCAAATACAAGTAAAATTTTCATGATGAGCTTCTTTAATGGAAATTTATCCGGACGTAAAAGCACCACCCATTCGGATATCCGGGAGGTGGTGGCATTGAAGAGGTCCATCATGAAGAAAAGAATTACTACCCTGCAATTCACAACCTACAACTTCCGCAGCTTGAAGAGTGAAGAACGACTGCTGGAACTAATCAATGAAGCAGAGAATATAAAATGGGATATCATCGGTCTCAGCGAAGTCAGAAGAAAATCAGTGGAGCTACTTACACTGAAGGAAGGACACTTATTCATTTACAGGGGTACCAAGGATGGAAGAAATGGAGGCGTTGGATTTTTGATCAATAAGAGATGGAAGGATAATGTGGTGAAAATCGAAGGTGTATCAGATAGAATTTGTAAACTCATACTGAAGATCAATGAGCGTTACTCAGTACAGGTCATCCAAGTCTACGCACCAACAGCGGCAAGCAGCGAAGAGGAAATTGAAAACTTCTACCAAACTCTCGGCACTGAACTTGACAAGGAGGCCCACTACTATAAAGTCATTATGGGAGATTTTAATGCTCGGGTAGGGCAGCGGGAAACTGATGACACTGTCGCAGGACAATATGGACTGGGCCAGAGAAATGAGCGAGGTCACCGCTTAGTCGAGTTTGCAGAATGCACCAATATGTATATAACAAATACATACTTAAAGAAAAATCCTACAAGGAAATGGACGTGGAGAGGTCCCAATGGAACAAAAAATGAAATAGACTACATATTGGTAAACAGACTCTACACTGTAACTAACTGTGAAGTTTTGAATAATTTCAACACTGCAAGTGACCAAGAATTGTTAGATGCAGAATCAATATTAACCCCCGAATGGAACGAAAGAAGTTGGTTTCTTACAAGAAGGAGGAGATAAATATTGATAAACTATCAGATAACGAGAAAAAGTTTCAGCTGGAACTTAGAAATAGATTCTCAGCACTTCAGGAGGAAGAACTCGAAACCAAAGTTATAGAAATTGTCAAGAAAGCGGCAGAGGAAGTAGCAAGCATGCCAAGAAAACCTAAGGATAAGAAATTTAGTGATAGAACCTGGAAAATGATGAAACGACGGAAGGAACTGAAGAATTTAAACACTCCAAGAGATAATATCGAATATGCCGAGCTTTGCAAAGCCATCAGAGTAGCAATCAAGGAAGACGTGAGGAATTTTAATGAAAAGATTGTGCAAGAGGCCATAGAAAATAACAAAAGTATAAAGAGGGCTAGAAGACGCCTAGCAATTGCTAAGAAACAGATTTTAGCCTTACAGAAAGGAGATGGCACCACAACATATAACAGACCAGCAATATTGAGGATTGTAGCAGAATACTTTGGCAACCTATACAAGAAGATAGGAAACGCCAAAGAGGAGAACCAAGATGAAAGCCAAAGCTCACAAAATCTCCTCTCAATCCTCCCAGAAGAAGTAATGGCGGCGATTAAGCAGATGAAGAATGGGAAAGCAGGAGGAGCAGATGGGGTGTTGGCGGAATATCTGAAAGCTGATGGAACAGAGATTGCTAATGTTTTAGCACAATTATTCAGTAATTGTCTAAAACAAGGAATGATTCCCAAGGAATGGAACCACGCAAGGATTGCCCTTCTGCACAAGAAAGGAAGCAAAGAAGATTTGAAGAACTATCGCCCCATTAGCCTCCTTCCAGTTGTCTACAAAACATTCATGAGGATAATAGCGGAACGTCTTAATATGACCCTGTCTTCAGCCCAGCCTAGAGAACAAGCGGGATTCCGGAAAGGCTTCAGCACTATGGACCACATCCACACATTACAGGAAATTCTAAACAGAACGAATGAATACGAGATGCCACTCGTCCTTTGCTTTGTAGATTATGAACAGGCCTTCGACTCGGTAAGTACCTCCTCCACTCTGAAAGCTCTGAAGAATCAAGGGATAGATTCTGAGTACATCCGCCTCTTGCGCAGTGTCTACGAGAATGCCACAGCTTCTATAATGCTTCATGAAGAGACTGATGAATTCAAGATTGAGAAGGGAGTTCGACAAGGTGACGGTCTATCTCCCATCTTGTTCACAGCCATTTTAGAAGAAGTTTTTAAAACCCTTGATTGGGAAGAGAAGGGGTTAAGAGTAAATGGGGAGTACATCAGTCACCTACGTTTTGCAGATGATATAGTTCTTTTTGCAGCTAACGCAGAAGATCTAACTTCAAGACTTGAAGAGCTAAACACAGCAGGACAGAAGATAGGACTCAGGATAAACCTAACAAAAACAAAGGTAATGTATAATTCTTTTACAGTGCAAGAGCCAGTCAAACTTTAAGGAAAACCTCTGGATGTTTGCTTGGAATACACATACCTGGGACAACTTGTAACAACAGGAGAGAAAAACAGGATTAATGAAGTAAACAGAAGAATGAAACTTGGCTGGAGCGCATTTGGAAGGAACTCACACATTCTGAAGTCAAGAATGCCAATGGTTTTGAAGAGGAAGGTCTTCAACCAATGCATTTTACCTGTCTTGACCTATGGAAGTGAAACTTGGGTGTTAAATGCTGCAATAACCCAGAGACTTCAGACAACGCAAAGGAGCATGGAGCGCCGCATGCTGGGAATCACAAGAAGAGACAAGAAACGAAACACTTGGGTGAGAATGATGACTGGAGTTACAGACATAGTAGATAAGGTATGATCACTGAAATGGAGGTGGGCCGGCCATATTGCAAGAAGAAACGACAACCGTTGGACATCTGCAGTTCTCAACTGGATACCAAGAGATGTGAAGAGACCAACAAGACGACCTATGGACAGGTGGAACAGAGACATCATCAAGTACTTAGGTGTAACGTGGCAACGAGAAGCTCAGGACAGAGAAAATTGGAAAGTACTTGGGTAGGCCTACATCCGACGTCGGATTGAAAATGGCTGATGATGATGATGATGATGATATTTGACATAGACTAAATATCTGATATATCTGATATTATTTAGAACTACATGTTCCACTGCCAATTTAGTGACCCTTCTTGTGTAATAAAGAAGTCTGCAAAAGCATTTCGGATGTCATTAGGTGCCTTGTTACCACGTTTACCTTCCATTTTAGGAATATCGTCAACACCTACTCTCGTGAGTGTGTCTTCAAATTTAAAGCCATCCCTTTCTCTCATAAAATTATGGAGAACGCCGCATGCTTGTACTATTTTTATAGATAGTTCCACTGAGACGTTAAGAGGTCTGCGGAATATTCGCCATTTATTGGATAAGAGTCCAAAACCACATTCGACATACCTTCTGGCCCTGCTCAATCGGTAGTTGAATATGCGTTTCTTTTTTTCCAATATTTTCCCTGAATAGGGACGCATAAGATGATGGTGAAGACCGAACCCTTCGTCTCCTATAAACACTTAAGGAATTCTTTGTTCTCCCAATGTCGACAGAGGCGCTGATTTTGGAATGGGTATTTCCCTGTTAATTATGCCTTTCCAAAGCCGAGTTTCTATAAAGATTGTTGAATCGCAGTCTTTGCCATAAGCACCAAAATCTACAAAAATGAAGCGATATTCACTATCCACCACAACAAGTAGCAAAATTGAAAAGAAATCCTTTTAGTTGTAAAACAAAGAACCAGTATGTTCTGGTTTTATCAAATGAATATGTTTACCGTCTACTGCCCCTATGCAATGGGGAAACTGAGTTTTATTTAGAAATCCATGGGCAACAGAGTTCAGTTTTTCCTCTGTGAATGAAGGAATACACTCCTGACACATATTGTCCCATATTGCACCGCAAACTTCAAGAACGATATCAGAGATGGTAGACACTCCCAATCGGTAAGCGTAGTGGAGATTCGTGAAAGTGTTACCACTTGCAAGATACCTAAAAAATAAATTTTAAGAGCATTAAAAACACGGTTAATGAGAAAAACACAACACACGGACACAAACATTCGTGCACATGCGTACTCATTCATTGATATGCAATGAAAATTGTTAAACACAAAAATAAATTGCTGTTTTCTCTTTTAGGCAAAGCTGTGATTTCATAATGGACCAATATCCGGGACCGACAGATATAATATTTAAAAAGGCTGTCAGAAGGTAAAAGGACTGGGTCACAAGCGAAGTCGATAAAGAAATATGTTTATAGTGATCAGTTGGGATTTTTAACCAATAACACGATAACCAGGGAGACTGTAAGCAGTCACGATGGCGAAGAAGTTGCTGATGAAGAAGAGACGGCTATCCGCGAGAATTCTGGAAATGAAAACGAATGCAAAACATTTCGCCAACCTCCATCCCCTGCGTCTTTACGGAAAAGAAAAAGAGGCCAATCGGGAATAACGGATGTCGAAATGTCGATTCTAAATAAACTACAGGAGCCTGAAGATAGACATTTGAGCTTTTTTAAAGCATTTTACGTAGCCTGCATGGACTCAACGAAATAGAAACAATTCAATTCCAAGTTGAGGTTTTGACAATTATACAAAAGTTTCAGCAGTCCGGAGCACCACCCGTGAGTACCTCTTTGTCTTGTATGCAACACAACCCATCTGTTCCTATCCAATCCACCCATGTTTCTTCTCCTGTATCAGCAGCATCACAAAATTCTACGCCGTCTCACCAGTCTACAGATTCTGTGGGGGACGAGGTAGTGCTTTGGGATTTATCAAGATACTAAGTGTTAATATTGTACATTCTAATTGTAATAATATATGTAACCCATGCAGCTGCATTATTTTTATAAACAACTAAAATCATTAAAAGTTTTAATATCTTTTTTTTGAAAAATTTCAAGGACCAAGTCAAGTACTGAGATAATTGAAGATCTTACCTTAAACATACAGCAAGCCTCTCTGTTGGTGAGATGGCATCTCTCATCTTGCTATTCTGCTGGAGGAGTAGTGGGCTCAGTCGATTGAGGAGCTCATCAAAACTGGCGATTGACATCCTAAAGTAGTTAAAATACTTTCTCTCGTCATGCCTTAAATCATGATACAAAGTGACGAAAGCACCGGTAATAGGTCTCTGCATAATTAAAGGATGAATCCACTTCCTGACACCTAAGCACTTTTTTTTCTTTAGGTAAAGGTAATACAAGTAACATAATTTCTCGCGCCTATCCATTATGACGACTCAAGAACTACTGAACAGGGATCGCTGATTCGTAGCGAGGACGGTGGCCGGCGAAAAGTCGTCCCGTCTGAAAGCGCCTTAAAAACACTAAAAAGGCATGGCGCCGTGCCGTGGACGGCGGCCGGCGAAAAGTCCTACCGTCTGAAAGCGGCCGTAGAAGATCTACATCTACATCTATCTACATCTACATTAATACCCTACAAGCCGCCTTTCGGCGTGTGGCAGGGGGTGTAAACACAAGTTGAATCTAAATTACTTCCATATTCGATTACTGTCACGTATTGTTCGCGGAAAGAATGAATCTCTAAAACGATTCGTCCTAGCATCTATTTCTCTTAACTTACGGTCATTATCGGATCGACCGACGTAGCAGGGGGGTTGCATGATACCGATTGTATCTTTGGAAAATGTAGTTTCCCTGAATTTATTAAGCAATCGCAGCCTAGCTTCCAATCTCCTGTCTTTCAAGGATTCCCAACCTACGTCTGAGAGCATTTTTGTAACGCTTGCTTTTTTATCGTAGCATTTCTTAACAAAACGAACCGCTTTACGCTGCACTTTCTCGAGTTCGCGAGTACACGTTTCATCCGCCGGATCCCATATACTTGCCGCATATTCCAGAAGGGGTCTGACCAAGGTAAAATAACATCGCTCTCTCACCTTTTCGTCGCATTTACCGACAATACGCTTTACAAAGCCAAGCCTTTTACTTGCTTTGCCGCAGATTTTTCGAATATGCTCCAATTTAAGTTATTAGTAATGTTGATCCCGAGATATTTAACTGAATCTACTACTTTGATACTAATTCCATTAATTTTGTATGGGTGATTTGGACGCATTTTTTTCTTTTCGAAGAAATTAACTACGGAGCATATACTTACGTTAATATCTAATTCCCATTTTTCGCACCACCTTTGGATGAGGACTAAATCGTTTGAGAGAGATGTCCGGTCTTCCTCGTTTGTTATTTCCCTATATATAACCGAGTCATCCGCAAATATCCTCACATTACTAACTATCTCGTCACTCAAGTCATTGATATAAATAAGGAAAAGAAGAGGTCCAATTACACTGCCTTGAGGTACGCCAGAGGTAACTTTGACTCTATTTGAGCTAACGCCATCCAGTACAACTTGTTGTTCCCTCTCGTAAAGAAAATCCTTAACCCAGTCGACTACTTCCTTGTTAATGCCCGCTAGTTTTAGTTTGTAAATTAGTTTGTAGTGGGGGACTCTATCGAATGCTTTTTTGAAATCTAGGAAAATAGCGTCAACTTGCTTTTTACTTTCGGCGGACTTTAAGATATCGTGTACAAATAGAGCAAGTTGGGTTTCACATGATCGCGACTTACGAAAACCATGCTGGTTTGCGTCGAGGAATTCATTTCTATCTAAAAATCCCATGAGTGAGCTTACGACGATATGTTCCATTACCTTTCCGGACAGCGAAGTTAATGATATGGGTCTATAATTTCCTGGGTCCTCCTTTAATCCGCTTTTGTAAACAGGAGTAATATTAGCTAATTTCCAATCGGATGGGACCCTACCTTCATTTATCGATTTACAAAATATAATTTTGAGATAAGGGGCGACGCTTTCTGCCAGTTCTTTAAGCACTCTTGCTGGAATGCCTTCTGGCCCTGGCGACTTATTTGGCTTAATTTTGCGTAATATTTTAACTATACCGTCTGTCGTAAAAGTTATATTTGGCATGGAATCCAGTGTATTAACCTTAGGGAGGATCTCTATGTTACAATCTGATGTGAATACGCTTTGGTAAAATTCGTTTAGAATATTCGCTTTCCTCTTCGAATCGCAAGTAATGTTACCTTCGATATCCCTTATCGAGCTCACTGTTTGTATCTTTCCCTGTACCTCTCTAACGTAGGACCAGAAAGCTTTAGGGTCTTCCTCTAAACATTCCCCAAGAAATTTCTTTTTAAAGTTGCTGTGGGCGTTACGCATAGCTCGCTTGGTGTCGCATTTTGCTTTCTTGTGCTTTTCTAGCAATAGTGATCGTGGTGGATTTGGAACAGGCTGATCTATTCCCTTAAAAGCCTTTACTTTTCCGTGCAAATCTCTTTGTTTGCGGAGAGCCCTTCTAACCTCTTTATCGTACCATCTGGGCTCGCAATCATTTTTAGAGTATTTCGAAGGTATATACAAATCTATATATTTATGCATTATCTCCACGAATGATTTCCATGTATCCTCAGTGTTGTTGTTGCTTACGCGCGACTTAAATGAATTAAAATCGGTAGTTAGTTTTACGTAAAATTCCTCGAAATTGGCTTTGGAATAGAGATAAATTTTGCGTTTGGGTTTCTTATACTTGCTAAGGTTTATCTCGATATCTGCAAAAACGCCTTTGTGGTCTCCAAGACCTTCGTCAATCGAAATGTTCTCTATGCGCTCAGGAAAGTTAATTAAAAGGAGATCGAGTATAATGTCACCCCTGGTTGGCAATTTTACTGCTTGGCTTAGCGAGTTTTTCTGAAGTAAATTTAATAACTTTTTACATTAGTCGACATCCCGGGCCCTTTTCTTTATGCTATGATTATTCCAGTCGATGTCTGGAAGATTAAAATCCCCCCCGGTTATAGTTATACTCTGGTTGTTCTTACTCGTGTAGAAATTTATTTCGTCGTTAAGATATCGCAAAACCTGTCGAGAAGAGTTTGGTGGTCGGTAAAACGCACATACATTTATGTTCGGCTTGTTCTGTTGGCTTATCGTGCACCAGACGCTTTCTATATCGCTATCACTCAAAGTCCTCGGCTTGCTCTGGAGAGATGATTTAACCGCAATAAAAACACCACCACCTGTCTTTTCCCTACGATCCCGGCGATAAATAGTGTAATCCTTTGGAAATATTTCATTATCGCTTATATCCTCATTTAACCAGCTTTCTGTACCTATAAAAATATCGGTGTCGTGGCTACGAATAAGATGCTCTAAATCGGATACTTTATTTTTAACAAAGATCTCAATGAGGCAATTTGAAAATACCGGGAGATAAACCCAACGCAACTGTATCTGCAGGAGGGGATTTTAATTTACCAGGTATAAATTGGACAAATTCTTCCATCAGTAGCAATAGACGAGATAGAATTTCATCGCAGAAATTGATGGATTTATTATCAACCTTCGCACTCGAACAGATGAATACTGAAGTGATTCGAGTGACCTCGGTAATATTCTAGATCAGTGGTTCCCAAAATGGGCGTTATTTTAATGTAAAGGGGGGGGGGACAGGGGGGCGCTAGGAGGGCAAAGAAAGGTAAGTGATTGTCTTTGGCAAAATACCTATGCTACATTGATCTACTCCCATCTAAATAGCGTAATTTTTTCCCTCATGACATCCAATAATACCAATATTACGTCTTAGGAAAGAGGCTGTGGACTGTGGATGTTTATGGTAAAATTTCTTTATCTTTTTGAGTCCTCCAGAGCAGCATTTCCATCACGTATCATAAAACAGTCTGTAAGATAGTCTCTTCCAATTCAACAACCTCGGCCGGATTGTTTTGCATACTTTTAATAAATGACTTTAAGAACTTGAAGATATATAATGAGTAGTCGCTTTATTTGTTAAACTAATTTAAATAAAAGATTTTAGTGAATGTTTCTACAAATTGCAAGTTCATGATCGATATTCTTGAGCAATTTATTTTTATTCAATGAGTAATTCACATGAGTTTTTTTGTTTCCAAATAAATCTTGTTTTGTCTCTATGTGTGCATGCAAGTCCTGAGATAAGTATTAGAAATTAGAAATTAGTATCATATCAACCAATATTTAATTCTATTATCTTCTTAATTTATAACTTTTAATATTACGGGTGGGGGGCGTTTGGTATAATTTTGTGAAACCAAGGGCGGTGGCATGAAAAAGTTTGGGAAACACTGTTGTGTTTGCAACAACAACAAATCCTTGCAACTAGCCATCCTCCCCTAGTGTATTGACGTAGATCAGGGGTCTTCAGCCCGATAGCCGCAGTAACTATCAAACAGCAGTTGGGGGCCAACTACACACTCGAGGTCTAAATAAAAAAAATCAAAACATAAATATATATATACGAGTAAAATGTAGCTTGCATACTGCAAGCAGATCGACAACACTAATTTCATATCGGCATCATATCGGGACGGTCCTCAAAAGAAGAAAAAAGAATTGAAAATATTCTTATAATTCGCTGCAATTTAATGGTCTGGCATCAAACCCGGGTCTTCCTGGTGAACTTACTATGCAGCACAACAGAAGATAAGCATCTATAACTATGTGTGAAATTTCAAGCAGAAATATTGGCTGCAACTGCCTCAAACGACGTCTTACTTTTCCCATATATTCCTTAAGTGAAAAATTTTAATGTGCTCTGGCATCGAACCCAGGAAGAGCATTGTCGTATCTTAATTTTTTTCTCAATCCGAGTCTTAATATACATCTTTTAGCAAAGCAGGAACTTCCTAATATTTCGATAAGTACATCAAAATAAATAATGAAAACTAACTCAATGTATTTTAAATGGGGGATGTATTTACCCTCTGGCATCGAACCCGGGCCTTTCTGGCGATACTTTCTATGCAGCACAACAGAACATCACCATCTCTAACTAAGTATGCGAATTCAGGCAGAAATATTGGTTGCAACTGCCTCAAACGACGTCCTACTTTTCCCTTATATTCCTTATGGGAGAAAAGTTTTTGTGCTCTGGCATTGAACCCAGGAACAGTTCCATCTTATCTATATTTTTTTCTGAAACCAAATTTTACCATACATCTTCTAGCCAAGCAAGAACTTCCTATCATTTCGGTAAGTGTATCAAAAAAAATAATGAAAAACTACTTCCATGTATTTTAAAGGGCAGATATTTGCATCGTCCTAGCATCGGACCATGGATATTTTCCTTGAAAGTCATTTATGTTTTCGATAGATTTTGACCACATATATAGGCTCCTAGAGTTTTGATTCGTTACCTATCCGGGAAGTATTTTTTAAAAATTCCGGAAAATCAAAGCAATGCATTTAAATGGAAAAAATCGGGACTTTGGGGTCCTCTGGAATCGAACCCATGACACTGAGGTTCAAAATCGCAATTTTCTGGCGGTTACACGTTATGGCCAATACGTTGTAAAAATTTCAAGTCAATGACGCTTGTAGTTTAGCCTGTGAATTAGTATCCTATCTATCTATCTATCTATATGAATGAATCCGGAGAAGCATCTATATGTAATAGATATTTATACCGAAGAAGCCCGAAGATTACAGACCAACATCGTTACCATATGTATTTTGTAAAATTCTTGAGCACATAATATGCGGTTACTTAATGCGCTTTCTCAGCGATAATGCTGCAATAACACGCAGTCAACATGGATTCGGTAAGGACTGCTCAGGTGAGAACCAATTAACACCACTTGATCACGGCATAGTACGAGCAGCCGTCGAGGGCTTCAGGACCGATACTTTATTTCTGGATTTTAGGAAAGCATTCGATACAGTGCCACACGATAAATTACTACAAAAACTCGGTTTTTATGCAATCGACGACCATATCATTCAGTGGATTAGGTCCTTTCGTACACTCCTGGTCAAAATTAACGCAGCACCGGCCGTAAGGATCGCTAGGGAGGTGCTGGGTTAATTTTGGCCAGGAGTGTACATTAAGAAGTCAACGCGTGGTCTTGCGAAGAGGTAGAAGTGTCATCAGGAGTTCTTCAGGGCAGTGTTATCGGGCCGATCTTGTTTTTAATATAAATAAACGATATAGAGGACAATGGAAGGGAGAATGTAAGGCTTTTCGCGGTCGACACCCTTATATATAGAAAAATTCAAAATGCGGAAGACGTATCGATGTTACAGGTAAAGCTTGACATTTTTACTAAATGGTGTGAAGATTGACAACTCGGGTTGAACGTTGAAAAATGTGTAGCAATGAGCATGACTGGTTCTCGAACATTAGCTTTATGAAACCTCCTGACAGATCAATGGCGCAAGAATAGAATCCGTTAGGCAGTGAAAATACTTAGGTGTTCTCTTCAGCAGTTCATTTAAAATGCACATCCAGAACGTAGTGGTCAGTGGATAGGACACTGAGGCTATGCAATCGCGTCGTCAGGGGTAGTGATCTAGTGATTCGAGCGTAAAAGAAGTAGCTTACTTTTCACTGGTTCGTCCGCTACTGGAATACAGTTCCGCAGTTTGGAATCCGTACGAGAAGGGTTTGATCTTGGAGCTAGAGCTCGTGCAGCGTACGGCGGCTCGTTTCGTAAAGGGAGACTATAGATTCGATAGCAGCGTGTCCGAAATGATCGAAGCCCTCGGATGGGTATCTCTTAGGAAAAGAAGAACTGAGTATAGGCAAAAGTAATTTGAGAAATGTTTAAAGAGTGATGTAAACGACGAAATTTGCGGCGTCGGGATTCCAGCTCTCAGCGACCGAGATTCTCGCAGAAAGACGACAAAAAGATTTCGCGAGATTATAGCGAGAATAGATGGCCTTTATTGTTAAATCTTTCCGGATTGTATAAGGTACACTAATATGAAAATTATTTAGGTACGTTGGTGTTTCACACACTCTGTCCGCCATAGTGCGTCTCGCGGGGTATTAATGTAAATGTAAATTACGTTTTTTCTGTAGGAGAACATGGCTCACCTAAAGTAGATCCATGGAGGCCTGTAGGTGAAGGAGTGGTCGATACCTATCTATTGATGAGTGTTTAGTCACCGTTTAAGTAAACCTCTGGAGAACGGTTTGATTTAGAATATATTACATATTAAAATTTTAGTTGCATGAATGCATGATAAAATTGGCGAGAGAATCTCTTAGGTTGATATTGGGGTAAAATACGACTGGCAAACAAAAATAAAATTATAAATAGTTTTTGACTCATTAAATTCTTACTTTGTCTATCGTACTTCGGAACAGTTCGCAGCGATGTCAAGCGAGAGTATGCACAGGCTGAAATATTTCTCCTGAAACGCTCATAAGTGAATCTATGAAGTGAAAATCATGATGGTCCCGATACTTTCATTTTGAGACCCAAAGTTCAGCCCGATTCTCTAATTCGACACTGTTACAAGACCCGAGCAGACCTCTAGCGGTCAGCCCCATTGTGAACGCGGACATTTCTAGGCTGCAATTCCTTGCCTTGGAGTCAAGTGTGTCGCTGGTCGGTCTCCTTCACTGTCGAGCGAGACGGCCCCCCTGGGAGGGCACCACTGAGGCATTTTGCCCCTCCCATGGCTACCAAGGGGCGGGGCCCTCGGCCTGGTCAGAGGAGAAGAGTCGCCCCATCTGGGTGTTCCAGGCTCCGCTCTCCACCACAGGAGTAACTTGATGGCCTCAGTCTTGGCAGCTTCGTTCCGAAACACGTAGAGGAATGGCGAGAGGGGACCGCTGATCAGGGCGGTCAGCAGAGCACAAAAGCGGAAGGCATCTGGTAGTCCTGAGAACATATTTGAACAGTTATTCGCATTGCTTTGCGGATCACAATTCTTATTAATGAATTTCCATATTTTTCAATGAACCGTTCTTAACGCTTGTTAGGTTGGTGAAGTGATAGCTATAGAAAACCGCATTAGAAAAGACTAAAACTGAAAACATGCAGAGGAAATGCGCAATTTTCGTTTTGGATTAATATATGAAGCCATAAAACATCGGTAATATCATAATATAGTTAGGAGACGTAGATTTGATACGTCAATTGATAAGTTAGGAAATGAAAGTATATGTAAAATTTATTATAGAAGCCGTTACTTGGTGAAACTGCATAATGGTGGAAATAAATAAGCAAACTTATCACACAAGTTTATATTTTGTGAAACTTTTGCTTAATTTTCCACCAGAAAGTAAAAGTGTCGAGCCTTCGATGAAATAACTGCGAACTGCGTTTTCGAAATTAGTAAGATATTATAAAAAATATAAATCACTTGTACAGAGAACGTGTAAATATTACCTACTTTGTGAGTTAATCGTATAATGAAACTGTTTGCATGAAATAGTTCTCCAGCCCTTAATATTCAATGTCAATGAAAATAAAATTTTAAGTGCAGATTATTGTGAAATTTTGTTACCTAATTCGGATGTTCAAGATGTTCATCTTTAATAATAAGTTATGATTCTAATCTCGCGGAAAATGATTGGTATTATAAGATGAGGATATTCTTATAAAGTTCAGTTTTCCTGGAATAAATATTATCTCCATCAGACCAAATATGCTTTTGTTCGTTTCCTGCAGCGCTGCTGTTGAAAAATTGCAAATTTGTCATTACGTTAGCTAGGATCATCATATTCTGTTATTTGTGGAAAAATAAAATTTCACTCGCAAGATCTCAAACCTATGTAAGAAGACAGAGGGAAATTTTTCGGGTTAATGTAATTTAAAATTTGTAGTGCTGTAACAACATCATGTTTGGAGTGTGTAAATGTTCAAATTGAAGAGAGTATAAACTGAGTGTGCCACTAAACCCTACAATTTCTCTGTCATTATTACTTCTGCAAACAAACAACCAAACTGTTACATTATATCGAGCATCTGTGTAGTCAAACCTTATACTAAAATAAATTTAATTCACTTTTTTGAACTAACTCAGAATCTAAACTGATGTTTAGTAGTACTTAAATATATTGCGTGACGTGAAATCAAACTGTAGAATCTTTTTAGCTTCGGATTTATTTAATTCAAAAACGCTTTTTCTATTCTTTCACTGCCGAACTTTTCTTCGCAGTATGGACGCTTTACAATTCACCAAAATATTTACAAAGTTGCATCATCCATGTTTACGCTGAAAAAGACCTGTCTGCTGATTTTTCAATTCCGACTTTAAGAAATAAGTTTCTTCGTCCCTAAATTTAAGTTTTGTGGATATTGAGTTGAACATTTTATGAATTATATTTTCGTAATGATGATTTTAATCGCCGAGTTTGTTTTTATAGATAAGATGAAAAGGTTTTTTTTGTATCTGTGACTTTTGCTCCCCCATGAATCTAATTTCATCATCCCGTTGTTACATTCACTCATATCCTGACGAGATAATGAGAAATTCAATCTAAATCTGTTTTGATGGAAAATTTCATGTTAGGAGGAAATATGAGGAACCAAAGTAATTCTTGGCCAACATTTTTGAGGAAGAGTAATAACGTTTAAGATTCGAGCAGATTTAACGAAATGCGAATTTAATTCTTTCATAGTACAATACTGCTTCTACAACAGCAAAAGCAATGACTTTTAGCAAGTATTTATAAAATTTATAACATCACAAAAGCCTCCAAAACATTTCAAACATTAGAAGTGAAAAACACAAGTGAAAAACATAAAGAGGAACGACAAAGGTGGGCCCTGTCGAGAGGGGAAGGTGGTTCGGGAGCGAAGTAATGAGGAATAAAGAGTTGGGAGGTGATCGGAAAGAGAGCCCAAGCTCAGATGGAGGGACAGAAGGAGGAAGTTAGGAGGACGCCCTAGAGAGGGAGAACTGGAGAAGGAAATTAAAAGAAAGCAAAACCCCATACATCATGGGAAAAGGCGTAGATAAAGAAGGTTTGGCGTGGAATGACCCATGAAGAGGAATACGAAAAGTGCGCTCTAAATAGAGAATCTCGCTCTCATCGAGATACTCGTCTGTTAGTTTCGTTTTATGCGGTAACTTATTGCATGAAAGAAATTATTCGCTTAGTGTCGCCTAAAATCCTTAACTCTAGTGATTGCGCTTTTCTAGTCGATCGATAAATCAAATACTTATAACAGTTCAAGATCATTTTTCTCACCAGGAACCGTCAAAAATGATGTTTTTACGCTAGTTACAGGAAGTGAAGACAGAATCCCCTGCGTCTATTATCCATAGTGCATGAATAGCTCTCCACTGCCATGAAAATTGTCATACTCAACTTTTGAAGCCATTTTAGTTGTTATGAGCTGTTAGAGAAAGATTGATTCATCATGGATCACCATTGTTTTATTGAAAAAAGTGAGGGATAGATATACAAGTACTTTGATTTAAATATGAAACAAATCAGAAGATTGACGTATTTAATAGTTTTAAATATCTCCAGTCATGACATTTGGAGCAAAATTCTCCAGAAATCAAGCAAAAATTCTTAAACAAAAATCTCTATTAAGTATTAATTTTTGATGCAGGAACCCGAAAGTCCACCTATTGTCCACCGGAAGGTCACTTTAGAAACTTTGAAAGGCCTTGAATTGTATGTTGCCTTCAAATAAATCAACACAGACGCCGTACAGAAGGAAGCCAATTACAGTATATTTCCGCGGATAAGATGACAAATATCCTCCAAAATCAGGAGTCGTGTTTAAGGACAGATAAAATAATAAGCTTGCAATAACAGCTAGGCAGTGCTGCAATCAGAAGCAAGAAAATAAACTGTTCATTAAAAAAATTACGAATAGGACATAACTCCATATTCTTTATAAAGAGTTACTATCGAGATGATGTTCGCTGATCTAAAATAATCTTATAGGACGCCGATAGTTTTTAGGGCCGTCTTGCATGACATATGCATGCTAAAACCATAAAACTTTGACGACAATTTATACCTCGTTTTCTCTCTGGATATATACGGTAATTCACTCAGTGACTCAAACTATTTCCCACTCAGGTGCGAAGGCTTTCGCATATTCCTTCTAGTGATTCTCGGGAGCAATCGAAAACAGCGGTTGTCAATTATGTATTCCCACCGAAAATCACTATGGATTATATTTTCCACTCTATTGATGTAATGGACTGGAAAGATAAATAAATGAAAAATAGGAATTCATTTTAAAAATGTATAAAGACCGCATTGAACGCCCATTAAGTTCGATAGTGCTCTTTCCCCCTGTGGTCTATATGGAGTATACAAAGAGACCTACCTGCTTGCAAAGAGTCAAGGAGAAGAGCGCAAAAGAAGGGCGCCCAGCAGAAGAGGAAGGAAACGATGACCAGGGCTGCCGTCTTCACTGCGCGCCCTTCCTCTCTGAAGAGCAAGGCTGGGAGACTAGCGTTGGAGCATCGCCTCCTCGGCGGGGCCTTCCGCCTCCAGCTCTCGGGGCCTTCCTGGTGCGCGGGTGCCGAGAGACTGTGCCTTCTTGTCCGCTGGCTGTTCTTTCTCGCTGCGAGGTACATGTGGACATAGATCCAGCAGAGAGCCAGCAGAGGAATGGCGAATCCCAGGCCTGCGAGGATGAGGGCGTAGTAGAAGCGGAATGGCTGTTGAGGGATGACCACGGCTATTGGAAATGCCGGAAGGTCTTTTGGGCAGGGCAGTGGGGGGGCAAGAAGTGCGTACAGGAGAGGAGGGAGAGCGAGAAGAAAGGATAGGAGCCACGTGAATGCGATGATGAGGCGTGAGCGCTGTCTAGTTGCCGTCATGGAATAGTGCAGAGGAGAAGTGACCGCTCGGTATCTGTCAACTGCTATGGCCAAGATGGAAAACACGGAGGCAGTGGCAGAAAGTGTTCCCAGACTAGCTACTAGCTGTCGCCACCAGAGGATTTGGGACGATTCTGTTCTTGCCACGTACACCCCCACTATTGGTATCACCGTTGAGGCAGCCAGCAGATTGGCCAATACCAGACTGAGCACAAATCTGGAGAGAAAGATAATCGCTTTAAAAACGATACACTGTCTTAACCTATTGCCGGATGCACCGTGAGATACATATTATGATACAGTGGTCTCTGTACGAAACCACTTTGGAGCTAAGCTTTGAGCTTAGCTCCAAACATGTGTTGTAGTAAAGGAGAACTTCACAGGTATTTTAGTGAAGCTTTCTTCATCATTGGTCGAATTTTCTCTTTTGGGAGTTAAGTTTTCTTGTTGCTAATGGTTAAAAGAGATCAACAGAAAATACATGGGTAGTTTAATTTGCATTATTCAGAAGAGGAAAAGGTGGGCACCATCCTTTGTTTTTGACTTAATGGTACTTCAACTTAGAAACTTTCTATATTTTTGAAATTCATTAACAACTATAACAAGTTAAATAATTAACTGAGTTAAATATAATAAATAAACTAACGCTTAATGGTAGTTACGCAGGGGTTTCTACCGTTACTTTTTTTTAGGTAGAAATTTCGAGGGTCGCTGTCCTAATCCGGACCCTTACCTAGGCTTCCCAGCTAGGGAGCACCAAACTTTCCCATCAGGGGGTACCATAAAAATACTGAACGCGTGGAATACTATTTAAAAAGTTATAAACAAATCAAATGAGCAACAATTTATTATCTTCGTCGTCTCACTTGTCCTAAGAGATATACTTCTTTTGATTGACGTTCTACGATGAAAATTAAGATTTTTCGTGATTTTGCAAGAAATTACCCGTTTACACACGGCAAAGTTGCCGTTGGGTTGGGGTAGGGATTTCTAGCAAAAATCTAGAAATCCTCCCCCCAACCGAACTAAACCCCCGTTGAGATATTTAAAACACCCGCTTATCTGACTGAGATATACAACGTGTATATATATACGTATATACGAGTAAAATGTTGCTTGCATACTGCATGCATATCGATAACACTAATTTAAAGTTGGCATCATATCGAGAGTGTTCTAAAAAAATGGATTGAAAATATTCTTAAAATTCGCTGCATTTTATCCCTCCGGCATCGAACCCAGGTCTTCCTGGTGATACTTACTATGCAGCACAACAGAAGATCACCGTCTCTAACTATGTGTGAAAACTCAAGCAGAAATATGCAACTGCCTCAAACGGCGTCCTACTTTTCCCATATAATCCTTATATGCCAGAGCCACATATGCCACATTAAAATTTCTCTTATAAGGAATATATGTAGATATCAATCCGATGTCAGTAATTATTGTATGACAAAAACTTGGACAAAAATGTTGTTCAAGATATTTTACTGTTGACAGATTTGTGTATATCGCAGAATTATTTTTTGTTTGAAAAATCTTTTTATAATCAACCCGATGGTCTAGCGATGGGTTCTCCCCTCTCGCCTATTTTAGCCGAAATATTTTTAGATAATTTTGAGATTAATTTATTTTCTAATTCCCATAATGTGACGAAACCCGTTTTCTTGTGGCTGAGATATGTTGACGATGTCATTTGTATTTGGAATGGAACCCACAGACAGTTGAATAGGTTCCTCTCACACCTAAACCAACAGCACAGTAAAATCAAATTTTCTTTAGAAATAGAGAAGAACAACAATTTGAATTTCCTGGACTTAAGCCTCTCAAAGAATGCAGATTCAATTGAATTTTCTATCTATCGAAAACCGACATATACGAACCACACTATTCATGCAACCCCTAATCATCCAGTCACACATAAACACGCAGCTTTCCATAGTTTAATATAAATATCCCCCTCTCTCCATCAAACTTTTCTCGGGAACTTAAAACCACAAAATGCATGGCTCTCTCCAATGGTTATTCCGAAAAACGTATAGATACCATACTTTCACATAGACAAAGGGAACAAAATATTTTTAGGATTTATCCCGTTTGCTCCAATTCCACGGAGGTACAACGTTGGGGGAAACTACCTTTCCTCGGCCGCATCAGTTATCATCTTGCCAATTTTCTTAAATGCTCCAACATCAAACCAGCTTTCTATACAAAGCAGAACATAGGGAAAACTATTTTAAACAATAAAGATAAATTCGATAAAACACAAAAATCTGGTATATATAAATTAAATTGTAAAGACTGATATGCAATATACATAGGCCAAACTAGCAGAAAATTACACATTCGAACAAAAGAACATAAACAGTCTTTCCTAAATGGTTCCAATGCCTCACATTTCGCCAAACATTTACTCGATAATAAAAACCATTCTGATTTTACCAACACCCTCCTCCATAGCCATCCTAAAGGAAATAAACTTAATTACTTGGAGCAATTAGAAATTCTACACCACATACATCACAATTATACGCTGACTAACATTCACCTCTTTCCTAATCACTATCCACTTTTATCTACTGTTTGCTTCCTTCCGCTGCTTCCCTCACCTAATATCCCTAACCCCTCCCCCCCTCTCTGACCTTGCTTCCCTATTGGTCACTGTTTTCTATATATTCAATGCAGTTGCGGTCTCTGTGCCTGATGATGGACAGAATTGTCTGAAACCGGTCGTACATTAAAAACTTAAGTGGAATTTTCGACACAGTGTTTTTTATTCCTATTCCTAGAAGAAGGAAGAGTTTAAGAAAGATTTTGAAAAGGGTAAAATAATTTCGAAAAATTTTTTGAGATATTCTAAACAGAGGTGGCAAGTGACGTACAGGCATGAATATATTCACAGCCTTGTTACCTATTTTTCAGGTCACAATTTACGGTCTAAAAGGAAATCTTCCTGCCAGAATAGTGAATTAAATAAATTAGTTTGGGAGTGGTTTGTGCAGATAAGATCTCGGAATATTCCTTTGTCTGGGCCAATAGTCCAAGAAAAAGCAAAGGAGTTTGCAGTGGCTTTAGGAAAACATGACTTTAAAGCCTCGAATGGGTGGCTGGAGAGCTTTAAATGCAGGCATAATGTTGTGTGGAATAGTGTATCTGGCGAGTCAAACGACGTGGATGTGACAATGGTGGAGGAATGGAGAGACACCGTCCGAAGAAGAATTAGTGACTATCAACCCTGTGATGCGTACAATGAAGATGAAACGGGATTATTTTTCAGAGCTCTGCCATCTAAAACATTATGTCTAAAAGGAGAAATGCGCAAAGGTTTGTATGCAGATTCGACTCTTTGGTTTGAAAAATTATAAATTATGGGTTTACTCATTTTGAGTTAAGACATTTCCTTAATTTTTCAGGAGGGAAAGAGTCAAAGGAGCGTTTGAATATCTTCGTTTGCGGAAATATGGCAGGGGAATTAGTAACGCCGATGGGTATTGGAAATTCAGCACGGCCTAGATGTTTTAAAAATGTAGATATTCAAAAACTTTCGGTCCTCTGGGAAAATAATAAAAAAGCATGGAACACCGCGTCAATAATGGAAGAGTGGTTGAATAATTTCAATTCAGATCTGAAGAGAAAAGGAAGGAAAGTTATTCTTTCCTAGATAATGCAACCTGTCACGCGAAAGTCAATCTGACGGACGTAGAACTAGCATGGTTACCAGCAAACACGAGCAGTGTTACCCAGCCAATGGACCATGGAGTAATTAGATCTCTGAAAGCAATGTATAGAAAGCACTTGATGCGATCTTTGCTGTCCTCAGTGGATTCCTCAAACTCAATGTCAGATGTGTCCAAGAAGATAACGGTGCTAGATGCCATCAATTGGATACATCTGGCTATGAAGGAAATAAAGCGAACCACTGTGATATCAAGTTTCGCTAAGGCTGGATTTATGCTAGAAGAAGACTCTAATATCGGTAAAAAATGCAATTATGCCTTGTTATTGAAAGTTTTCTTTATAATGCATATATTAACTTGAACTTCAATTTTTCAGATTCGACAAACGATCTTCATCAGCTACAAGACGTGATGGAAAGCAAATTGGCGCTGAAGAGTTCGTAAATTTCGACAACGATCTTCCTGTTTGTAATGAAAGCGAGATACTGGTCAACCCCACAGAGAGATGTTCAGAGAGTAGGTCGGACGAAGATTTAAGTTCATCAAATAATGACAACAAGAAAGAATCATATAAAGAAATATTAAAAACTTTAAAAGATTTGGTTGATTCTAGTTTAAATAAAGGTAATTCAGATTTATATAATATTCTTAATGAAGCGATTGTGAATGTAGAAGATTCTATTATACGTGAAAATAAGTTAAAACAATCAAAAATAACAGACTATGTTCGCATTTTGTGAATGAGATGTATTTTACACGTTTTATATTCAACAATATTATATAAAACATACATGATGATTTTATTTTTCGCTCTACCAACCTATGAATGATTTTAGTCAAATATCTCAGACCTGTTCGAATCATACAGACGTGTTAAAATGAAGCCTCTCATTCATCACTGACGGCCGACCCCTGCATTAAGCGGAAAACTGTCTCATCCGGAAAAAATCGCCATCTAATGAAGTTTGAGACACATTGGTGCGACATGAGAGAGGTAAAATTTCATACACATTCGTCATGAGTACCTAACAATCCTTCTTATCCTCCATTACTTATAGATAACTTTTACCTTAATTGTTTTCTCAACCGACTCTATCATCTCACCTACATTTTCATTCTACATTTAAATATCTTCTTTAGAAGATTGTTTGTTTTTTGTATTTGATATTTTTCTGCCACTCTTCAATCAAAATCTCCTCTACTGAACCTCTTCGTTTCTTTCAATAAACATTCAACTTTCTTTCTTCATTTTGTGTCTTTACAGCTTATCTAAAGTTCAAAATCTTTGGATAACCTCCTTCTTTAAAATTTACGTTTTATATTTGTTCGATATAACTTTTCAGGATTCTTAGTTGCTTATAATATCACCAAAGGAAAGTATATTTATAAGAGCAGTGCTTTAGAACGCTCTCAACTTGTGTAAGGAAAAAGTAGTAATCCGTATAAACCCAAAGCGATGTGCGGTATAGAAGAATCATCTCCGGCATTCGTCTTTGTTTTCGTCGCACAAACGATAGCTGAGGGACCCGGTGAAGTGAAACGGAAACTTCTTTTCGATCGGAATTATACACTCTTTGAAAGTTATCTCGGCGTCGGTTGCAGTACAGTAAACTCCCGGTTATCCGAAATCCGCTTTATTCGAACAAACTTTTCCAAATGCACCTACCCCACCCCCACCCACCGAATACCATCGCGAACCATTACTTATTTGCTCGTGACACCTCTTTAAAACTCCTGTTCTTTCCCGCTGCCAGATAAGGCGGATTTTTCTCTAAGAATGCAAAATAAACGAGCTTTGTTATTCAGCATTTAAAAACTTTGAGTTTTCAATCATACTTTGGCGTCTTTTTAACACGTCAACAGAACATTTTCAGTCAAAAACATGCAGGTTTAATCAAAACCATATCAATAGCATTCTACGCACTTTTTATGATCATATTTCGCGGTATTGACGCAATTCGGGGTGTTTCATGCAGAACTTCGGTTTATCCGAAATTTTCGTTATCCGAACCGGCCGCCGTCCCGATATTTTCGGATAAACGGGAGTTCACTGTAGTTGGGCCATTGAATTATCGGATCTTCATTAACGATGACTTCGATCCTGAACTTCGTATGAAGCACTCATGTCCTATGAAGGAGAGATTTTCCATCCTGACCTCTAACAACTCGCAATATTTCTGACTTTTTTAATCCCTAAAAATTATGCTTCAAGAGTAAAAGGTTTCCATGCATAAATAAGAAATGAATAGATTGGAAAACTCACTGGGCCCTGGAAAAATAGTTAATTTGTGATAAGCGTCTTAGAAGTTCAAATCTAACGCAAAATGTTCTATTTAAGACAGCATTGAGAGATTATAAATGATGATTCAAAGAGAACGAACACAATCAAACTGATATAACGGTATTTTGTGGAATTCCACAATATACGATGATTCATTGATAAAACACAATAAAACGTTTGAAAATTGTACAATTCCACAAGGGCAAGAAGGAAACCGATACATCTATCATCAGATGATATCTACTAATGGTTAACGATAAATTTCTCAAGAAACTTTTTCCTGGAGTTTAACATCATTTAGTATATATTTACCTTCCGTAAACAAATTATTCATATTTATTTTTAAGTTTGTTTGTCTATAGGTCTTCTTGATTAGAGTTGGAATTTGAAGTTCCCTTTTAATCCTTTCTTGGAAATATGGTTAACTCTCCTCCTACGCACTTCTTATTAATCTTTTTTAATGACCTGTGACGATAACGTGACAATAAAGGCGACATAGGCAATACATAACTTATATCTTTAGATTTTAAAGTTGCTGATTCATGAAAGGTCATTTGGGTAACTAATGAAATATGTAATAATACACCGTCTGGAGAATCTTCCTCAGTATTATTTTCTGATCTCTTTACGACTCTTTTAAGCAGTATGAAATAATATAAGGTTTGAAACATCCGATCGCCTTATATATTGGCAGAGGACGACTGCGCATGCGCGAAAACGCCAATCGATCCTCGCCTTCTCGTCAAATGCATTTCAGAATCGTGAACTGTTCAATCTTAAGGATATTTTCGGCCGATTACTCTTTTAGGGAGGGGGGATAGGGGTAGGTTGACACAATTTTTTGTTACTTTCTTTTTACTTTCTCCATATACAAAGTATAGAGAAAGTACTGTTTTCATGAAAAAATTCGACTTCGAGATTTCAACGGAAATACACGTTTTGGGGTTCCTAGAAAACGTTTTGACCATTTTCGGAATGATGTCTGTGTGTATGTGTGTGTGTGTGTGTGTGTGTCTGTATGTGTGCGCTCTAACGTGAAAACTGTTAGTCGTATCAATACCAAACTTCATATATAGCACTGTGGCGTGTGCTGTCAGAGTTGATTAGTTTTTGGAGTAAATCGGTTACCCAGAAGTTGAGCTTCATTCGTCAAAGATAAGTGATTAATTTATATCATATTATCTTTTACGTCACAAACATTATAAATAATGTTTTTCGGGACATGTTCGATGAAAAACGATGAAATTGGCCTTTCGCCCCTGCGCCCAGAGCTCCCACTAAGTACATAATCCGCAACTTCCGGTTTATCAGTATTTCATGAATAACTCCTAAACAATCAGTGATACAAAAATATTTTCACACAAAAGTTATAGTAAATTACATTATCTAAAACTTTTATAGTTAATAGTATAAACCTAAATATCATATTAATCGAGATATTTTGCAAAACCGGAAATTTGCTTCGAGGAATAAAGCTCGACTTCCGGTAAACTGATTTCCTCCAAAAACATGTCAACTCTGACAGCACCTATTTAAATGCTGTATATGAAGTTTGGTAATTATTCGACAAATAGTTTCTGCGTTAGAGCGCCAACAAGCACACACACACATACAGACATCATTCCGAAAATGGTCAAAACGTGTTCTAGGGGCCCCAAAACGTGTATTTCCGTTGAAATCTCGAAGTCGATTTTTTTCCATGAAAACAATACTTTCTCTATACTACGTATATGGAGAAAGTAAATATTGGTGAGGGTAATATTTCATTTAAGAAAGAAAAACATTTTCGAGTATAGGCGTGACGCTCGCCGCGGCGCCACGCCGTCCTGCTCGCGCGCCGAAGGTTCGGTAGTCCGTTTCCTCAGATCTCAGCTTATTGTTCCATCCGCTTTTCACATATTCTTACTTTTTACCGACCTTTCAATTCTCTAAACCCCTGCCGTTCGGCAATCGCTTCCTACTGAAGTAATCGCCGCTTTGGTATCCAGGATGAGCGACGCCATTTTTAACAGCGGAGGCGACAATAGGTCCACCAGCGCAGCGGCTGATCTCGGGGGCCATCCCATTTTCCTCGCATATATTTTATTTTATTCTCAGAAACCTCGCTTTTCAAGCAAAGTGGCCATCTTGCACCCGTACGCATTCACATATTACTCATATTAGAGGTTAAAAATCTCCAATAGCCGTCTTTGTCGGCGACCCCCTTCTCATCCGGCGATGTTCGGAGAAAACAAGAGAGGACACCGCACTTTTAATTGAACCTCTAACTTTTTAACAGCAGTGTTCCAAAATTTTCTTTCTTCACATATTACTGTTAGAAAAATAATGTGCAGTGCGAAGAGACACCCATCAGAAATTAAGTTTTCTCTCACAGACGATGATATGTGTAAGCAAAGAGTAACTATACTATGTAGAGTAAATCTATGGTTTAAGGAATGATTCAGTTTTCGTGTGTCCTCAGCCACTGACGCTTCAATACTCCATGCAGGTAGTAGATTATTTGAGTGCGAGTATTCATTCTATGGCCTGTTACCGTTGATAATGAAACGCTCGATTGGTGATGCATCAAATAAGAAATGTTCTAGAGATAAAGTGTGCAGGACTTTCCGCATCTATTCTACCCCTGAAATAGATTCAATCTAACTGAGAAGTGATGTGGTTTATTTAGCCAATTTGTGCAGCCGTCGTCATAAGGATTATTCACATTTCTACAAGGTTCGTCAAAAGTATTGATGCTATACCTTGAATTTGCACAGAAAAGTTCGCTTCCGTAATTAGTGGACAATCACAAACGAGTTCCACAACTCCTTTCATGAAACAGTGGCTGGTGTTGTAGAGAGAGGAACACTCTGTGTACAATGTAAAGTGGGTGTGAAAAAATTAAACGAGGCAGAAAATATAGCTGAAGTGAAAGGTCCAGATTGCTCTCAAACTAAGATGGAAAATCAGCCAGAGCGCACAACTAAAGACGACTACCAGGGTAACACATATCGTGCAGCAAGACTATCATCCAGAGTAACATTTGCTATTGCATCTCAGGGTTCTCAGTCAGAGTCATCTGTTAGTTCCACGAAAGAGATTGGGGCTGCTGACACCAATGGGAGTCATTACACTCCGGGAAAAGAAAGCCGCTAGGGGCTGTCTAAACGAGACGCTACAATTTCTCGATCAAACACCTATTTCAACCGAAACATTAAGGAAATATCTGGCGAGGAAATAGAAAAAGGCTACCACTGCTATGACATCATCTCTTCAAAAGGTGACTGGCGAAGAGGTGAAAATTCAGGAAGATGTTCCTTCATCGGAAGAACAGGAAGTTCATCCCCACCAAACAGGAAAGGAAATGATTATGCAGCTGATAGTGTTAATGAAAAGAGTGAGTGAAAAAATTTTATTTCTTGCCTAAATCTTGGAGTGTTTCAAGGAGGAGAGGTAATAAAGGAGAAGTTTCAAGTTTCGGCATATTTGGTCAGAAAGATGAAGAAGTACGTACCTGAGCAAGGAATTCTTTGTTCTGCGAACGCGAGACGAGATCTCTCTCGAAAGAAACTAATCTGAAAGTGATCGACTCCTACCGTGAACCAGACATTATTAGAGAATTGGTGGACAAAAAATAATGTAAAAGCTAGAATTTTGCGCGTAGCAAAGCAAAAAAAGGTCGATCCTTTGCAATTATAGGAAAAAATATATAGACTTTAAAGAAATAATGCTAATGTACAGACTGGATCCTCCAAATTTGAGAATTTGTGGCCTCTTGAGAGTGTTGGCTGGTGCACCTGGCATGCGCACCATATGTTTCAGCGTAATCCGCCAGAATTTCAGTATCTTGGAGCTGAATTAGAGCAAATAAAGTCAGAGAGCAGAGATTCACAGTTTAATAATTATCGATCAACCTGAAACCGAGTCAGACGCTCTCCCCTGCCTAGAGATCTTCAAAAAGAAACTGAAAGTGCATAAAAGAAAACCATGGATAAGATCTCGAGTCAGGAGCCATGAACAAAAGTATTCCGTCAGGAAGTGGACATTTTTCGGTTCACTGTTAAATAATTATCGGGACTGCCTGGAGTTCTCACTCTGCGGAAATCCATCGAAAATGTGCTTCATGAGTGAGTACTCAGAAAAACTGCCATAAGAAGACACCGATAACATGGAGTCGGGAAAACTGTACCGATGAAGCTCGTTTCAGGCAACAAGAAAATCGTTCTGCCGGTCATGGATGAAGATTTTGCGAGGCATTCGCTGAGAATGTCATGAAAGTAAGGAAACATGATTACATTGCTCTAATGCAAAAAACATTCTATTTGAAAAAAAACAATCTGAGATTACGTGAAGTTGTTGCTGTGGCAGACTTTTCGGAGAATATTTATTTTATTCATCAAGATGCTGTGCAAGAAGTCCAATGGTGTACCAACCAAGCTACAAAACATCCTCTTGGGTGTAACAGCTGAAATAACTGCGATACTTTTCAATATCGTTATTATTTCAGATTGGATGGACGATAACGTAGCAACATTTTATACCTTTCAAAGGAAACTCATAACCTTATTTTGATGAAGGATCGTAATCTAATTAATAAGCAAATGGTGAACGGCAAGGGTAAAGAGAATTGAAGGGACAGTAAAGAGTAAAAATAGGGGAAAAGCGGATGGAAGAATAAGCGTGCTGAGATCTGAGGAAACAGACTTCCAAACCTTCGGTAGTCCTTTTTTTAATTTGTAGAGGAGGGTACATATGTTAGTTATATATGTTGGAGGGTTTTATATGTTGTCCATACAGTACAACATATAAAAAATGAGAAAAATCGAAGGGGCAGGTATACCGTCAAAAATAGATTTGAAAATTTAAAATTGTTATAAACTTTATTAAATTCTTTAAATTTTGTAAAGCTTTTCTATATTTATCTTATACAACGCAACACCTTTAAATTAAGCTATGTTGGGTTTCTTTAGCTTCTATATTACCGGAGATATGGTCTCAAGAAAATTGAGGAATTGGCTTTTGCTTTCTGAAGATGTGTGAAGCTCGACCTGAGAAAAGTGACGATATCGAACGAATTCTAATTATAGAAATGCTTCTTTTATTCGATTTTTTATAAATAGCATTCCTGGTTCCTTGTTAATTATAAATAAATTTTAGGTTCTTATTTTAGAAAAAAACTTCATTATTTATCACAAAAAATGTTTTCGGTTAATTGGTATTTTTACTATTTTCATTGCGAAGTCTTATGTAACTATGAGCATTATAGCATAGATACTGACGCCAGGAGGTCACTTTTTCAGCCAATTGAAATTATATTTACTCTTTTTTGCTTTTTCTGATTTGTTCACACTGTGCGGCGTTATTTCATGCCATTCTGCAAACTTGATGATTCCTTCTGGATACATTTGAACTGTGATGTATATTAACCAGTAAAAGACAATGTATTGGACCATTATTTTCGCAAAGTAGAATAACTTTTCCAGAATAAATTAAATTAATCTTACCAACGCAACGTGTAGATAAGCTCGGAAACATTTGTGGCGAAGTGCCCCCTTTTGACCGGCGCATCGCCATCGATGCCGGTTGTTCTTCCAAAGTTGTCACAAAAAGACAGAGTAAACGATTTTGGGTACCAAATAAAAATACATATCTTATAGATCTACAAAATTTTATAAAATCCGTTGTGAATCATTGTAAGCAGCTTTAAAAATTCTAAGAAAAAAAATCCTTTATTCTAATAAAAAAAGAAACGATTGTGTGAAAACAGTTAAATTTTGCTCAATTAAATGTACGTTTCCTTTACTCAAATTATTCTTAAATGCTTTTTCAGAAAGAGAAGGCAGGTTACCACTTATAGCATTAGTCTCTATTACATATCGCAGACGACAAACTGATCGGGCAATAATTTTCTACGTTTTTCTTGGCTCCCTCTTCAAGAATAATCGTTGGTCGTTTTCCAGTCCTCCGGAACTAAATTACTGGTGAGAATAGCTTGAAATAAATCCCTAAGATATCGTGCAGTAGCTCTCATTCTCAGTAAATCACCAGGTATTTGATCTGGCCCGCAAGAGTTAATACTCTTCAATTTTTCTGATTCCTAATCAACTTAAAACCGACGGAGAATGAAATCATATATCCTCCTTATTCAATAGAAACTTTTTCTTGTTTACTTACCACAGATTGTCATAATTTTTCATCCCATAATGAACTATTGTAGACCTATGATATGCGCTTGAATGTCAATTACCGTACATTTCCGCAGATAATACGACCTAAAATTTACCACGCTATTTCATGCTGATATTGAGACTGAATTAACACATTTATCTTTTCTAAATACATTTTGGAGACTGATTATCTGTTTTACTTTATATAACAAATATTTGTAAACGTTGAAAGATTTAATAGAAACTTGCCTATTTGAGGGCGACCTGAGCGTGGGCCGCCGGATGAAGAGCACCACCGCTAGTCCGTTGATTGCCGAGCCAGAGAAGGCGAGCAAGAGGAGGAGGAGTGCTTTGAGGGCGCGAACCGCCCCCGGGTCGCTATCCTCCGCCACCTCCGCCGACGCCTCGCAGCCCACCGGAGACTGGGTGACTGTCAAATTAAATTTAAACATTCCTTTTTACATTAACCCTTAATCAGTCGCGTGGAGTCAATATGACCCCAGGCGGTGTATTTCCTTCGATAACACAAAAATTAATCAAGATATTTCAACCAAATTTTCCTTTTGTAAAGATGTTTTCCTTTTTAAGATTATCTGGGAATTTATTCAATTTCGAGCAATAAAGAGTATACAGTTTTAGCAGTGTTACCAAATTTACAAAAATAAATTTGAATAATTCTCTAAACACTATTTTAATAATTTATGAGCGCTTAAACATTAACTTATTTATTGCTAAGTACCACAAAAATAACGAACAACATATCATGCATAGCAACTGAAAAAAAAATAATTTCCAAAACATAAGTTTTCGTGGATATTTTTAAGATTTTACCGAATATTTTTCGAAATATAACTATTTGGCTGGCTTTATGCATTCAAATATCTTGATTCTCAAATTAATGAAAGGAATCTTCGATATTTTAGCAATATTGTATGCAGGGCGACCACTATTACCACGGGAAGAAGAGACTTTTGAGTCTCAATCTCGCCCAAATAAAGACGATTTATTATTATTGTTACGAAAAAAAAAAACAATTTTTGTAAATGAAAATATTGAACTTATATTAATTGATCATATATTTTGCATGAATAGTTACTTATTATTATGCAGGAATAAAACCTTGGCAAAGTCCATTAAATTATCATATTCGGAATTAAATTATTTTCCGTTTAAATTTATAGTGTAAATGTTTTCTTATTTCCTCTTTGCTTTTCAACTAAAAGTGGATAAACTGTTGAAAACGGTTAAAAATAATCATAGTAATATATTAACTGGGAGTAAAATTCAACAAATAATGACATTTTTAATGTCGTTTTCAAAATAATGTATCAATAACAATGTTACAGAGACAAAGTGAGGCCAAAATATAGACTTCGCAGTGTAAGGTGTTCTTTTTGCTACTGAAATATAGATGGAAAGGCTGCAACATTGTTTATAACTTGTAATGAATAAGTTCGCTAAGACCAAATGATGATTTAATGTTTAATTTTAACTCAATCAATGAATAAACAGTTTTAAATATATTTTAATATTTAAAGTATTAACAAAAAAATTTAATGAAGGAAATTATTTAATTTTATATTTTTATATATATGCTATTTTTATTATGAATTATTTTGCCATCAAATTTCTTGTCCTCCTCTCTCACCTACTGAGACACCTGCTCCAAACAACTAGTTTTTAGTAACTCTTCTGTGTTATTTCGGTTTACCTCTTCAGTGCTTAACATATTTTTATTTCTTATTTAGTGTTTCGCTCATAGTTTAGTGAATCTTTTCGTTGTGTTTGGCGCTTTTATTTCAGTAGTGTTACATCGCACCTTCGTAGCCGCGATTCATGGCTGCGTGAGCTTTAACCATCCTTTTATTTAATCTATTTTCTATCCTTTATTGACTAGGTTTGCCATCTAACTTTACTTGAGTGCTTTTGGGTCTTATTTCTTTTACCATAACTACCTATAAAATCTAACTCGGCTATCTAATTTATATATTCTTCCTCGAACAAAGAAAAAAATATTCCATAAATCCTCGTAAAACCTTAACACTTAATCCTCTGCATCGCAAACTTTCCTTTTTGCCTTTATAATTTAATTGCTTTATTTTAAACTTTATACAAACCACTTGGATTGATAAATTCCGATCAGTGTAATCCTTCGGTTAGTCCACATACTCATCTTCTAAACTATAAATCTAGCCCCTCTACACAGGTTAGGTCAGCCAAGTAGAGCCTAGCGGGTGGTAACTAATTGTTCTCATTGATCATTATTAGTTGTTTTCGTTTTAGTTCCCCATTTAGTGAGCCAGTGTAAATTCAATAGCAATAGGATGGTTTCCTACAGGTCTGTCCTGGCTCGCGAAAGAAGGTGGACACTGAACCCCTGTGGGCACGGATCTGCCGCCTTCAGAGGGTTTATAGCAATTATTTATTATCAAGAATAAAAATTGGACTCCTTTCCTAGGATATTCAAGTAATGTTATACTATTTTGCCAGAAAAATATACTTCATCTTTCTGTTCAAAATTGTTGATGTTGGCTACCTTGTATCTGTGATGTTTAAATTGCTCTTAGGGATCACAAGATACTTGATTGATTCCTACAGAGGAAATCACTGTTCATATTATTCCAATATAGTAACAAAGAGCTACGCAATACACACTTTTATATGATTCGTTTTTAACAGTTGGAGCCCCTGCGTCATGAAGTTCGTAGGCTGGATATAGGTGAAGAAATGTTTATTTATATCAAATAGTTTAAAATATGATTTAAACGCCCCAAATTTAGTTTGATACGAAAAATGTAAAAAATACTTTCATAGGTAACACTGCTAAAGATAAACTTTGAAATTTCGAAAACGTTATTAATCGATCCTCGATTAATAACGGATCGAAAACACGTGAACTGAAAGTTTCATAAAAGTATTCGAGAATTTATATTCGCCCTATATTTTGACCTTTTCACCGAAAGGAGAGAAAACAGTTTTTTCTGATTTTCCTACAGATGGCATTTAAAACATTGGGTAATTTCGATAAAAGAATTCAAAATAATTAACCCTCTTCTATATTTTACGAAAGTTTGAAACTCGTACGTCAATATTTTATAGTAAAAATATCTTTTTTATAAGTACCTGCAATATTGGTACATATTTAAACAATTTATTTAATTTATAATTAATGGAAAATCATAATACGTTAATACGTTATACAAGTTTTTTGAAAGATCAGTTTTAAACTATGAAACATTGAATCAATTGATTTACCGTTGAAAGTTGTCTAAGAGTTGAGAGAATTTTGGGGTCATTTTCACCCCTCGCGACGAATCAAGTAACTTTTTTGAAGCGACTAATTTAGGATTAAATTTGGTCATTATGAAAGTTTAAAATGAAACGCGGCAATAAAGAATAGGTTTTTCAGGCTCTTCTTTGCCCCTTTACTATATATAGTACTATATAAATTATAACATAAAGAGGCACAAAAAACTTAATTCTAAATTAATTTGCCTCCTATTCTGGCCCCATAGGAGGCACCTCTGCCCCATACAGAGGCATATAAGTGGCATATTGAGGCTTGAGGGACAGTTTTCGATGCAAATATCTTTTTCCAAAAAATATTCGTTTGAATGGAACTAGAATTTGTTTGCAATTTTAAAGTTTCTTGCTGAAATTTCGAAACATCGAGGTAAAACTTCTCGCAATTTGATTTGGAAAGAAAATTATATCAGTAATGTGGGTTATTATTGACGGGCATTACATTTCTATAAGAAAATAAAGACAAAACGACCCACCCTACTGTCTAACCAACATCCGTAAGATTTCTGTATATTTTGCGTATTTTGACGAATTTTGGCGAACTGAGAATCCATTTTCCTTGATTCAAACGTACTAAATCTTTAATATTCAGCAACAACCAAGCAATATGTGTACTTCTTTGCCATTAAATCACTTCGGAAACCTTGAGAAACCATCGGGAAAAAATGCAAAAATTGTAATTTTGGCTAAAATTCGTAGCCTCAGGACATAATCCGATCAGGTTGAAATGTGTTATAAGGACCACCAACCACAAACTTTAAGCCCTTGACGGATTTCGAAAAAAAAAGTTTTTTCGATCCACCCTAATGTTCATGGCTGTACATTATGGCTATGGATTTTTATCCTCTCGGGAAATGCTTCAAAGAAACATTTGAAATCTCCGACATTAATTTCATAAGGGAGAATTAGGGTCATTTGGTGTCAAATACAGAAAATTTTAGCTATGATTACGTAAAACGACCTGGTAGCATTCAACTGAAGGGCAGGCAAAATGTAATCTACTTTTCGATATCATACTTATCGATATATATCGATGGTAGGACCAAAAATATGATTCCCGGTTTCCCCATTTGAAATGCCAGAAGAATAAATGTAAATGGCGATCTGGCATCGTATCCAGGATAATTAGGGAAACAATAAACTGAATATATGAAATGTATTTATGACCTCTATTCATATACCGAGTTATACTTTTCCTTGTTATAGGGATGTCATTGAAAAAGATTTAAAAAATCGATGCAAGGTATTTCAAACGGGAGGTTTGCACTCACCCGGCGTCGAACTCACGGACATCTGGTGGCATACTATAAAAATAGAAGACCTCTTTCGTGATTCCTACCGGGAAGTACCTTAATTATACTTCCAAATTTCGCCTATGTAGCCAAAGTGGCCGAGCTGCCTCGTTTCGAACCAAGGACCTTGATGTGAATACATATAACGCCCCCGTAAAACTTATTTAATTCTAATTTTGAAGTCGATTTTATGTCGAGAAGGTCTAAGAATAAGACTCCGTTATCCCCATTAGTAATGAATAGAGGAATGGCTCATGTGATCGAACCAAGTACCATCGGGGAAACAACGTATTTAAAATGTATTTACTATCTCTATTCACATGCCGGGTTTCAAGTTTCCATGTTATCGAGAAGGGAATAAAAAAAATCTGAAAAATCGCCGCAGTGCATTTTAAACTGAGGAAATTTTGCCCTGACCTAGCGTCGAACCAAGGAGGATCTGCGAGGATGTCTTTAAAGTCATCGTTGGAAAAGGACGGCTTCCAGCGATTCCTCGAATTTCAACTCTCTTATTTGCCGGGAAGGGTCTCAAAAAGTTTTCGAAAATACCCTAAATGCATCTTTATGGAAAAAATTGGGACTACGGGGCCTTCTGGTATCGAACCCATGACATCGAGGTTCAAAGTATTATTTTTTCTGGTATTCTGGCCAGTACGTCAAATTTCAAGTCAGTGATAATGGTTGAACATGTTAAGAATTTTGATCTCTCATATATATCCATAGAAACGTCCATTAATAATAGATACTTATACTATTATAATTAAATTTATATTACACTATATATACTATTATTGTTCCTATTTTGAGGTAATCGAAATCGTCACAATGGTCAATTTTAATTTCCCAATTGATGTGATTTAAACACTAGAGTTGGTTAAAAAATTCAGTAATGAAAGACTTTATCACGATTCTATTGGTTTATGTGTTTATTATGATATATATATATATATATATATATATATATATATATATATATATATATATATATATATACATACATTCGGAAAGAAAAGTTCAACCCGTTGGAGACTGAATTGAGGAAATACCATTCAAATTGAGCCAAAAGTCATAATATGGAATTGAGCTTCTGAAAGTAATGGGCTAAATTTAATTGAGAATCTGAATAATGAATTTTGGATGAGTTCTCGCTGCTTGTATGTTGCAGTATGATCTCTTTTAATTTGAACTTTTCAAACCGGTTTTTCCCAATGACTTATTTGCTTAAGATTTTGCATTTTCCGTTTTATGAGTTCTAGAGAAACATCTGAATTTATAAAAATGATTGAATTAATATTTGGATCTAATTAGCGGAAAAAAATGTCTAAAGAGCAGGAAATGTTTTAGGATCTCTTAGAGACAAAGAAAAAGTCTCTTTTCAATTGTGTTAAAAATGGCTGTTTACAATAGAAACCACTGCATCCATTATTAGAAAATCAGGCGTATAATGTCGCAGAGTTTGTATCGAATTCTTTTTGTGTATGCGGTATTGCATTAAGAATATATATCATATTCAGTATAATTTAAACCTCATTTTTATATGAATATCTTCTTTAATTTCTAAAAATCATCTCTATTCCGCACCATTGGAGAAATGAAACATGGAAAAAAAATTTACAAACGTTTTGTCAATATAAGAGAGGGTCAGAATGTATATAGTAAATATTATTAAATATGTCTTTGGATGGTATAATTAATTAATCTCCCTTATCAAACATTTTATAATGAAGGAATCTTTGTAAAACTGCGTTATTAACAATAACAGTCGCAAGAACTTGTTCTCGCCGAAAGAAAAAATAGTGAGCCTACATGTTTTCCATGCATCGGCTTCAAAATTAATTTTCTAAACATCATACATATTTACCTAAAACAACAGTTACAATATTATGTTTTAAAAATCAATACTTATAGTAACAAAAATATTGTTGATACTAGTGATATCGATTACATGGTTATAAATAAAATATATTCACATTTGAGCGTAAAAACATTAACGCATATTTAGAGATACGCTTTCCGTCTATGCGAATCAAGTATTCTAGCGTATCCAAAATTCCGCAGTGAGATATATTTGTAATGTTTAAAATCGAATACGTTTCATAATCATACGCTAAATTCTATTGGTTAGCGTTACAGTCGCGGAGAAAGAAATGCATTCTCGCAACTACTTAGAGCACCTTAAATGCAAGGTCTCCGCACAATAAGTTTCACGCTTTGTTTCTTTCGATAAAATACATTATCTCATCAGCAACGGCTGCGAAAACTCCTGATTCTTCAACGCACAGGAGTAACTGTAAGCAAGTTCTCGTCTCTAGAGCCAGCAATTTTTGTAGAAAACCTACTTTAAGGCAAGCGATTAGCCTATGGTATCAGTGAAATCCTTACTTGACATTATTTTTTACAGCAAAACAGCTTTAATTAGTCAGAAGTAGAGCATTAACGCACTAAAATTATTTATAGTAAAACCCGGTTGGGACGTTATTCAGGGGAACGAATGAAAACTGCAATTTCAATGCCTTCGATTGTTCTTTCTTCACTTTCAGCTTGACTTCTTACTTGTTTAACCTTTCCGCATGAAAGACATCCTCTGGAGTTGTTTATTCTACCTCGGCTTTTGTTTATTCCGCTTTTTTAAACCAATACATTTAATTAATTATTTAATTTATATAAACATTGGTAATTCAGTCCTGGTAAATGCAATTTTGCGATTATTGCCAATGACTAAAAATTGTAATTAAAAGTTTAGAGAAAATTCCTTACTAATTAGAAAAACAAGACTAATTAACAAAGGAATGCTTTCAAAGTATCTATCTACAGAAAGGCTTCGTTATTTTGCGGTCTGTAAAATCTGCACAGGCAAAATTGTGACAGAGATAATAAATTCTTTAGAAAATCCAAGATTCGGTTCCAATACTAGGTTAAATGGACCAAATGGAGATCATTGATTGAAAGCACGGAGAGAGACTAGCAGATCATTTTATGGACGGAAGACTGCTAAGACATCACTCGAAATAGTATGCATTTTGGTAGCTGTGTAAATAAATCCACAAAAACAGCGAACGTTATCTAACTCGCGAGTATTTTCTTTGTTTTTACTACAAAAATTCATCTCATACAGTAATCACCGATGTGTGTTTATTTATTTATCCGATTTCAGTCACTTCCGTAAGAAGTGTAGAAATCTTCGAATTCCATGCACTTCTCAAAGTAAAAGGATTATAATTTTTTTGTGATCTTTAAAGGCCCAGTGGAGTACTGCATATTGATATTTGTTTGTCCGGAGTATCCTTGGTTCGGCTCAGGACGACACGAATCCCCTCTCATAAGGAGTGCACGTTCATTTTGATCGATTGCATTGCATTTTAATTTTGGCCACGAGTACATTGAAACAAATAATCATTGAACCAGTCGATTGAGCAACCGATATTCAATAACGGAATAAGCGATTTCTTTGATGAATTATCAAAGAGAAGATTATTTAAGGATTTTAAGAGATCGAAGTTCTAAAATAATAACAAATCGAATTGAAATTTTTAATTTCTGTTATATTTTACAGGTGTGAACCTTAAGAATGAAAATACTAGTATCATCAACTTATTAGCTATATCAACTTAACAGGAACGAAACGAAAGGACCTGTAGTTTACGTGCCTAGAATAGGGTAGATGTCGCTTTCCCAGAAGGGCAGAAGGCGGAACAAACATCCCGGAGTGTCACGTGATTTGGGTCAATTTAATGGCGGCGCACAGTGGCCCTAAATGGAAGAAAGCTGACCAAGAGTCATTGTTTCGACATATGGCAAGGAAGTTGTGAATGATGTATCCGGATTCTACAGGATATAGTCTACAATATACGGTTATACAATGGTATTTACGCTCATAAGAGTATTCCCTGTGACCCGTGAAAGCATTCAGTGTGAAATCGGTCGATTTCGGAGAAGTTCACCTTTATAGAGGACACATTTTAGACGATATATTCAGCCTGGAAACGTTATTACATATACATATAAGCCTTTGTGTAGCTTAAGAAGCTGGTTTTATTCGATGTATGCTTCATTTACAATTTTTAGTATTTTTTAAAAACTTTTAGTGTTTTTTACCTTATGTTTCGAATAAAAAGTGAAATATCGTTTCGGTATACGAAGCATAGCAGTTAATAAAAATCTTGCTTCAATTTGTAAATTCGACCACAAGATAGATTTAAGTAAAAGGATGCAGTGCGCTGACGCGGGTGGCGCATAGTGTAAACAACCATAGAGTAGAATAAAGCAAAGCGGCTATACGTATTTCGACTTCCAAGAAGTCATCGTCAGGCTAAGGTCGGCAAAGAAATGCAAGGAAGTTTGAATTTCTTGGCCTAGCTGTCAAAGGAGACGGACGTGCCTTCTCTCTCTCCTGAGATCACCTGCTGAGACGCAGAGTACTACCTGCTCCAACCGTGTAGTTTTAAGCAACTCTTCTGTGTTATTTTAGTTTACTTCTTCAGTGCATATTATATTTTTACTTCTAATTTAGTGTTTCGTTCATAGTTTAGTAAATCTTTTCGTTGTGTTTGGCGCTCTTCTTCCAGTAGTGTTACATCGCACCTTCGAAGCTGCGATCCAAGAGTGCGTGAGCGTTAAGTACCCTCTATCTCTTTATTTATTTTGTTTTCTATCCTTTATTGACTAGGTTTATCGCCTAATTTTACTTGTGTGCTTTTGGGTCTTAATTATTTTGTCATAACTTCCGATAATCGCTAACTCTGCTATCTTAATTTATATATTCTACTTACGAGCCTACTTAGTGTATTTTACTCTAACACTTAAACTTCTGCGGCGCTAACTTCCATTTTTGCCTGTATAATCGAATTTCTTTATTTTAAACTTTATACGAATCACTTGCACAGATAAATTCCTCTCACGGTAATCCTTTAGTTAGTGTATATATTTTGTCTCCGAAGTTAGAAATCTAGCCCCTCTACTCAGGTTAGGTCAGCCAGGTAGGGCACAGCGGGTGGTAATTCATTGTTCATTGTTAGTTGTTTTCGTTTCAGTTCCCCATTTAGTGAGCCAGTGTAAATTCTATAGCAATAGGATGGCTTCCTACAGGTCTGTCCTGGCTCGCGAAAGGAAGGTGGACGCCGGCCCCCTGTGGGCATGGATCTGCCGCCTTGAGAGGGTTGTTGGAGAGCTTCGCTCGTTGGTTTTAGGAGGTGGGAATACCTCGATGAGGGGGAGGGTGGCTCCCAAAAATGTGTCAGTTCCCTTCATGTCGACCACTGGGGCTCGCCATAGAGTAAACGCTGGTTGGTCTGTCGCGGAGGCGGTGATGCCTACTCCTAACCTCTCGGGCTCTGTTCTCCCCCTGAAGCCCGAGTGGATGGTGGCTACGAGGAGTGGAGGAGCAGCGCGGGCTGGCGAGGGCAATGGGGAGGTGACGACGAACCCTATCCCTCTCCGCAATAAGTTCTCGGTGCTGGGAAGTGTCGATGAGCCTGTTCGGAAGGCCATGCCTGCCCCTCTTCCCTCCAAAGTAGCTGCGCCTAAAGGAAGTCGGGGTGGGGGGATTGTATTGATAGGGAGCTCTAATGTTAAGCGTATTGTGGCCCCTTTGCGGCGAAGGGCGGAGAGGGAGGGAGGTGACATTAGGGTTACATCTTGGTGTATTCCCTCTGGGCATGTGGCCCAAGTCACGGGTGCGGTAGGTGCGGCGGCCAGGGGCACGGGTTGCTCTCGGCTGCGGGTGGTGGCCCATGTTGGAGTCAACGATGCCTGTCACCGCGCTCCCGAGGATATTTTGCGTTCTTTTGAGGACCTGAATTCCGAGGTTGAGCGCGTGCAGGAGTCGCTTGGCATCGATGTGCGGCTGTCCATCTGCAGCATTGTCCCGCGGAGTGACTGCAGCCGAAGCGTTCGGACTAAAATAGATGGTCTGAATGCGCGGATGTGGGAGTTCTGTCGGGGCATGGGAGTTGACTTTGTGGACCTTCGGCCGACCCTCTTGTCGTACCCCCTCGCCTTGAACGGATCTGGTGTTCACTATACTGCTGAAGCTGCGAGCGGGGTGGCTCATAGGATTTACGAGCATTGTAGGTTTTTTTAGGCTAAAGGGAATTTGTGGGAATGCTTCTAATTTAAGTGGCTCCGATATAGGAAATAAAGTTAAAAAACAATCGAATACCTTAAAAATTACTGAGCAAGTTGAAGATGAGCCACAACGCGTTTCCCGGGCTTCTCCCATTGTAAATGAACTATTGATTGCCATTATTAATTGTAGAAGCATCAAAAACAAAGTAGCCGATCTTGAACATCTCATCCGAAGTAACGACTCCGACATAATTATAGGCACCGAAAGCTGGCTAACAGACGATGTTAATGACTACGAAGTATTTCCTAAAGGTTTTAAGATTTATCGTAAGGACCGTCAGGCTCATCCACCAGCTCATCCAGAGTTCTTATTCACTTCTTTAGCTCAAAGAAGCATTTTTTATATTATATCAATATAAATTACAAATATTCTCATCAAAGAAGAATTTTTCTTTGCGTACAAGCGTGAGAAATCGAGATAAATGTTGAAATTACAATTTACAATTAATTTTTGGTCAATATCTTGAGCGGGACTTAAGTGATTGCCTTTTATTTACGAGGGCAAAATTTGCGGTGTCGAAGCAGTGGCTGCGAATAACCTCCGTCGGAAAAAAAAGAATTGGAGGAAATGAGTTATGATTTTTCTACACTAGAGCCCCATACAGTCATTCGGTCGCTAAAATTTAATAACCCGGTATCTCGTAAGGAAATTCAAAGAACATCGTTGTGGCTTGAGAGGCTATCGAGAAATTAATTGCAATGATAACAACTGAATTATACTAAATAATTAGCAAAAGAACCTCATCCGTGCATAAAAAAATTCCTCAGTTCCGTTTTAATGTCGAACGGAATAAAAAGTTTTAGGTGACATATAAATTAGGTTGTACGGCGAACTCTCTCTGAGGTCACCTTCTTCTTAAAAACATTTTTTGTTAAGTTTCGGTTTCTCTAAACTATATAACAGGTGATTTGCATTCGAGCTAAAGATGCAAAGGGCAACTGAGGAAAAACACGGCATTTTATTTTGGATCGGAATAGAACATTAGCAGTTTTAAAAGTGGTCACTGCTAAAAAACGCAACCATTCACTCAATATCCGCTTCTTGACTTAGAATCGATATTATTCATAACATAATAAAAGATATGTTATACATAAATATATACTAATAGAATATTTGGCACTCAATAGGAGAGGCACTAAAGACATATACTTAGTCCTTTTACCCGTCGCCTAGGCTCTATTTTTATAAATCATTATCTGCGAACATGATATCCATGACTGAATTACAATAAAGGGTCTAATAATGTGATTTAATGATTTGAGAAAGTGATTTAATAATTAATGGTAATGATATATGAACCCTATAAATATCATTTCATATGAGATGTACCCGATTCTTCACTTTCGAATTCCGCGCGCAAGTGCTGCTGGCGAAACGGGTCAGAGTGAGTAAAATTTGAATGGATCGATTCTACCAGAGCCACCTAGACTACCAGGGTACAATCTAGTCTAGGTGGCTCTGGTTCTACCATAGAGTAAGGATTCAACTCGCTTTCGTCCAGGCGACTCCAACCCGTCCTTAAGGCGAATCATCCCGAAAAAAGTTACGATTTTTTTCCGCTAGATGGCTGCACCGCTAGGGTCAAATTTTAGGGTCCTCTAGCTCAAGTATGGTTGATCTGATTGTCAATCTGAAAACGGTTTTGAACATTGGAATAACATAAAAGTATTCTTATGGAAAGGATTTTTTTGAAATCTTATTTTTACAGCTTTTTTGGAAAATATTTTTGTTATTATAACGAAACATAAAATTTCAAGGTAAACACGTTTTAGAGAAAATTCTTTTAAACACTTTGCCTATTTTGGATTTGAAATTGAATGAATATTATGATCATGAGAGTTTGTTAAAGACACTCAGATAAGAAAAGGTCGTAACGCTGCATCAGGCCGTAAAGCCTGCGGAGTCACGGAGAGGGGTTGAGGGAAGCCCGCTGCTATACCGTACGATGGGCGGAAGGTAGTCCTGGTAGCCTTTCAGTTTGCCTTACAACGCCCACGAAGAATATCGCATCGGTAAAGAAAAATAACGATGATATAACCCTCACTACTATAATTGGTGAGTTTACTTTAGGGAAATTTCATTGCTCGCTCGCGCTTCAGGAGTATCTTCTTTAAATCTTCTTTGAACACGTTTCAATAGCCTCCTGTCTTATGAATCTTTAATGAATGATTAATTTTAAGTTGACTTATATTCTTAATGCATTTTGATGGATTAATACATGAACTTGGAATCAACAATCGCCTTCATTGTCAAGTGGGATGGGTTGTTTATAACCTCGAAATTTTGATAAATTATTCACGCATTCTATCAAAATTCTCAAAACTTCGATTCGTAAACGATATTTGAAGACCAAAATAAGAATCTATATTTTATTCCCCTTCTTTTGGTGCTTGATTCGACTTTGTAAGACTATTATTTGTAATTTAAATTTTCAAATTAAATAAAGCCTGCTGCGAGAAAAATGAACTTTATGTGCGGTTCTTATGGAAATTCTTTTTCCAATTTTCGGCTATTCCTTTTGGTTTTTCCTAATTTTCTTTTTTCCTAATCCACCTCCGAACCGAGGCTAACAAAACAAAAAAATATTCAAATCGTTTGAGCCGTTTTCGAGTTTTAGACGCCGTCACGAGCATCATTTCATTTATATATATATAAGATTATTTTTATGGAGTTTTAAATATTTTCGTTAAGTTAATGGTTTAGTTTAGTAGATATATCGGAACAGGAAATAAAATAACTTGTTAGGAGAAGTTCTTTCTTCTCTCACTTTAAGTGTTAAATTGAATAGAAAAATTCCGAAAAACATGCGCTAAAAAGAACGTGCAGAATCCTTCAGCTGTGTTAAACAGCCTAAATGGAACGATTGGGATGAAGTTTGTTCCACTGCTATTCGGTTGATTACGATCCTCGCTCCAGCGAAACATTAGGTGGACATTGAGAGAACTAATATCATTACTAATACTCTAATTTAGGAGGAACTTTTCGGAATTCATTCAGTGGTGTGGAAATAATTAAATAAAAACTGAAAAAGGTATAGGAGTACAGTAACAAAGAAAGAACAAAAATTCGCATACAAAAATAAGTATGCGAACTAAAATTGTTATTCACAAAAAATTCGATGTTCACTATTGAAGTAGGATATTATTATTATTATTATTAGGGTCTTTATTAGGCGAGATTGAGACTAAAAAGTCTCCTCTTTATTGTATATTGTAGGTATTGTATATTGGATATTGTAGCTGCTATAACTTTGACTATTGTATTCCACCGTTTAAAGTGACAGAACTTCATTCATCGTTTTTGAGAGTACTATTCGTAGTAGTGTTCGAGAGTAGTATTCATTTAAGCATTTTGCAGTGATCAGCCAGGTTGAATGACCAATGGTTAACAGTAAAGTTGCTTAACACATTGTTATTTTTCTCGGGCGAAAACCCACAAAAACATACTCACTAAATTATTACAAGGAGCTCCTCAGTGAAAGTAATATTTACAAATATAATAAGTTTTATCAACATTTCACGATAACCTAAACATAAAACCATGAAAAGATACATAGAGAACGATGATTATAATTAAGCTAAAATTATTACTTAGCTCATGATAAAGCCACAGGAATCTAAAGCTACATACTCTAATAAATTATCGAATTATTTACTAACTAGCAATGATGATTTGTAAAACAAAATAACATTACTCGGTACTCTGCTAAATAGGTTTTTAGATATTTATATAATAAGATTTATCGAAAGGAACGTTAGGATAAAGTGGATGGAGGAGTATTTATAGCGGTTAAAAGTTCTTTACGGAGTTGTTCACATACTTATCCTAACAGTTGCATCGAGAGCGTATGGTGTACCATTAGTCAGCCAAATAAACCCAATCTACATGTATGTGCTTTTTACCGGCCGCCCAACTCTTCGCGTCATGTTTTGCGTAACCTAAACGATGAAATAAATTTTTACTCGCGTAAATACAACAATAGCATAATGATAATTGGAGGAGATTTTAATGTTCCAGACATCGATTGGCAAAAGCACGTAGACAAGAAAAGAGCTCGGGGCAATAACTCTTGTAGGAACCTTGTTAAATTTAATGCAAAATAATTCGTTAAACCAGCTAGTCAAAGAGCCTACCAGGGAAATAAGCATCTTAGATCTTTTTCTTACGAATACCCCCGAGCGAGTATCTAACACATCTGTTTGCCATGGAACATCCGATCATAAAGCCATAATTATAGATTTCGACCTTAACTTGGTAAGGCACAGAAAACCTAAGCGCAGAGTTTATCTTTACCCGCGAGCCGATTTCGAAGGATATCGTAGTAAACTCAAGTGCGAATTGCCGGAGTATGAAACTCGCGCGATATGTTTAAATACCGATGACACTTGGAATCTTATTGTGAGAACAATGCGTGACCTAATGGATAAATTTGTACCCTCCAAACTTTCAAATCAAATTAATGAACCTAGATGGTATAATAAGGAGACTAGGAGAGCACTAAAGAAACAGAGGCGTTTGCATTCCAAATTAAAAGCCGCTGCGAGGCAACCGAACAGTATCAACAAAGACCGAGTAGAGAGCGATCATAAGGAAGCAAAGTCGGAAACTAAACGAATTATGCGAGATGCCCTCCGTCAATATAAAAAGAAGATTTTATGCGAACACTTGGAAGAGGACCCAAAAGCGTTTTGGTCGTACGTTCGTGAGGTCCAAGGTAAAGAGCGAACTGTTGGTTCATTAAAGGATACTTGCGGTAATATAGTAAACGATGCTAAAGGCAAAGCTAATATCTTGAATGATTTTTTTCGAAGCGTTTTCACGTCTGACGATACATCAAATACTCTCCCGAATGTTGATAAACCTGAATCAATGTCGAAAATCACCTTCAGAGAAGACGGCATCATTAAACTATTGCGACAGATTTAACCGAATAAAGTTCCGGGTCCTGAAGACATACCGGCTCGAGTGTTCAAGGAAGTTGCGGAGAGCGTAGCACCTTTTCTTAAAGTTATATTTGACAAGAGTATGAGCGAAGGAAAGGCCCCGAACGATTGTAAAATTGCGAATGTCACGCCAATATTTAAAAGTGGCTCTAAGGACGATCCAGCTAATTACAGGCCTATATCTTTAACATCACTGAGCGGTAAAATTATGGAACATATAATAGCTAGCTCTTTAATGGGTTTTCTTGAAACGTCCAATTTCATAATTAGGAATCAACACGGTTTTCGTAAGACTCGTTCTTGCGAGTCTCAGCTGTCTTTATTAGTTCACGATGTTCTAAACTCTGCTGAAAAACATAAGCAAGTCGATGCGATATTTTTAGATTTTCGGAAGGCTTTCGATAAGGTACCTCATCATAAATTGCTGTACAAATTAGAAGTTGCGGGTATCAATGCACAAGTTATTAACTGGATAAAAGACTTTCTCACCGATAGAGAGCAACGAGTAGTACTCGATGGTATTAGTTCCAACTTGGTTAAGGTGACCTCGGGCGTCCCTCAGGGCAGTGTAATTGTACCATTGTTATTTTTAGTATACATCAACGACCTCAGCAATCACATTGAAAGCAATGTTAGGATATTCGCAGACGACACAGTCATTTACAGGGAAATAGTTAGTTCAGAGGATAGATTAACCCTTTCGAACGACTTAGATAGAATTATGAACTGGTGCGATGATTGGCAATTAGAGCTTAATGTAGAAAAGTGCTCGGTAGTTAACTTCTTCGAAAGTAAATCTATAATAAATGATTATTCTTATAGTCTCCGAGGGGTAAACCTAATGACAGTAGAATCGGTAAAGTATCTTGGAGTAACCCTCACGAATAATCTATCATGGAGTGCCCACATCCGAAATTTATGTGGAAAAGCACTTAAGAAACTCAGCTTCGTTAAAAGAATAGTCGGTAGGAGCGAAGAAAAGGTTCGCGAGCGATGCTACTTAGCGTTAGTTAGGCCTCACCTTGAGTATGCATTTAGTGTATGGGACTCCGCCGAGAAATGTCATATTCGGGATTTAGAAAAAGTACAACGAAAGGCGATACGATTTGTAAAGAATTGCTACGATAAAACAGCGAGTGTCACTCAGATGTTACAGGACGCGGGATGGGAATCATTAGAAGATAGAAGAAAAATTCAAAGGATAAATTTATTAAATAAGTTCAGAGAAATTACGTTTTCAGATGATGTAACCGATATAATGCGACCCCCCTGTTATATGGGCCGTGCTGATACTGCCCGAAAGATTAGGGAAATAGAAGCTAGAACGAATCGTTTCAAAAATTCATTTTTTCCGCGAAGTATACGCGAATGCAACCGTTTAGGAAAATAGAGTCAAGGTGCTTGCACCCCCTGCCACACGCCGAAAGGCGGCTTGCAGGGTTCTTACATAGACATAGACATAGACAGAAGTCGGGAGAAGAGACGGCAAGGAACAAAATTGAGATCGTAGAGAGACAACGTGTCAAAAAAGGAGAACGTTGAGAAACTATGCGTCATTATGATATCGTAGAAAGACTATGTGTCAATTAATTTGAAGAGAGTTTGGTTAAATTCTAAATCCGGGTTCATTAATATATCTTTATTTTTATAAATGTACAAATTTTCCAAGGGGTTTAAATGAGTCTGTGAAGAATGTGAAAGATTTGAAAGATATCTTTGAATGATTGAATTTAACCAAACTCTCTTCAAATTAACTGACACATAGTCTGTCTACGATCTCATAATGACACATAGTTTCTCAACGTTCTCCTTTTGTGACACATTGTCTCTCTACGATCTCAATTTCTTTTCCCTTGCCGTCTCTCCTCCTTCTTTGCAAGTTTTATGATGGTTTTGGAGTTGTTTTTATATATAACCATAAGGTAACTCATTATACATTTACATTAGTACCCCGCGATACGCACTAAGACGTATGGCAGGGGGAAAGTTAAAAAGTATAGGTGCTCTATATATAGTATAGTTACTATATATAGTAACTATAGTAGTAGTAGTAGTAGTATTGTTAAAAGTGCTTCGACAGCTGAGGTCATTTCGCACATTGGCTCCCACCGGGAATCGAACCCGGGACCGCTTTCACCAAAGGCGAACGCGCTGTCCACATGACTATCCGGGAGCCCTATAGTAACTATACAAAGTAACTAAAGTTACTATTTGGTATAACTCATGAGAATCCCATTTTTGTGGCAATTTTACTAAGTTGTTGCATATGTTGCTCCCTCTACCATAATGTTATCTCATAAATGAGCCACTCTTTTCATTGATTACACATACCCGTTTTTATCCATGGTACGAAATTAGGCTCAAATATTATCTGCGAGTCCCGATGTTCCCCTAAAAATAGCGTGAGAGCTCTAACGGAAAGAAATCGACGTAGTTAGGGAACAAGTAACTTACAAACAATTTGAAAGCATTTAGAATTGTAACTTTCCTTGAAACGAAACTCCATCCCTAACTCCGTCTTTCTTGGAGCCGGATTATTCTTCCTCCTTTTGCGACACATTTTACCCTAGGGTGGGCCGAAAAAACGTTTTTTTCTTTTCAAATCTAATTTTCCCTGTGCGGGAAAGTTGTGTACTTATATAAGGATCTCGCATGCAAAAGAGTTCCGAAATCGGATTATGTTAACCACTGCCGCCCGATCCCTTAAGTTAAAAAAATTGTGAAAATACAAGTGGAAATGAGAAACAAGTATGGAGACTGATTCGTTTTAAATAACGACATTTATTAATTTGCAACGATTAATTTATATCTCTGTATTACGTTTTTGAAATTTTAAATTTATTTAACGTAATCTATGGTTTAACGATGACTGGGAATAATCAACAAATTTTTAGCGAAGGCAACCCGTAATGTGACAAATAATTCCCGTGAAATAGGACATCACTTCACATTTTGCCTTCGGGAATCCTTAATTGCCATATTTCTCCTATAACTTTTCCATAAATCTTAAGATGCTAACCGTCAAAAGCAGTTCAGTTATTTTTTCTTTTGCCCAGTCAATTAAGTTGACGTTGTCCTGTACATCATAATTCAAAATAGGTAGTTAGACTTTCTTTAAATATTTTGTATGATTTCCCTTTGATTTTAATATTATTTCAATGGCACGGATTAGCCTTTGCTCATAGGCCAGCATTGCTAGTAGAATATTCACTGGGTGAGCAAAAAAGCGTTTCCCTGAGATATCTAGTGAAGACGTAATTAGATGTCCAAATGTTTCATGAAATATATCACGTTCATGAAGTGGGCTTTACGTGCATAGTGGCCTTAATTTTATTGCAAAATTAGCAGCCAAGGAACTCTTTTCCCATTTGTCCGAAGAGGCGATGGAGGCCAGAAATGAGGATTTAAGGAACGAATTTTTTTCATTCTGGAGGAAAAATATATATTTTACGAGATTATAGCTAGAACAGATAGCCTGTATTGGTTTCTTTTTCTGGATAGTTAAAGGTGCGCTAATAAGGCAGTTATTTAGGTAGTTTGTTTTTTCACACGGCCATACATCGTACGACTGCTCGCTGGATATTAATGTAAATGTAAATCTTCATACGTCCAGCCCAAACATAGGATATTCATTTACTGCGATCGACTTTCCGAGGGCAGTTTTTGATTACACGACTTAAGTTCTTCATCAGCGATTTGAAATTGAGTAGTCGTCAGAGCAATTAATGAGGTACTAACAATGGCACAACGTAGAATTGGTATAAATTCAACCGAAGAAGCCTTAACTTAGTGGAACTCAGTAATCGAGATTATCTATTATATATAGATGCTTCTCCGGATTCATTCATATATATAGATAGGTACGAGTAAAATGTAGCTTGCATACTGCAAGCAGATCGACAACACTAATTTCAAGTCGGTATCATATCGGGACGGTCCTCAAAAGAAAAAAAATCAAAATATTCTTAAAATTCGCTGCAATTTAATCATCCGGCATCGAACCCGGGTCCTAATGATGATAATTACTATGCAGCACAACAGAAGATCACCATCTATAACAATGTGCGAAAATTCAAGCAGAAATATTGGTTACAACTGCTATAAACGACGTCCTACATTTGTAATGTGCTCTGGCATCGAACCCAAGAAAACCATGGTCTTATATAATTTTTTTCATAAACCGTGTCTAAATAATCATCTTCCTGCAAAGCAAGAAGTTCCTATCATTTCGATAAGTGCATGAAAAAAATTATGAAAAACTACACCAATGTGTTTTATATGGCAGATATATTTACCATCCGGCATCGAACCCGGGTCTTTTTGGTGATACTTTCTATGCAGCACAACAGAAGATTACCATCTCTAAGTATATGGGTAAATTCAGGCAGAAATATTAGCTGCAACTGCTTCAAACGACATCCTAATTTTCCCATGTATTCCTTGTGAGAGAAATTTGAATGTACCCCGGCATCGAACCCAGGAACAGTACGGTCTTACCTAAATATTTTTCAAAATCCTAGGCTTAATATACATCTTTCTTAAGCAAGAAATTCCTATCATTTGTATAAGTGCATGAAAAAAATAATGAAAAACTACCTCAATGTATTTTAAATGACAGATTTTTGTATCGTCCTGGTATCCAACCCAGGGTATTTTGCGTAAAAGTCATTTACGTTTTTAATATATCATGACAATATATATAGGCTCCTTGAGTTTTAATTCTCTGCGTATCTGGGAAGTATTTTTTTAAAATTCCCAAAAATCAAAGCAATGCATTTAAACGGGAAAAATCGGGACTTTGGGGCTCTCTGGAATCGAACCCATGATACTGAGGATCAAAATCACAATTTTTCTGGCGGGTACACGTTATGGCCAATACGCCGTAAAAATTTAACTAAATCACGCTTGTGGTTTAGGCTGTGAATTTGCATCCTATCTATCTATATACCTATCTATATATATGAATGAATCCAGAGAAGCATCTATACATCTATTACGAGTAAAATGTATCTTGCATACTGCAAGCAGATCGAAAACACTAATTTCCTATCGGCATCATATCGGGGCGGTCCTCAAAAGAAAAAAAAGGATTGAAAATATTCTTAAAATTCGCTGCAAATTAATCGTCTGGCATCGAACCAAGGCCATCCTGGTGAACCTACTATGCAGAACAACGGAAAATCACCATCTCTTACTAAGTGTGAACATTCAAGCAGAAATATTGGCTCCAACTGCCTCAAACGACGTCCTACTTTTCAATAATGTAAATGGCTCTCTCGATTCGAACCAAGGACGACATAGGAAATCTAAAATTCAATACGTGGTAAAAATTTCGAGCCAATGACGCCAGTAGTTTAGCCTGTGAATTAGTATCCTATCTGGGTATCTGGGTATATAAATGAATGAATCCGGAGAAGCATCTATATATCTATTACGAGTAAAATGTAGCTTGCATACTGCAAGCAGATCAACAACACTAATTTCATATCGGCATCATATTGAGACGGACATCAAAAGAAAAATATAAAGGATTGAAAATATTCCTAAATTTGCTGCAACTTTATCGTCTGGCATCGATCCCGGTTTCTTCAGGTCATACTTACTATGCAGCACAACAGAAAAAATCCATTTCTAACTATGTGTGAAAATTCAAGCAGAAATATTGGCTGCAACTGCCTCAAACGACGTCCTAATTTTCATATATATTCCTTATGTGAGAAATTGCAATGTGCTCTGGCATCGAACCCAGGAACAGCATGGTCTTATCTAAATTTTTTTCTTAAACCGAGTCTTAATATAATCTTCTAGCAAACCAAGAACTTCCTATTATTTCGATAAATACATTTTTAAAAAATAATTAAATCTAACGCAATGTATTTGAAATGGGGGATATATATACCACCTGTGTTCGAACCCGGGTCTTTCTGGTAATAGTTTCTATGCAGCTGTACAGAAGATCACCACCCCTAACTATGTGTGAAAATTCAAGAAGAAATATTGGGTGTAACAGCTTCAAACGACGTCCTACTTTTCCCTTATATTACTTATGAGAGAAATTATTATGTGCTCTGGCATCGAACCCGGGAAATTTACAGTCTTTTCTAAATTTATTTCTGAAACCAATTCTTAATATATATCTTGTAGCGAAGCAAGAACTTCCTATTATTTTGATAAGTGCATCAAATAAAATAATGAAAAACTACCTCAATGTATTTTAAACGGCGGATTTTTGCATCGCCCTAGCATCGAACCCAGGATATTTTGCGAGTAAGTTATTACTGTTTCCGATAGATCATGACCGTATATAAAGGCTCCTAATGGTTCGATTTTCTACCTATAAGTGCCACAGACTTGAAATTTTTACGACGTATTGGCCATAACGTATAACCTCCAGGAAAAAGCCGACTTTGAACCTCGGTGTCATGGGTTCGATTCCAGAAGGCCCCAAAGTCGCGATTTTCCCCATAAGATTACATGGCGGGGATTTTCGAAAATTTTTTGGAGGTACTTCCCGGAAAACCAGAGAGTTGAAACTCGAGGGACCGCTAAATGCCGTGCATAGCCAACGAAAATCGGAAAGACATCTTCGAATATTGTCCTTGGTTCGATGCTAGGCCGGGGCAAAAATCAGCCGTTTAAAATGCATTGCGGCGATTTTTAAGATTTTTTTTGGATCCTTTCCCGATAACATGGATACTTGAAACTCGGCACGTCGATAGATATCATGAATTTATTTCATAATCGAATTTTACATATTAGCTTATGGTCCTTGGTTCGATCCCAGAGGACCATTTGCACTTCCCAATGCTTTTCTAACGGAGATAACGGAAACAAATTTTAGGTACTTCCCGGCACGATATCGACTTCAAACTTTGCATGTAGAAAGATCAAGTCCATACAAATCAAACAGTGCATTCACAGCTATCAAAGTGTCCTGGGTTCGACACCAGGTGTCTCTGCAATCAGAAGTTGATCCGATTTTTAGGTATTATTTTGAAACCTTTCCCAATAATATAGAAACTTCAAATTCGGCATATAGATAGAAATCATTAATAACTTTCAGAAACATTTTTTAGATCTCCAAGATCGTTCTTGGTTCGAATCCAGAGAGCCATTTAAATTCGTGAAAATTAGAACGTCTTTTGAGGCAGTTGTAGCCCATATATCTGCTTGAATTTTCACACATCGTTAGAGATGGTGATGTTCTATTGTGCTGCATAGTAAGTTCACAGTAAAGACCCGGGTTCGATGCCAGACGATGGAATTTAGGCAAATTTTAAGAAAAATTTCAATCTTTTTTTTTCTTTTGATGGCCGTCCGGATATGATGCCGACATGAAAATAGTGTTGTCGATCTGCTTGCAGTATGCAAGCAACATTTTACTCGTACCTATATACACACTCACTCATTCATTCATTCATTCATTCATTCATAGGGGATCAAAATTCTAACCATGTTCCACAAGTGCCACCGACTTGAAATTTTTACGACGTTATGGCCATGACGTGTAACCTCCAGGAAAAAGCCGACCTTGAACCTCGGTGTCATGGGTTCGATTCCAGAAGGCCCCAAAGTCGCGATTTTCCCCATAAGATTACATGGCGGGGATTTTCGAAAATTTTTTTGAGGCACTTTCCGTAAAAGGAGAGAGTTGAAATTCGAGGTATCGTTAGAAGCCGTGCATATCCAACAAAAATGAAAATGACATTGCCGAATATGGTCCATGGTTCGATGCTAGGTCGGGGCAAAAATCGGCCGTTTAAAATGCATGGCGGCGATTTTGAAGATTTTTTTTTTATCCTTCCCGATAATATGGATACGTGAAACTCGGCATGTGGATAGATATCATGAATATAATTCATAATCAAATTTTTTATGTTCGCTGATGGTCCTTGGTTCGATCCCACGGGGGCCATTTGCACTTCTCAATGCATTTCTTACGGAGATAACGGAAACAAAATTTAGGTACTTCCCGGCATGCTATCAACTTCAAACTTTGCATGACACAAGATCAAGTCATTACAAATAAAACTGTGCATTCACAGCTCATAATATGTCCTGGGTTCGACACCAGGTGTCTCTGCAAGCAGAAGTTGATCCGATTTTTAGGAATTATTTTCAAACCTTTACCAATAATACAGAAACTTGAAATTCGGCATATAGATAGAGATCATAAATAAGTTTCAGAAACATATTTTAGATTTCCAAGATAGTCCTTGGTTCGAATCCAGAGAGCCATTTTCATTCATGAAAAGTAGAACGTCGTTTGAGGCAGTTTCAGCCAATATTTCTGCTTGAATTTTCACACGTAGTAAGTGATGGTGATCTTCTGTGTTGCTGCATAATAGGTTAACCAGGAAGACCCGGGTTCGATGCCAGACGATTAAAATTGCAGCGAATTTTAAGATTATTTTCAGTTTTTTTCTTCTTTTTAGGACCGTCCCGAAAGGTTGCCGACATTAAATTGGTGTTGTCGATCTGCTTGCAGTATGCAAGCTACATTTTACTCGTATATATATATGGATACATGAATGAATCCGGAGAAGCATCTATATATAATAGATAAGTTATATATTGGGGATCAAAATTCTAACCATGTTCTACAAGTGCCAACGACTTGAAATTTTTACGACGTATTGGCCATAACGTGTAACCTCCAGGAAAAAGCTGACATTGAACCTCGGTGTCATGGGTTCGATTCCAGAAGACCCCAAAGTCCCGATTTTCTCCATAAGGATACATGGTGAAGATTTTCGAAAATTTTTTTGAAGCACTTCCCGGAAAGGTAGAGAGTTGAAATTCGTGGGATCGCTAGATGCCGTGCATATCCAACGAAAATCATAGAGACAACTTCGAATATGGTCCATGGTTTGATGCTAGGTCGGGGCAAAAATCGGCCGTTTAAAATACATTGCGGCGATTTTTACGATTTTATTTGGACAATTTGCCGATGGCATGGAAACTTGAAATTCGGCATGAGGTTTGATATCATGAATGTATTTCATAATTAAATTTTTTATGTTCGCTGATGGTCCTTGGTTCGATCCCAGAGGGCCTTTTGCACTTCTCAATGCATTTCTTACGGAGATAACGGAAACAAAATTTAGGTACTTCCCGTCATGCTATCGACTTCAAACTTGGTATGACACAAGAGCAAATTTATACAAATCAAACTGTGCATTCACAGCTTACAATATGTCCTGGGTTCGACACCAGGTGTCTCTGCAATCAGAAGTTGATCCGATTTTTAGGAATTATTTTGAAACCTTTGCCAATAATATAGAAACTTGAAATTCGGCATATAGATAGACATCATAATTAACTTTCAGAAACATGTTTAAGATTTCCAAGATAGTCCTTGGTTCGAGTCCCGAGAGCCATTTACATTCGTGAAAATTAGAACGTCTTTTGAGGCAGTTGTAGCCATTATTTCTGCTTGAATTTTCACACATAGTTACAGATGGTGATCTTCTATTGTGTTTTATAGTAGGTTTACCAGTAAGACCCGGGTTCGATGCCAGACGATGAAATTTCAGCGAATTTTAAGAAACAATTAAATCCTTTTTTTTTCTTTTGAGGACCGTCCCGATATAATGCCGATATGAAATTAGTGTTGTCGATCTGCTTGCAGTATGCAAGCAACATTTTACTCGTATATATATACGAGTAAAATGTAGCTGTCTCTGCAATCAGAAGTTGATCCGATTTTTAGGATTTATTTTGAAACCTTTGCCAATAACATAGAAACTTGAAATTCGGCATATAGGTTGAGATCATAAATAACTTTCAGAAACATTTTTTAGATTTCCTACATCGTCCTTGGTTCGAATCCAGAGAGCCATTTAAATTCGTAAAAATTAGAACGTCTTTTGAGGCAGTTGTAGCCCACATTTCTTTTTGAATTTTCACACAGAGTTAGAGATGGTGATCTTCTATTGTGCTGCATAGTAAGTTCACAGTAAATACCCGGGTTCGATGCCAGATGATGGAATTTCAGCGAATTTTAAGAAAAATTTCAATCCATTTTTTTCTTTTGATGGCCGTCCTGATATGATGCGAAACATGAAAATAGTGTTGTCGATCTGCTTGCAGTATGCAAGCAACATTTTACTCGTACCTATATATATATTCATATATATACACATTCATAGGGGATCAAAATTCTAGCCATGTTCCAGAAGTGCCACTGACTTGAAATTTTTACGACATATTGGCCATAACGTGTAACCTCCAGGAAAAAGCCGACATTGAACCTCGGTGTCATGGGTTCGATTCCAGAAGGCCCCAAAGTCCCGATTTTCTCCATAAGGATACATGGTGTAGATTTTCGAAAATTTTTTTGAAGCACTTCCCAGAAAAGGAGAGATTTGAAATTCAAGGGATCGCTAGATGCCGTGGATATCTAACGAAAATCAAAAAGACATCTTCGAATATTGTCCATTGTTCGATGCTAGGTTGGGGCAAAAATCGGCCGTTTAAAATATATTGCGGCGATTTTTAAGATTTTATTTGGACCATTTGCCGATGGCATTGAAACTTGAAATTCGGCATGAGCTTAGATATCATGAATATATTTCATAATCAAATTTTAGTTGTTCGCTGATGGTCCTTGGTTCGATCCAAGAGGGCCATTTGCACTTCTCAATGCATTTCTTACGGAGATAACGGAAACAAAATTTAGGTACTTCCCGACGTGCTATCGACTTCAAACTTGGCATGACACAAGAACAAACTTATACAAATCAAACTGTGCATTCACAGCTTACAATATGTCCTGGGTTCGACACCAGGTGTCTCTGCAATCAGAAGTTGATCCGATTTTTAGGAATTATTTTGAATCCTTTCCCAATAATATAGAAACTTGAGATTCGGCATATACATAGACATCATAAGTTACTTTCAGAAACATCTTTTAGATTTCCAAGATCGTCCTTGGTTCGAGTCCCGAGAGCCATTTACATTCGTGAAAATTAGAACGTCTTTTGAGGCAGTTGTAGCCATTATTTCTGCTTGAATTTTCACACATAGTTACAGATGGTGATCATCTATTGTGTTTCATAGTAGGTTTACCAGAAAGACCCGGGTTCGATGCCAGACGATGAAATTTCAGCGAATTTTAAGAAACAATTGAATCCTTTTTTTTTTCTTTTGAGGACCTTCCCGATATAATGCCGATATGAAATTAGTGTTGTCGATCTGCTTGCTGTATGCAAGCAACATTTTACTCGTATATATATACGAGTAAAATGTAGCTTGCATACTGCAAGCAGATCGACAACACTAATTTCATAACGGCATTATATCGGGACGGTCCCGGAAAGGAAAAAAAGGATTGAAAATATTCTTAAAATTCGCTTCAATTTAATCGTCTGGCATCGAACCCGGGTCTTTTTGATGAAATTACTATGCAGCACATCAGAACATCATCTTCTCTAAATACGTGTGAAAAATCAAGCAGAAATATTTGCTGCAACTGCCTCAAACGAAGACCTACTTTTCACGAATGTTAATAGCTCTCTGGATTTGAACCAAGGACGATCTAGGAAAAATAAAATATGTTTTCGAAAGTTATCTATAAGTTCTATATATATGCCGAATTTCAAGTTTTAATATTATTGGGAAAGGGGTTCAAAATAATTCTTAAAAATCGGATCAGTGACTGATTGTAGAGACGCCTGGTGTCGAACTCTGGACGTATTAGAGGCTGTAAATGCACAAAATGACTTGCTAGGACTTGATCTAATTTCATACAAAGTTTGAAGTCGATATCATACCGGGAAGTACCTAAAATGTGTGTAGAGAATCGAAACTCAAGGAGCCTATATATATATGATCATGATCTATGGAAAACATAATTAACTTTTACGGAAAATATCCTGGGTTCGATGCTAGGACGATACAAAAATCGGCCGTTTAAAATGCATTGAGGTAGATTTTCATTATTTTTTTTCATGCACTTATTGAAATGATAGTAAGTTGATGCTTATAATAAAGATGTATATTAAGTATAGGTTTTTGAAAAAAATTTAGATAAGACCGTACTGTTCCTGGGTTCGATTCCGGGGCACATTAAATTTTCTCTCATAAGGAATATATGGGAAAATTAGTATGTTGTTTGGGGGAGTTTCAGCCAACATTTCTGCCTGTATTTTCACACATAGTTAAAGATTCATATGTTTTGTTGTGCTGCATAGTAAGTATGACCTGAAAGACACGGGTTCGATACCAGATGATTAAGTTGCAGCGAATTTAAAGAATATTTTTAATATTTTTTTCTTTTGAGGACCGTCCCAATATGATGCCGATATGAAATCAGTATTGCCGATCTGCTTGCAGTATGCAAGCTACATTTATTCGTATTAAATAAAAACGCAGAATTCCACAAAACAAAAACTTTAACAGGCAACCGGTTTCGAGCTAACCGCTCATCATCTGGCACAAGATACAAGTGCAAAATGTTTATTTTTTCAACGGAATATAATCTTTTCCCGATTAAATCCTGTTCACGAAGGAAATTATTAATAGAAATGTACATACATCATTCGTGACCTAGAATACACGAAATCTTTGACCACCCGGAATTAAGAGGACAAAAATAGGATAAAATACAATTTCCGAAATAAAAACAAATATGATTCCATATAAACCGAATAATTTCTGCACATATATCCGACATATCTTACTTTTTGTAACAGGGAGCTCGGTGACCTCGGTCATGATTCGTTTGTGTTGCCTTCGCGCGGAGAAATTCACGTAGAAATGCATTCAGGTTTCGATACTTCGCGTGGAAAAGCCTTAACCATATTCTGAGCACTTCCAAAGCATTGCAGGTGCAAGGTACATTTCTCTTTTTTGTGCCTATATCAGCTGGACTCAAACCCTCCTTTTTACAGCCGCCCAGTGGAAACTGTCCTCAGGCTAATTGAAAGCTCCTTCCTCACCATGGGGCTAAGAAAATTGTATTATTGCACTAGTTGTGCCAATGAATTATATATTACACTTACTGTTAATATTACCTTGCAAATAAAAATCTAATATTTCCCTCATGATGTTAAACATTCAAACAAACCTTGGTAAATGTATCCAATTTTTCAGAGAAAATCCCATAAAATTCATCAACATTAAGGTAGAATGATAAAAACGTCAATTTTGACGGTAGATTTTGATTTAAAAGTTGAATTATATTGGAAAATCAGAAGGTTTTCGATTCCAGAGTTATGTTGGATAGGTATTTTATGACCATCTGACTTTATAAATTATGAATAATCAGCTAAAATGGACTTTTCAGTTTATTTGGAAATGTAATAAATGTATCCAATTACTAATTCGATTGTGTTGAGTTGATTACGCTGTTGGAGTTACAGTTGGTCGGATGAGCGGGACTGCATCTGGGCTGGGGCGAGAGTGTGGGAGGTTCCGGTAGCCCCACCCCCAGTCGGGTCACAGGGTACAGGGGGTGGCTTCGGGGGCAGTTACGCCATCTCCCACCTCCGCCCTGTTTCCGTATATAAGGAGTGGCCAAAGTGTGGAAAAGACACATTTCAATCACGAGATCGACCGTTTAGTCCTCTCAAGGGGACGTACGGAAGACAAGTGTAGGGTGCGCCGACGGTTGACCGTTTAGTCCTCGTGAGGGGACGTGCTGAAGGCCTTGGTGGAAGCACCCGCACCCATAGCCCTAAGCGGCCACTCTTTGCCCATGCACCCGCTTATCCAGTCAACTCTAAGGCGCCCCTTGCTCGGTATGTGCCATATGTAAAATAAATAGAGTATGAACCGTGATTGTTTTGCTATTCATTCCCTCACGGGAACCAGTCGTAGCCAGCACTACGACATTTGGTGTCAGGTGTAAAAATCGGTTGCTCCCAGAATTCGTTTAAACATGTTTTTGTGTGTAACTTCTCGATTTCACTTGAAATCAATTTTAAACTCGGTGTCCAAAGGTTTTGCTTTCAATTAGTCGTTCTCGTCATGGTGTTCTTTTCTTCTCTTCGCAATTTCTTTGAATCGTCATTTATGTATTGGCTCTCGCAACGGTTTAATTTGTCATTGCTTTTCACTAAGGTGTGTTCATAATCTGAAAATTCGATTTTCATAGTTTTTCCTCGTTGTTTGACCTGTTTTTTTTGCTGTGTGAATTATCCCATACTTTTATTTGTGCCATTTCTTTGCTTATTTTGCTGATAGGGTATATTAATACTTATTCCACATCGTGTTCTTGAGAGAGCCAATAGGCGTGATAGTATTTCGTTTGCCGCTTACCTTTCATATTTGATTATCTTGTTTTTTGTCGATTCTTTTCTCCTCGTCTTCCGATTACTTGTTAGCACGATGGCGAGATATTTTTCCACAAACCCTTTTCTAAATTATGTGGATCCTGATCCGATTCAACCGCAGTATCAATAAAGGGAAATTGCTTCCACTATTAATGGAGATTCGCAAGCTGCAACTCCTGCATCTCCATTAGGAAATAACGTATATTTCATTCCAACATTCAGCGGTGAGGATGACACTACGATAGAAAGATTCTTAGAAACTTTGCAAATTACGTCACAGCTCAGTGGATGGAGCGAAGCGCAAACCCTTTGCGTAGCCCGTTTACGCTTAATCGGTACGGCGGCCGATTATATTTTCGCTAACCCCCACTTCATTGAAAGTTATGAGGCATTTTCAGGAAATCTCAGACGCCGATTCGCCTCTAAGGTATCACCGCTTTCCCTTGAGAAGCTCTTTTCGTCGTGCACTCAAAATCATCTGGAAAGTGTAGCCGAATATTCCACGCGCCTCAGAAAAATTGCACGAAAGTTACAAGAAATATACCCCAACTCCACATCGGAAGCAACGCGAGGGATTGTAGAGTCTCGCTTATTGTCGCAATTTTTATTAGGATTACGGGAGGAAATCGGTAGATTTGTTCTGGTTAGGAATCCAAGAGATATACTCGAAGCGGAGGGATTTGCGCTTGTGGAGGAGGCAAACGCCATAAATTATTCAGCGAAAGCACTGGACGCTGTTCAGGCCCTTCAAACCCGCACCCACCTAGCTAGTTATCCGCCAAGGCAGAAGTTTAATGCACAATTTTCGCAATGGCATAAAAGGGCGCAAAACAATAATGTCGACGAGTCGCAGCATTACACACCGCGTGAGTGCTACGCAAGTGGAGCGAAGGGACACATGGCTCGTTTTTGCCGTTCGAAAAGACGTAACTGTTTCCTGTGTGGAGAGCAGGGTCACTTCGCCAAGGATTGCCCTTTTTCCTTATGCGGCATCTGTAAGGAGTCGGGTCATCGGCCCCGGCACTACCACCTAAAACAAACACAAGAAGAAAGGGAAAAGGGAAACGCCTCATCCCCGACCGGGCGGTCGGGGAGGAATTAGTGCTTGCCGTTTCGCCGGTAGCAGGGATGACAATAGGCGTGTCAATTTTTGGGAGCTCTCACGAACTCCTCATCGATACGGGGGCTGCAGTAACCATAGTTCATGAGAGAATTTTGAAAAATAGGAATTTAAAAGTTCACCCTTATAATTCGCCTGTAAGGAGTGCGTCCGGACATCTTCTCCGGATTCAAGGACAAAGCTGCATCCCGTTTAGGATTGGTGAGAAAACGTATCCGCACGACGCGTTAATAATACCTCTCGGCAATACATCGTATGATGGCATCATCGGTTTAGACTTTTTTAAATTTTACCAAATTAATGTATCACTAAGTCAGGGATCATTGGAGATCAGCCCCAATCATTATGTGAAACTTAAATCAAGTCAATCTACGGGCGTTGACGTTATTTTTCTCGATCCGATTCCGGAGGGTAAACAGTGGCAAGAGTGCCTCGGGAAAAATGAGAATTGCGTAACTTCATCTGAGCATACGCGATACCAAGAAAAAATGAGTAATCACGTTGGCAATCCGAAGGGGAGTATTGTCAACACAGGTATCCATAGTGATGGCTCGGGTTTGACCGTTACCGCTCTCGGGGAAATAGAGAGAGAGGTAGGCGATGATAGCGTTTTGAGGATGGATTTAGTGGATGGAAATGGAGTGTTGGGTTGGACCACAGCCTCTCTGCAGAGAAAGGCAGGCGATGATAACTTCCCAATTGAAGAGTCATCGGGTTTCAGTGAAGTTAGGAAGGATTCCTCAGCGATGGGTGGTGTTATGGGTTGGACCGTAGCCTCTCTGTAGAGAAAGGCAGGCGAAGATAACTTCCCAATTAAAGAATCGTCGAATATTAATGAAGACGCTGAAGAAGCATATTCTCCCCCCTTTGCCACCGGAAGGACGCCGGAGACAATCACCGAAAGGATAGAGAGGGCGCCTCAAGGGATCGGGGAGTTACGTGTAGAGGAAAAGGTGAGAGTGCCTCCCTTTTCCATCGTCCTCACCTCGGGAAAAAACGAGCGACTCGCTAACCAAGAAGTCCTTCTCGTTAATAATCACCGCGATCTAGTAATATTGCCCGTATTAGCGCGAGTGTCGCGGGACGGGACGGCCCCCTTCTTAATCGCCAATCTTTTGGCAAGAGAGCAAACAATCAGGAAGGGATCGGCCATCAGCCTAACTAAAATTACCGATTAAGAATTGCCTCCTGCCGTGAGTGAGTTACACGCGGGAGACTCAGAGATGTGGCCGGAAAAACAGGAGCAGGCGGATGTGTTATCCCTATTCGATTTCGGAAGCACACCGGAGGAGGTCATCGGCCCCCTAAAGGAATTGATTCTGGACTTTAAGGATATATTCGCAATCGGTAATGATTCCTTAGGATGCACCCACTTAGTCCAACACACGATCGATGAAGGGGACGAAAAACCGATTAAGAAACGACCATACCGTGTGCCGCATTCACAAAGAGCGAGACTGGACGACGCAATACAGGAGATGTTACAGCAAGGTGTCATCTCACCGTCAACCAGCCCATGGTCAGCTCCTATCATTTTGGTGAGGAAGAAACCAGTGGAGGGCGAACCCATACGATACCGCCCGTGTATAGACTTTCGAGCGCTGAACGGAGTTACGAAAAAGGAGGTATTTCCCATACCGAACATGGACGAGACGTTCGACCTGTTAGGGGGAGCCAAATACTTTTCGACCATGGATTTATGCAGCGGATATTGGCAGGTGGAAGTGGACGAGAAGAGCAGGGAATACACTGCGTTTAGCACCACCGACGGTCATTTCGAATGTAATAGAATGGCTCTCGGGCTCGCAAATGCTCCCTCAACGTTCATGCGCCTCATGAGCCAGGTCTTGGAAGGCATGCTAAACAACGGATCTATCTAGACGACGTCCTTCGGTATGATCAAACTCCGAGAGACCATCCTCGTGGGATAAGAGAGATATTCTGCAGACTGAGGGAGGCCAATTTGAAGTTAAAACCCCAGAAATGTATGTTCTTTAAACCGCGGGTAAGGTTCCTCGGTCACGTCATCTCGGCGCTAGGTGTGACCAAGAACCAGACGAAGATAAGATCGCAGCAATTAAGGCCTTCCCAGAGCCGAGGAACGTCAAGGAAGTGCAGTCATTCTTGGGACTCGTGGAGTATTATAGGAAGTTCGTCCAAAATTTTGCAAAGCTGTCTAGTCCTCTTACCCGGCTTACAAGAAAGGGCGCAGAATTCGTTTGGGAAGAAGAGCAGCAGCAGGCTTTCAAATCCTTAATGTGTGTCTCGTTACAAAACCAATCCTACAATTCCCGGATTTCACGAAACCATTCACCTTAATGACGGACGCCTCTCCAGTAGCCTTAGGAGGAGTACTGTCACAAGAGTTTGAGGACGGAGAGCATCCTATTGCTTGTGCAAGCAAACAACTACATAAAGCGGAAAAATCATATTCAGCCACAGAGCTAGAGTGTTTAGCAGTCGTGACTATGGTGAGAAAATTCAGAGTTTACCTCCTTGGAAATCCATTCATCCTGCAGACGGACCACAAGCCCCTTAGGTGGCTCTTAACGCTAAAGGAGCCGAAGCCAAGATTAGCCAGATGGATCATGGAGCTGAGCGAGTATACGTTTGATGTCCATTATCGTCCCGGCAAATCGATCTGGCACGCAGATGCCCTCTCCAGGATCCAGGATTAGAGTCGAACCCGGTAGAGCACGAGCCAGCCTGGGACAAGGAGAGGATAGCCCGGGAGCAGCGAATATGCCCTGAACTTCAGGAATGGCATCACCTAGCGGACAAGAACGATCCTAAATTTTTTCGTGATGAGATAGGGGTTCTTTACAAAGTGCACGTCAAGACACCCGAACCACAGTTCGCAATTTGTGCCCCCAGGTCCATGCGACGTTATATCCTAAATCGCTGTCACGAAAACCCACTTGCCGGACATCTAGGATTTGATAAAACACTAGAAATTGTACGACGGCAGTTTGACTGGGGCGGGTGTTACTCCGATACGCGTTCATACGTCCAAAACTGCCTTGCGTGCATAAGGCGCAAGGGAAAAAGTCAGGAGGTTCCATTCCAACTGGTCACCAATTCGACATTCTCCCTGGAGAAATTGGCTTTGGACATCGTGGGACCCCTGCCGATGTCGCAGCGAGGCAACAAATACATTTTGACTTGCCAGGATGACTTCACCAGATACCCTGAGGCCATCGCCATTACGGACCAAACCGCGGAGACTGTAGCCAGGACACTGGTGGAGAACATCATCTGCCGTCACGGCGCTCCTAAGTATCTTCTTACTGACAGAGGAGCAAACTTTACCTCTCAACTGATGCAGAACGTATGCAGGATTCTGAGGGTGAAATCAATCGTTACATCCCCCTACCATCCAGCGGGAAACGGACGCTTTCAGCGCGCCCATCAATCCTTTGCCGCTGTAATCTCCCAGTATATCTCACAAGATCAGAGGGACTGGGATGAGCAATTACCATTTGCCCTCTTTCTTTACCGGAACGCAAAGCATCGGACCACAGGATTCAGCCCAGCATACTTGATGCACGGACGGGAATTGGACATGGCGTGGGACGACCTTCTTGTACCTGCCGCGCCATGCTATGCGGAGGACCCACCATACCATGAGGTTCTACGAAGAAGGCTACAGCTGGCACACCAGCAAGCAGCCGAAAACAATAAGCAAGCTATTACCGCAGAGCATAGCCGGCATAACCAGGGCCTAGAGCTACAATCTCTCCATGAAGGGCAATTGGTGCTACTGCGAAATATGGTCCTCTCTCAAGGGCAAGGAAGAAAACTCGCACCGCGTTGGGTTGGTCCGTATAGAGTAGTAAAAACGTGAAGCCCGATAACTTATGATATCGAAAATGTCGAGACAGGACGTAGGACGATCGCGCATCTTCAAATCTACTGCCACTTCCACCAGACTCGGCGGAGAATAACCCTCAGATTCCTATACAGACCTCCACCGCGGACCCGCCATCCCACTCAGGGGATCAGAAGATACAATTTCAGGCCACTACCTGGTAGGGTGGTTCATCGTCCGGACGATTTCCGGCAGCATGGCAGCATGGCACCAACGGAGAAGGTCAGTAGGAGAAGGTGCCTACAAATCTTTGGCAGCCCTCTGCTGGAGGTCCACTCGTCGCCCCCTGGCATTGTAAGCCGGGAAGGTGGGACCAGTGGTGACGCCGGAGCATCCCGTGACACCTTGGAAATACATCTCCTGCCGGGATTACCTCTTGCAACCCAACAAGGTGCGAAGAGACCTGATGGCAGCGTTCAACGAGCCAGAGCACGATGACGTCCCAATGGGGAGGCCACCAACTCCAGGAAGAGAACTCGGCCGCTCATCAGACGAGGACCAGGATGTCCTCACCTTGACCTGGGAAGAGAGTACGGAGGAGTTGGACTGCCGAATTCCTCCCCGGAGGCACCCAAGGTCCAGGAAGACATCGCTGCCGGGTCGCTTCAGGAGAAGGCCCTCCCCAGAAGAGTGAGTCCATCGCGCAGAAACCATAACCGCCGAAAACGGTTATTGAACAAACAAAAGAAAAGGGCGCTTCTGAAGGCCCAGGACTCGAACAGAACAATTGTCCCTCGTGACTTTTTTTTAGGCTAGTGATATTGATTATTGTGTGAAGTTTATTTTTGATTCCGGTTAGTAGTTTTTAGTGATGTGAGAGTGAATGAAATTAGTGAATTTAAAGGACTCTGAGACTATTTATGGAAGAGCCTAATGGATACTTTGTATGTTTTTATTTTGTTTTGCTGTAGATATTTGTTCCTTTGATTAGTTTTTTTGCCTTTTATTTTATTTTTTTTTGTTTTTTTTTGTGCCTTTTTTTGTGTAACATTTCCATTGCGTCCTCTCCTTCCAACCCGTGGTCTAGTTTGCTGACGGGGTGATGTTGGAGTTACAGTTGGTCGGATGAGCGGTAGTGCATCTGGGCTGGGGCTAGAGTGTGGGAGGTTCCGGTAGCCCCACCCCCAGTCGGGTCACAGGGTACAGGGGGTGGCTTCGGGGGCAGTTACGCCACCTCCGCCCTGTTTCCGTATATAAGGAGTGGCCAAAGTGAGGAAAAGGGACATTTCAATCATGAGATCGACCGTTTAGTCCTCGCAAGGGGACGTACGTAAGACAAGTGTACGGTGCGCGCAAGGGGACGTGCGGAAGGCCTGTAACAACTTGGTGGAAGCACCCGCACCAATAGCCCTCAGCGGCCACTCTTTGCCCACGCACCCGCTCATCCGGTCAACTCTAAGGCGCCCCTTGCTCGGTATGTGCCATATGTAAAATAAATAGAGTATGAACCGTGATTGTTTTGCTATTCATTCCCTCGCGGGAACCAGTCGTAGCCAGCACTACGACAACGCAGCTGCCTGACGTATCTGATCGACATATGGAGGGCTCGAATACCGCTCAAGTTAAATGAGCTTTTATCTTAATCTTCTCTTGTTCGGGAAATGAACCAATGTAAGATATGGTTGCTACATATATCTCTGTGATGAAGATATAAATTTACCAGAGAGATGAAATTCTGTTTGAAAAAATGATCACTGGACTATATGGATTCGAATCCGATTCTTCCAATTTCCGGTCAAGAACAAGTTTCGCGTTTCAGCGGAAACACCTCTTCTGCCAAGGATTCGAGGTCGTTCGCTGGAAAACTGTGTCGTTTGCCTTATTTTTTCAACTCACAGTTATTTGACAGGGCCTCCTGATTTCTCAGGGCACAGCACGACGAACCTTTCCCTTCCAATGTAGCGGATTTTCGAAAACTAATACGTCACTCAAGACAACAAACCGGTCGTAAAGCGAGGAGCTTTACTCATGCTTATTGGTGGCTATTTATTCATCATCATAAGAGAAATCAGCGAAAACTGGGCATCTTTGCGAAAATGTTTAGTTTTTTGAGTCTCATTTACATAGAAGATACAAAGAAATGGTCGATAACTGTGTATTTTTTCGAGAAAACCTAGTCAACTTTGAACTCGTTTTAAAGATCTCAATTTGGACATATCGGTACTTGATGGTTCTAGGTCACTTAAGGTAATGCATCAGAAGAGGATAGAGTGGAGAGAGGGAAAGGATAAGGGGAGTGGTATAGGAAGGGGAGTGGTATAGGAAGGGGAGTGGTATAGGAAGGGAAACAGGAGGTGGAGGAGAGAAGGGGGCGTGGCAGGAGTGAGCTCTGAACTAAGATTGTCAACTTCATTCAGTTCGGAAGGTCAATTTTCTTGAGGTGATAGGACAGGGAGTGAGTCGGTCGGGGTGTTATGATCGTTGTCAATCTGAGAGGCGCTATTTGGCTGGTCCGCGGAGGAGGATTAATAGAAGGAATTGCCGGGATCAGAAGGAGTTTGATTGGCGTCATGGAACTACCTTTGTTGCATTGTGGACCGGACATTGCCTAGCAACATGGCCTTCAGCTTTGCAGTGAAAGCATCGTGGCTCTTCGAAGGAGAGATAGATTCGGTACCATGATTTTTCAATTTCCAGGAGCTCCGATTCCGGCAAAACTGTATCTGGCCTTCTCATTACCGCTCGCCGAAAGGACAGGATATGGTCGTAGCCCTCCTTCTTCGCACCTACTGGAAAATGCTTGATTTGGCCGCAAACAGTGACAGCGTTCTGTATTATATCTGTCAGTTCATTGTCTGGAACTTCCGGCGGTGCATTAGAAATTATTAGCTTTTCGACTCTGGTAGCCATCGTACGTGCTTCCAAGAATTGGTATTTGAGGGTTAATCCTCCGAATTCGTCCATGAAATTATTCAGTATGAGTTCGTCTTTAAAAGCTATCCTTTTGTTAGAGATTTTTGACGCGTGCGATATGCAGGAACCCATCGCGTCACCCACCGCATAGACGTAATCCAGAAGAGAGTTATTTTCAAGGCAAGGAACAAATATTCCCGTTTCCTTTGAAGAACCGTTTTCCAGAGGTGTTATTTTCCTCGGAGGCGAGTTATGATTAGAGCGGAATGTTCCTCGGGTCTGTGGCTGCAAAGGACTCATTGGGAAGGATATGATCGACTGGATGTTTTACCGTTGTTCACGTAACTGATCTGTCTAATGGGGCGTGACTCAGATTGCTTACAGTGGTCGTGAGTATTTTCTGTGGGCTGGTTAGCAAATGCAAGGTACCGGCGACCCTTCTTAGAATTTTCGGAGAAGTCGGTATTGACGATATAGTTTCAGCTGATCTATTTAACTTATCTTGAGATGGTGTTCGACTTAAACAAGCAGTTCCCTCCCCATTGTTATCGCAGGTGAGGGAGGGCCCACCCCAGGTCCCTGTTCGAGGCCACCGCCTCCGAAGTGGCGATGACACGAGGACGATTCTTAACCAGCACTAAGAAGTTGTGGAGGGGAAGGAGGTCGCAAACAAAAACGAAACGATCGCCGAACCTCAGAAGAGCACAAATCAAGAGGCTAAGGACGAAAAGATGCAAAAATATACCCTAAAAATGCAAAAATCCAGATGACAAAATAGATGAAAGTAACAGTAAGGAACGATCTCACCGAAGAAGAACCGGCGGAGAGGCTCCAAAAAACACAAAAAGGCAAACAAAGGAGAGCACCAAGATAGCAAGTCCTCACTCGACGGTGTCTGTGTGCGTGTCTACGTGTGTGTGTGATTGTGGGCGCTGTAACGTGAAAACTATTTGTCGTATCAATACCGAAGTTCACATATAGAACTGTGGTAGTAGGCCAGAGTTGATTAGTTTTTGGAATAAATAGGTTAACCGGAATTCAATGTTTATTTTCCGAAGCTCGTTTCCGTTTTTGCAAAATTTCCCATTAATCTGATATTTATGTATATGGGTCATTCCACGCCAATTCGACCAGGAAATCGGCAAAATTAACCCTTGAGGTAACCGATTTTGACCAAATTTGGCAGATCGCTTTGCTTTGATTACAAAATGAAAACCCCCGAGCCGTTTTGTAATTAACGCAATTGTTTACGAAATAATACAATGTTTAAAAATTGAAATTTTACAAAAGTGCCTTCGCATTCGAAGCCATATCTCCGGTAATATGGAAGCTAAAAACACAAAACATAGCTTAATTTAAAGGTCTTGTGTTAGAAAAGATAAAAATAGGAAGTTTTTATAATATTTAAACAATTTTATAAAGTTTATGACAATATAAAATTTTCAAATCGATTTTTGACGGTGTAGCTGTAGCTTGGATTTTTCTCATTTTTTTATATATTGTACACACAAGCCTCCTCTACAATTTAATAAATTTAGCGAGGGTAATATTTCATTTAAGAAAGAAAACAATTTTTGAGTATAGGCGTGACGCTCGCCGCGGCTCCGCGCCGTCCGGCTCGCGCGCTGAACGTTCGGAAGTGTGGCCTCTCATATCTCAGCACGCTTATTCTTCCATCTGCTTTTCACCAATTTTAACTGTTCAACCAATATTAACAGACCTTAGAATTCCCTTTACCCTTGCCGACTGATAAAACCAATGGGAGTCATTACACTCCGGGGAAAGAAAGTCGCTTGGGCAGACTGAACGAGACGTTACAGTCCCTCGATCAAACACCTATTTCAAGCAGAAAGTGCATAGATCAAGGAAATATCTGGCGAGGAAATTGAGAAAAAGCTACCACTGCTTTGACATGATGTCTTCAAAAGGTGATTCATTCATAATGCAGTAGACATCCCAATATCTTAATTATTGACTTTATACTTTAATTAATATTTCAATAGAATAGCAATCGAATGTAAGGATATAAATATTTTAATTTTTTTATTGTATGTATACAATTATCTACAAAAGTTAAAAAAAGGAATTTTCTATGAGTTTTTTTTAATGGTTAATATCAGCCACCGTTTGGGAGTCGTATCATTGTTGACCAATTCTCTGGTTATTGCGACATATTTACATACAACATGATTACTATATTTTTTCAAAGTTTTATTTGGAAGTTGATTTGGAATTTAAAACCCGCGTATTTATTTCAAAATAATTATTCAATTATAATGGATTCATGCCGTTATTGATTACTCTCCACAATAATAATAAAGTTCGTTACTATGGGGTTTGTTTACTATGGGATAAGGTTACATGGAAAACAATGCAAAGCGTCTTTCGCTCACACTCTTGCCATAGATTGAGATCTGGCTGATTGAAAAGGTTTTCTTCTTTGTTTTTTACTCCATTTGTATTCTTTATTAGCTTTCTTTTATGTATATTAATAATTTTCGTCTATAACTGTTACTTTTTAAGTTTCCTCTGTTTAAATATTAACGGCCGTATTCATAGATTGTTGATTTAGCGTTTAACTAGAGGTTGCTACGTAGTGATTCACTTTCGAGTGATTAACGACTAACTAAAATGTGGTATTCATAGATTTCAACTAGCGTGTAACTAGAGGTTGCTACGTAGACAACTGCTATACGGCGAAAAGTGACATTCTCGATTTGGCAACCTCGCATCATTACCTCAAACAAATGAAAAAGAAGTTGTTTATATTGCTTCTGCCCGAAGGAAAGGCTAATTTTCATCCGATTTTTCTTATTAAAGCGATTGATATGGTATCTCTATCGTCAATTCTTTCTGCTGTTTGATGTATTGAAAGATTCTCAAGTAAAATCTATCGTATTCGTTTTCTATGGCACAAATAACATAACATAAATTCAAAACGTACAGATGATGTCTAGGATGGGCAAACATTCATACGCTCTTCTTATTGATACGATGGAGATAGTCTTTACATCGTTGATTTTTAGGGTTGTTTATTCAATTAAATTATCTAAAAATCGATCGTTAAGGTTTTTAATGCCGTAAATATTATGGTATAAATATATGAAAGGCAGGCGTGGTAAGGTGAGTTCAATAGGTCTACAATTTACCTAGATTTTCTTCCGTAGTTTCCAATTATATGTCTTGTTAATAACTTAAAGTGGCTGGGTACATATTCAGATAATTTAAATTGTATTATTTGTTAAGATTTATCGTTTTTCATATAATTACATTCATTTGAGACCCCAAGTTCATATGTAGTATTAATTCGGAAAGGGGGTCATGAAGAGATTAACTGGACACAAGACGAGTTTAGAAATGTGTGTTGACTACTAAACCATCGTTTCCGAGAGTATCATGCTCTTTCTTACGATTTGTTGCTATTTATACTCACAGATATATAATTAAGTCGGTAGTTATTATGCTTACTGTGAATATTACATTTTTTAGTAATAATAATGAATATTATTGCATTAGAAAAGTCTAGCATACCTCTGAAATGAATTTTGAATCAATGAAAGGTAAATTACAGTTTTTATTTAACCGGCAATATGATAATGGAATGGTATAAATTGGCTTAGATTTATAAACTAGTTTCAATCTCAAGAAATAATTGTCAAAAGTTTGAGGAAAATGGTTGGAAGTTTCATTTATTCATAGAAATTAGTCTATTACATCTATATTCAATTATTCATTCATTATGAAGAGGTATAAACACAGAGACGCAATGAAAATGTCCTGGAGGATGATTGGTATTGAATATCATTAACTGGTGATTTCACAGTATCATATTTATAAAATAAGTCTAAAACTTGAAATAGCATACATGAGAGATAAATTTAAGATAAAATAAAAATATTTTTGATAAAAAGTATTTGGCAAAGCAAAATAATTTAACAAGAGTTGGTATATAAACATTTTCACATGGTCATATTTCTTCAATCTGGCTATGCCATGTATCACTGATCAACTTTTAAGGTTCATTCACATAAAAATGGCTTGATTATTACTTCACTTTCATAGCATTGCTAAAAATAATTAATATAGTATATAAGAAATGTTAGCAGATTTGCAAAGTAGAAGATTAATTAAAATTTATATGAGCATGGTGCAAGCTCACACACAAAATCCTACAGTGGGTCATCACAATGATATTTCCATTATAGCCTTATGAATTAAACTATAAATGCAAATGTTCAATAAATTTCCAAACAAAAGTTTCTCTTTTCATGGTGATATTAAGAATTAAAGGTATGCATTTTCCATTTATCCTTTTCAATGAATCTGCCAAGTGCCAAGATATGACATAAATAACACTGTTCTTACAATGCAATGCATGCAATACTTAAAGCAAAAACTTTGATGGTCCAGATTTAGAAATGAATGTTTTTAAACAAATTATAAATTCACATTAACTTACTTTAACATCATTCATCCACTTATCTGCTTTATCATGCATACTTAAAGAAGCTTTTATACTATCAGTCATGAAAAACACCGACTATTGAGTCAAATTAAATGTAACACATACTTTTCTCTATACTGTAACTAAAGGCAAATGATAATAATTCCATTCACAAATGAAAAATATAACTTCCATTCTTCGGCTTTCTCCCAATCAATCGAAATAACCTTTCACGTCACAATTCCGCAAATCTATATTTATATCTAAACCTCTCTGTAAAGTATCTCAGATTCACTTTAGGCGAATAAGCTCTTAAAAAAATCATTCATGTGCTATTTTTCTCACCTCTTTTACTTCCAAAACTTCAGTATCATCGTAGAACGAATTAATATGAATACAAATCCAGAAACAACTAGACGCTAATTGAAATTCATACAAGTTGCTTAGGATAAATTAAGGAATGATACCACCCTCATAAAAGTTAATGAGTAGAGAGTGATAAATAACATTAAAATGTAGAAAAATACGTTTTAGAGCAAACGGAACAAACCTTTTTATGAACTCGATATTGCCAGCTACGTATAGACTACCAAAAAGAATGCAAACAATAAATAAATTCAATACTACACTAAGGAAATACAGAAAATACAGTTAACAATCTAATTAGAATGTAAAAACTGACAAATTTACTACTAATAATACACAATATCGGTTCAACGATCAACTGCACACTGAAAACCGGAGGAAGAAATTCCATTATGGCGTCGAAATCATCCGCTAGTTACATTTTAAACAAGGGGTCCCGCGTCACTAGCGATAACTATTTTATTTAGTTACATTGTATGCCAATAGAGCCTTAGCAGCGCCAAGTCAAAATCTATGAATACGGAATTTTGAAAAAGTCACACGTTAGCTGTAGCTAAGGGTTGCTAAACAATCTATGAATACGGCCGATAGTCTTTATTTTTGTTAATAGTGTGTTCTTTTGCTCTTCGTTCATATTTTGATATCATTTCCATCGCCTACTATAATCAGTTTTGTGATTCATCCTATAGTGGTGCTTGTAGTAGACTCAAAACGCCAATTTCACCGTTTTTCATCGAACATGTCCCGAAAAACACTATTTATAATGTTTGTGACGTAAAAGTTAATATGATATAAATTAATCACTACTATATCTATATCACTACTATTTATAAGTTTAGATTGAATATAGAGTTAGAAAATACTGTCGTAAAAAAATCTACATCTTATATATGGAGAAAGTCATGTGCTGGCCACATCAGATTTTTTATATTGTCTTAGTTGCAGAAATTTTTCATTCAAAGTACATGAGATTGAATATTGAGTTGATGCGGCTTTATAGACTTCATTGTAGATTAAATTTCTTGGTTTATTGGATAGAAAAGTCTGGAATTTGCTATCTGTCATCAATTACGAAGAATGTGTTACGATTTAGGCTGTTGCACTGGTATTCATGAAATTTAATATCTCCGTTGAGAATCAACGGGTACCTCTGATAGTAGATTCTAAAATTGAGGAAAAATGGATTTTGTTGCATAAAAGTATTAAGTCAGATAATTAACGGCGATGACGAAGAGGAAAAAGTTTAAGCTGTTTATAGTTAATTAGTATAAGAAATTTACGTTGCACTCTTTCAATTGATTTTGAATGTTTTGCATAGTACATACAAGATCGAATGCCTATTCCAGTCTTACAATTGCGCAGTTAAGTTCAATTTCCCCTGTTGTTTTCGTACATTGCAAGTAAAGAGTTCATATTGTGTTTTTTTTTTTGGACGGAGCTCGTTGAAAGCTTTATAACGGGTACAATTTCGAGTATATATTCATTTTTGGGTAAGGAACTGCCAAAAAAATTGAACTTTTTGACCGAAATTTCGAAATTGCGTCGTTTTTTGGTAATTTTCGGAATAAAAGGGAACAGTTGTTCGTTTAATGGATGGATTTCAACCACTGCATTAAAACGAATCCAATTTTGACTATATCATCACGAATCTTTAGCAAATTAAAACGGAATATATTTAGTCTTGACCGAAATGTCGAGTTTTCGATGAATTATTCGTACGCAGTAGATTATAAAGAAAAATCGTTTATCGGACGGATCTCAACGTAAGTTTTAAAACGAGTTCAAATCGAACAGGTTATTGCGAATTTTGAGCAAGTTATCGAAAAAAGTTAGGGCCCAAATACTGAAATTGGAGATTTTATTCGTAAACAGCACGATCAAAGAGAAAGTTTGTTCTTATATCGGAAGGAACAATCAATGAATATCTCTCAATGATCTCGTCGATCGCTTTAAAGCGAGTACCTACAAGTTCTATTACGGCATCTCGCATTAAGTTACGGACAAAAACTGAAATTAGTTTTAGCAGATATTTTCGAAAACTGCATATCTAAGGCCCGTATTACACTAGGCCGCCAGGCGGCGCCGCCAGTCGCGCCACCGGTTACTCGGGCCTTATTACACTAGGCCGCCAGGCCGACACCGGTGTCTCAACTGGCGGCGCAGCCAATCTCTCGTTCGGCACTGCAGTAGTTCGATAAAAATACCCCGCTGAACGGTTCTCTTGCAAATTTCCGATATGGAAGAGTGTCAAAAGTTGTTGGAAAAAAATTAATACGGAGGACTTCATTTGTGCTGTACAGCAACGACCCGCAATTTGGGTACGAGAACGAGGGAATTTAGGAAAGACAACAAACAATGACTATGAGCTCATTGAAGTTCTGAAGAAGAGGATTGCATCAGAAGAGCAATCTCATAATTCCAATGAGACAGATGAGGATAAGTTTTTTCTCCTCTCAATGTTATCAGAGATTTAAAAAGTACCAACAGAAAAAAATTAAAACTCCGGGCAGACATGATCTCTCTCGTCGCTGCAGCCCTAACACCTAAACAGCAAGGATGGCAGCAAATTATGTACAACCACGTCCGATGCAACAACGTCCGATACAACATCTTTGCTGTTCAATTTATAGGAGGAAAACCTGTGACCTGTGTAGTACTGTGTCCTTTTATTTATATTAAAGAAGCAATGTGCTCAGTATAAAAAGACGTACTGCGTGTAGTTTAAAAAAATATTTTTCCAAATTTCTGCAAAATGACGGTTTTGTTCCGTGGGAGGTCTAATTAAAGGTTACGAATTACAGTCAGTAACATGATTTATAAAGGAATTAAAAGTAAATGTTTTTTAAGGAATAGCGAACTAAAATATTGATTTTTTAAATTTTAACTGTTTTTAAAACTAGTTAATGTTTCAAAATGCAATAAATTTAATTACTTAAAATAGAATTTATCAGTTTTTCTTACCACAAAGTGACTACGAGTTTTTTTTCTAGTGTGATACCCTTTCTCTTAAGGAAAACATAGGGTGTACATTAGGGTGTCCCCAAAAAAATTGAAGTAATTTTTTTCAAACGCATACCTTCTATATTTTTTCGATTTGGCCTTATTAACTTACCTAGTAAACATTATTGCGATTGGATTATGGTAACCCGCGCCGACTTGATGCCAAACAATTTCGAAAAATGAAAATTTGCACCGAAAGGGAAACACCATGTAAGTGGGAAATTAACAAACGGACTCGCGCGTATCTTTTAGGGAACGTTCTTTGATTAAAAATAGTGGACACCTGTCCCACCGTTTAACCCAATGGCCTTTTGTTTATAAAAAAATAGCAACTGAATATCGGAGTTAAGCAACCACACCATACACGTGCACTACTATATCGATCTCGAGTTGATAGGAAATTGTTGTCTTCCATTTCATTTACCGATAACTTATATTTTTGCGATTACATTTCATGTTGTTACCTTCCAAGCATTATTAAATTTTATTTAGCATTTATTCTAACATGCATAACTCCGTACAGTGGGCTAGAATCTAAAAAAGCTGGCCATAAATATAAAAGTGGATTTTATTTGTGCGAACTTTGGTATTTCACATAGTTACTGCTGAATAAATTCCGTATACAGCCATTACTGCTATTATCGAGTTAATTACTTTGATTCCTGCACATTTAAATTATACAGGGAGTTAAGGTTGACCTAATTGAGCGAAAAATGCCGGTCATAGATTTTTTGCAAAATTCTTCATTCTTCATTCTTCATTGTACGGAGGACAATGCCATCTTTGATGGACCCTCCACCACACTTCTTCTCCATTATAGCCTTTGGAAATGAAGGGGAGACTGTGCTGCCGTGGTAGCTTAGTGGTTAGAGCAACCGACCGGCAATTGGGAGACATTGGGGGTTCGATCCCCGGCTACGGCAGACTTTTTCTCCTTCATTTCCATCGCGTAAATTAAAAAATAAACATGTGTTTCATGTGTAGCTTCTTCACCTTTGTTCAAAATTCTTCATGTTCAAACCGATGCTGAATCTATTAAAGGAAATTCATCGAATAAGCACAACGCCATGTTATAAACCTGCACTTTGTCCTTCATAACACTTACACAATTTACGAGTAGGCAGCCTTTTATGTGTGGGTGCCCACTATCAATTCCTAAGTATCGAGCCTAAGTATCACTGGTTCGATCTCCCATAAGAATCTGCATTCGGATATTACCATAGCTTTCTTTTAAATTTTCAACGTTCAACTATGTTCTTCCCAAACACACGAACATATATGAGTGCCTTTACTTCTAGATAGACAGGATGGAAAGGCCAAAGACTGTCTTCACCGAAGGAAATTTTATTGCACTATTCCTGACACCTGCCTCGATAGCTATAATCTGTGGTAATACCTACTGAAATTTCAAAATTGGAGAGTAATTTATTGCCAGTTTTCCTTATTTTTTTCTCACGATGCAGTAAATTAAATTGCATAAAATATTACAAACTTTCCTTAAATATTTACTTTTCACCATTATTTGAATTATATAAAAAAAAGATTTCCAACACCATGTTCAACACAAAAAACTCGCTAAGTTACAGTAATATTTGTTGTGTACAAAATCTTTGGAAAAACACACTTGCTTAATATACAAAGAATAAATTCCAAAAACCATCAAGAAACTAGTTTCTTGATGGTTTTTGGGATTTATTCTATATATAACATAACCATCAGCAGCCGCTTTGAATTTTTTTTTACACTTGCTTAACTTTAAAAAATTCTTTCCTTTATTAGCCAGTTCTTTGTCCCCGCCAGCTAACCGTCAGAACTTGCCCATTAGAAGGCAGTTTCGGACGTTTAATTTGATGTTTTTCGCCCACTATTAAAATATATACCCTTTTAGTACTAAGTAATTCCACTGGCAACATAAACCCCCGGTATCATTTTAATATGCGGGAATGAAAGTGATTTACACAGCAGTAATAGTAATGGCTGTATACGGAATTTATTCAGCAGCAGGGACTTAGCAGTTTGGCAATTCGCATAAATAAAATCCACTTTATATTTTTGGCCAGCTTGTTTCGATTCCACTGTAAGGAGTTATTTATATTAGAATAAATGCTAAATAAAATTAAAAAATTCTTGGAAGGTAACAACAGGAAATGTAATCGCAAAAATATAAGTTATCGGTAAAAGAGATAGAAGAACATAATTTCCTATTATCAAGTCAGCACGGGTTACCATATCCCAATAGCAATAATATTTATTAGGTAAGTCAATAGGGCCAAATAGAAAAAAATAGAGGGTATGCGTATTTGATTTTGCGAAAACAATTTTTCCCTTATATCTTGGGACTCCCTACTGTACATGCATCTTTCTCTCCCTTCTCCTTTTCATTAAAAGTAAAAGGAGGAACATATGCGTATACTTGTTGTCCGACATCTTCTCTCCACACTAGAGCACAGTAGACTGATAACGTGGTGCCCAAACCGAGTGGTGGCGGGACTGGCTGCGCCGCCAGGCTGCCCAGTGTAATAGGCTCAGTATGATACAATGCCCCGCCATGACTCTCCGCCGCCGTGGCTGCCGTTCTGGTCGCGGGGAACTGCCACCAGTCGGCAGCCAAGGCCCTATATACCTATATATCGATATATAGGGCCTTGTCGGCAGCCAGTTTGTGGCGACGCCACCGGCTGCCCTAGTGTAATAGGCTCCATAACAATCAATGCCCAGTGACACGCAAAGTCACCGGTGGCTCAGCTGGCGGCGCCGCCTGGCGGCCTAGTGTAATACGGGCCTAAGGTGAAACTTGTAATGGGCGATTCTCATCCAGCCTTTGTTCACGTTATCGCGAATATCGCAAATTTTTCCTAAAAATCTGAAATTCTTGACGGAAATTACTATTTTTCGAAGTTATTTACTTAAATTGCAGGTAAAATGTTCTTTAAAATTATAACAATATTCAAGGGAAAACTATTTCGCTAAATATAAAAAGAATCGTTTGGTTAAACTCCCACCGAAAACGAATAACGAAACGCATGTTTTGTGTTTCATCAGAACGAATCGTTTTTTTTGTGGGAAGGACGTTTTAGATTATGAGAAAACAATCGTCCTGCAATGGGTTGCAATCACGTCGCAAGTTTATCGCAAACTGTGAATGTATCACGTGATAGGGCCGAACGGAGTGGAAGGTCATGTGATCAATAGAACGCCGTCTTCAGCGCCCCTCAGATGAGTTCATTCTCACAGCCCCTTCCGACCATTTGTTTTTACCGTAAAATTAAATTTTCTCTCACATTAAGAAGTTTCCTAGAACGATTCTTTCCTGAACTACTCCGACACTAAACTACATGTCTGCCGTCTGTCCCATTTCAGGACGAGTAATTTTCTAAGTTGCTGATATCTGTGGTTAAAGATTCATTGCCATCACCTCAGTCATTACCTTCCGATTGGACACTCAGTCGAGTTTGTTACTCACGTAAATTATTCCCAAATTATTGATAAATGTTTATTCAAAAACTTCATCCAATGGCCACTCTGTTATTACAACTTTCTCCGTACAATTCGACGTCCATTTCATTTACTCTCATTGAATTCAAATTTCCTTTGAACTAACGGTTCCATATTCAGTAATACTACGCAACGCCTAAAAGAATTGTATTGTGACAAGGAACGTTCGAAATAAGTGCCGTTATGGAGTAAGAAAGTAAAACAGGACTGTACAAAAATAATGTTATTTTCATTAGAACAAAAGTTATTTAAACTACTTTTCTTTGTAGTTTTCACTTTGGTCGAGGTATTCATCATATCGAATAAACACGCTTTTGAAACCCCGCTTTATAAAAATCTGCCACCAATGAAGAAAGCCATTGATTAACTGCATTTTTACACCCTCTTCATTTTCGTATTTCTGATCGTGCAAAGACTGTTTTATCTGAAGGAAAAAGTGGTCTTCGCTAGGTCGGAGCTGTATTTTGGACATAAAGCCGCCGCTTGTTTCGTCATTTGCCATCTGTCGCACCCACTTCCTCACCATTCCATTGCATTTTTTTCCATAAATCCGTCAGATTTGACGTTGATTGCCAGTTGGTTCCATTGCAACGGGGAATCGGATAACTGATCACACTTCACAGTCGACGGGAGATGAACATTTCAAACGATAAAAAAATGTTAAATCTAAGGGCCGGTTGCACCAACTCCGGTTACGCCTGCTCGCTACGTAGCCATCAGGTTCGGTGTAGCCGAAGATTACGAGTGACAACCGTTGCAGAAATGAAATTCAGGCGCTGGTCACCAAACCAGAGGGCTACCTCTGTTTCCGAACGCCCGATTACTTTCTCATACATTCGCTCCGCAAAAATTAGGCTATTGGTCTGTTTCATCTTTCACTTGTAAACAGTGGCGGATCTAGGATCGAGCTGTGGCTTGAGAGTTGGGATTAAATATTCATTTTCTATTTATCGATTTTTGTAAGAAATTTTATAAAATTAAACTCGGTATACATATTTGAATTATGCTTATTATTATCTATCGTTGTAGATAAACTATTTTTACTGTAAATATCTAATATATTATTTCAATTTTTATGAGATATTTTGCTTTTTTTTATTACTGTGACTTCTGGGGGGGGGCTACAGCCCCCATAGCCCCCCCCCCCCCTGCTTCCGCTACTACTTGTTAGTGATAGTTGGCGGAGGCAGCGCGTTGCTTGAATCGTTTGAAGACACACGTTGGCCACGTTTTCAACAAATTTTTATTATTCTCTGCTAAATATACACTTATACGGTGATAATCTTATGTAATAACCACCGATGGGTATATATTTATCCATCCGATGCCAGTAATCCCCATAAGAAAAGGGAGAAATTTTCGAACATTATTTTCGTACACTTCTCCACGTGATAGGATTATAAATTTATGGGAGTCGTCAAAGATTCGATGGAGCATTGCATATTGATATTTTTTCATCCAAAGTATCCTTGGTTCGACTGTGGACAACTCGAATCGTCTCTCATAAGAATTGCTCGTAACGTTCATTTTGATCGATTGCAGACAATTTTTCTTTTGCAGAGTGAACGTTCAGAGTAAGTAAAGTCCCCTCTGTGTTCATTGTACCCTCAATTAAATTCTCCCTCTCAATACTTGACCCTCCCAATAAAAGCCGTCTCCTCAGCACCTCTGTGTTTATTTCCCTATCAACTTACTTATTCTACGCCAAACTAACATCTCAAAGGCTTCCTTTCACTTCCTCCTTTCTTAGGTTGCTCGTTTCACACAGCGAAACACAAATAACCAAGGATGTGTATTGATATGGAGGATACATTGGATTAATTTATACCGAGAGAATAAGTTGAACAAGTTAAATGGATTGAAATCGAAAACTGACCAAATAACCGCATTCTTTATTAAGAGCATTGTAGTTTCACAAAGCAGAGAAATAATGCATCCTTGCAACAGTTTTACACATTTTAAAGAAACAGGGTTTAAACTTGATGAATACATAATTTGAAACACAGGACCTTTCGGAAGATGAGAATACATATATGACGCCCTTTTAGAAACAAAATTTATTCAAATTTTGAATACGATATCGTACCGGGGAGGTCCTACAATAAGACTTCATAATACCCATTTGAAAGGCAATGCAAATGACGCTCTGGTATCGAACCAACGATCGTCAGAGAAACCGTAAAATTTTAAAATGAAATGTAATTATGATCTCCATTCACTTTCCGCATTGCAAATTTTACATGTTATCGGGAAAGGACTAAAAATTCTTAAAAATCGCCGCAATCATACTCATATTTTATGACCCTTAAGGACGGTAGCTTTGCTATTGAAAAGAGATACAATTATAGTGCGGTATACCTTTCTTGCTTTATCCGACTACCGGGAAGTAAGAGGAGGAACACTGACAAAGACGGCTTTTGGAGATTTTAAACCTCTATTTCTTAAACAGCCGTTTTCCATAATTTTCTTTCTTAACTCCACCCACCTGGTGCCAAACTCAAGCACATCTGGTAACAGTGTTATAGATATAAATATAGAAGAGAAAGTGAGCTCAGTGATTTTGAATTCCATATCCCACCGGAATGCTTCTTAAAATATTTTTTACATTTAATCATAAATAAAAAATCTGATGTGGCCAGCACATGACTTTCTCCATATATAAGATGTAAATATTTATCTACGATAGGAATTTCGAACTCTATATTCCATCTAAACTTGGAAGATGAGAGATTAATTTATATATTATTATCTTTGACGTCACAAACATTATAAATAATGTTTTTCGGGACATGATCAATGAAAAACGATGAAATTGGCCTTTCGCCCATAGAGCCCAGAGCGCCCACAAAGTACAGCTAACAGCATAAAAAAGTTACCACCTAAGATGCAACCAGCATAACTCGAGAAGGGCGAGTCTTTCAGATTCTCTGTTTTGAGCGCGCTTTTCGTCTTCCTCTTTATGCCTGGAACGTTTTGAAAGCTTTTGTGATGATAGAAAATAGAGGTAGAAGCATTATTGTATTATGAAAGAATTAAATTCGTATTTCGTTAAATCGGCTCGAATATCAAGCGTAATTCGCTCTTCTTCTTAAAATATTGGACATGAATTACTTTGGCTGCTCATATTTCTTCCTAACATAATATTTTCCATCAATGCAGATTTAGAATGAAATTGGTTATTTCAGTTAATGCTCCACATGCCCACAGGATGATCGTTTTCGTAAAGATCATACTTAATTATGATACGATAATTAAGAGAATATGAACTACTGTAAATTAGGTCAACTGAAGTAGGAAAAATTAGAAAAAAACGTATATCATAAATATAATAATGGTGTTGCAGATTTATGAAAGATAGTTAAGTAAGAAACACATTTAAATTAACTATCCGCGAGCCTCCGTAAGGCTTACTCCAGAGAATGTGATACACTCAACTATCTAAATAATTTACAAATAACGATCGTTGAGAATAGGGATCACGTCGTCGCGTATTTCGTCATGTAAATCACAGCTAAGGAATATCTCTTATAATGATTGTCTTTACAGAGTTATATTCTTATAAGATACCCAGCGGAAGGCTCCGATCATTTTGGACTCACTGCTATCTAACCTGTAGTCTCTTAACAAACTGCTTAATATTTTACGCGCGAAAATTTCTTTTGGATAATGAAATTAGAAGGACTAGTCGTGCAGAGTCGAGCAAAGCTCAAAAAGAATTGAATAATATGCTTGTAATTATTTAATTCCTTTATTTAAACCTTCTCCGTCAAAAATTTTAAAATACTAAAACGATTAAGAGTTTCAACATTGGGAAAAGGTATGAGCCAACAACTTAAGGCTGTTACAACTCCACTCTTAATATTTGCACGTAAACGCTCATGCATGAAAAATACATTTAAATCTATTGCTACGGATCTCTGTGGCAATTCCTCCTTTTGGTGCTACATCTGCTTTTAATGTTTTTGTCTACATAACGGTTAACCGGTACCAAGCATACCTTCCTTCTCAAGAAAACAAAGGGAGCTTCTGCGTAGGGGTGAGAGAAAGGGTCTTCAATGGAGCGGTCGCAGGTTACTGATCAAGGAATCAGAGAAGAGCCCACAAACGCTGTGGACGGTCTACCAGACTGCCCATGTCTCGGACCGTCTCTGCTTTCAGGAGTAGAATTAAACATATATAGACCATAGAAAGATTACTCCTGTAGAAATTTAAGCTTCGGAACATTCTAATTCTAATATTACGTTCTCAATATTTACATTAATCTTTTCAGGCTTTTTTCGCTATTTCTTCTAACCAACGATTTTCATAAACCTTCGGGATATCCTTACCAATCAATCAACAACAAAACGGGAAAATTTAAGAAATAGCTATTTGCGTAAACTGGCGTTCCTTTGGTTCTTTTTCATTACTATCATTGAATGTATAGTGTTTTCAATTCTTTTATCCCATTAAATGATAGATACAGTTATTAGTTTCGTAGATTTTAAGAACCTTTAAAATTAATATAAAAAAACACCTAAAGCAAGTGAATACATTTTTTCTCTAAGAGTTGATGATAGTCAAAACGTTCAACTCATCTTGATTCACTTATAAAATTTACTAGTTGATCTCACCTCGTTTATAAAATACAAAATAAGGATGTCATTTAAATACGTATTTAAACACAATTATAATCGTCATTACTGTAACACACACGCAATAACTTGCTCATCCTGCGCCGAGTACTAATAAGTAATACCCCTAGCTTAGTCTTAAATTTGGTTAGAGGTCGATTAACCCATTGTCATGCAAAAGTGACAATTCTACGGATAGCGCTCTTATCATTTTTCATAACTGATAAAATAAAAGATGGTCTTCTTAAATTACTGAGAACTTCGAAATAAATTCTAATACACTTCGGAGTTGATTGGTGGATCAGTAAATAGCTAAAAATACGAGAGGAGTAACTTTTGAGAAATAATATTTCGAGAATTTTACCAAAAGGACGTCTACCGCTGGCCATTTACTACAGTATTTACTGGAAGCCATTACTTTGAAACGATAAGGAATCCATGGATCCAATATTTAGGACAGTGGTTTCATCAAGCGATATATGATTATTTTCATTCAATCCACATCAGATAAACAGTGAGATCTCGTAAGTTATAGGCTGAAAAACACACAAAATATCAAATCTGATGCTCTGCAGTCCCACTTTATGAGAGATTTAATTCTTCGAGTCATTCTTCTAATTGCGAGCTAAAAATTATACATATATCAGAGAAGGCTAGCGGACATATTATTTTAGATAACATCAAAATGAATCAAGCAAATTGCAACTCAAATCCTCTTCTCCCAACGAGAAAGTTTTTCCTTTCCATTCCCCTTTGGCAGAGAAAGGAAATCTTGCCCTTCTCCCCACCTATTTCGTTTTGTCCTGTATAACAGTTTTCCAGGAATTCTACCCTTTTACCTGCAGGTCACACTTTTGTTCCCTCTTATTCTTTCTTCTTTTTCCAGGCACACGCCATATGGAGGATCGCGTATTTATGTAAATGTTGAAGATGGTGCAAGTAAGCGTCGAAGCTAATTGTGTAAATTTTCTACGGTGTTGTTATAAGGATAATTTAATTTTACAAAGTCATGGAATACACAGTCTATAGGAGTCATGAGAGTAACGGGATACAGTAATCTATAAAAAAATATTCCTTATTTAAATCAATCGGATGAGCTTTAGCTTTGAGGAACTTCATAGGTAACTAAACATAATGAAATAAACAACTTCGTCAAAGTTACACGACTTTTTGTGTGGAAGTTGTGGAACTTTTATTTCCTCGTGTTTATACCTTAGTTATTTCTCTTGATAATAGAATGCTTTTCAATTGGGAAAGTTAAACGAAAGGTTTATAAAAGCAATCAAATTATAGTAATCCACCGAATTATGCACATATCCTATATATAAAAATTGCGCCTGCGTGTGTCTGTGGCCGCAAAACTCGAAAACCACTCGGTCGATTGCCTTGAAATTTTTACAGAACATTGCATTCAAATATATTTACGAAATATGAAATACGAAAGTGTTTCTATTGTAAAAAATTGTGACACTTCGTCCTTGCTTCGATCACAGACGAGTCAAAGCATTTCCGTAAGAAATGCACGTAAAGTTCATTTTTATCGCAGCGGGCTTCATTTCTTTTGCAAAATTATATTTAAAAAAATGGTCACATGACATTGAGGCAAGAACCAATAGCAAAAAAAATGAATAAAAAACCTTATTCTGGGCGTGTATTATTGTTTTCGAATTGAATTTTCGAGATTTTACACGAAATACACGAAAATTTTTGTAAATTTTGTGAGTATAAACAACCGGTCCCCCTGACGAAAAATGCCATAGTTGAGTCCAAGATCCTGCGTTGTGGCCTATTTGAAATTAAGAAGAAGAGAAAAGTTGCTGGTTTTGTTCACATTGATGAGCATAATCAATCGTTGAAAGTGATTTAAATGATCAATTTTCGAAAAACGAAATGTGAGTTAATTTGATGCCTAATGTTGTATTCAGTTAAATCCATTTGTATTGTTTTGGGAATGATTTAATAATCTGTTATCGAAAAGCAAAGTGAGAGTTACTTTGATTGCTGCATTCAATTCAATTAATTTCTTTAGTTATTTTCCAGTTGATCGTCGTCAAATACAACAGTACGCGTTAACACATCAAATGTTGTGGCAGATAATGGATACTAATAAATGATATTTATATGTATAACGAAAATTCTCCATCCAAACGCGAGAGCAGAGCTAGCGTAACGGACTATGTCCTTTCTTTTCTCTCCCTCTCTTCTCGAGAGAAAGGCTCGCCGGCCCGAAATTTGGACTTAGTTTTTCTTGGTGGGTCAGGGGTGGTAACTTTTTTTTGCTGTTAGCTGTACATAATCAGCAACTTCCGGTTTATCAGTATTTCATGAATAACTCCTAAACAATCAGTGATACAAAAATATGTTTCAAACAAAAGTTGTAGTAAATTTTATTTTCTAAAACATTTGTAAATAATAGTATATACCTTAATATCATATTTATGGAGATATTTTCAAAAACCGGAAATGAGCTTTGAAGAATGAAGCTCAACTTCTGGTTAACCGATTTACTCCAAAAACTAATCAACTCTAACAACACCAACTAAAGTGCTATATATGAAATTTGGTGTTGATACAACGAATGGTTTTCATGTTAGAGCGCCCACAAAGTACATAACAGCTACTTCCGGTTTATCGGTTTTTCACGAATAACTCCTAATCAACCGGTGATACAAAAATATGTTAAATATAAAAGTTATAGTAAATTACATTTTCTAAAACTTTTATAAGTAATACGATATACGTATATATCATATTTATGTGATATTTTGAAAACCGGAAATGAGCTTTAATGAATGAAGCTCGACTTCCGGTAAATCGATTTATCCAAATACTAATCAACTCTGACAGCACACACACCACTACTATATATGAAGTTTGGTATTGATGCCACTAATAGTTTTCACGTTAGAGCGCCCACAAGCACAGACACAAATACACACACACACACACATAAACACAGACATCATTTAGAAATTGGTCAAAACGTGTTCTAGGGACCCCAAAACATGTATTTCCGTTGAAATCTCGAAGTCGAATTTTTTCATGAAAACAATACTTTCTCTATACTTCGTATATGGAGAAAGTAAAACATCCATGGTAAACAAACTTTTACTAGACCGCTATGTATTATCAGAATAACACGACCCAGGTTTCGTAGCATCGCTACATCTTTTGGTAACAAAATAAAATTACACTCATGAAAGGAGGAGGGGAGAGAAGGTAGCAAGTAACGGAAGGAGGAATAAAGGAGGAGGAAGGTGGAGGGAGGGGGTAAGGGATGAGGCAGGTTACATAGCAAAGGTTCTCAATCACAATCCATTGAATTGCAAGATATACAGAGTTACGAAGTAAGTAAGGAAAGCAAGAGTTACAAAGTAAGACATGGTCATTAAAAATCACTAAAATCCATTCAAAAACCAAAGAAGATGTAACGAGTTGGGAAGGTAAAGAACAAGGGGGGGGGCAAGGGGCGGGATGCTAGGAAAGGTGCACGGAAATTAAGGAATGAGGGTTTGGGAGAAGGATTAGGAAACAGAAATTCGTTGGCAATATTCGACGAGGAGTTCCTCGCGATTTCTAAAGTCTCCAAAGCGTCTCTCACTTTCGTCACATAGGTGGAGCACCGTCATATCAAATTCACTTGTATGCCCTCTTTCAAGCAAATGCTGGCTGAAGTGAGAGGCAGACGGATTGTTATTAATAAGAGGACGTTTATGTTCTTTTTTCCGTTCTGAGAAACATCTTCCGGTTTGTGCAATATAAAAACAATCACAATCATTACAATTTAATCTATAAACACCACTTCTGTTAAACACCTCAACGGGATCTTTGCACTTGACTAATATGTCTTTCAGTTTAGGTCCTGTCTTGAAGGAACATTTAAATGTAGCGGGAAAACTGTTGCTCACTGAGTAGGAGATTTTACCGAGGATCTTAAGGGAACACCACTTCATCTCAGCAGACTTAAGCACTCGGAAAATATCGTCCAAAGCCATTTTCTTCCTCTTCTTCTCTATAATTTGATCTAGTATCATAGGGCTTAAACCGTTTGTATCTGCAATATGTTTAATAATGTTCACTTCGTTTGTGTGGATAGGGGTACACTCAGTAGCCGGTGGATCATGCTGTTGTATGCCGCCAATTTCTGGGAGAGGGGATGAAAGGAGTCGCTATTGATGGTGCAATCAAAAATAGCAGGGTTTCCTGTACATAGAAAACTCATGCCGTCCTTTGCCAATGGAAATTAAAAGATCCAAATAAGGCCGTTGATGTAGAAATCTTTCCGAACTTGATTGACTGAAAATAATAAATCTCTTTTTAAACTGTCAGAGTCAAAGTTTATATTTTTTCTTGCCAGACACTTATATATAACCTTTTTTCCAGCTAACTGTCGGTAAATAGTCTAATCTCCTAAACTGATGTGATGCATTGTCCAAAACAACTACTGAGCCCCTAGGAATACACCAGCGTGTATGATGGCAAAACGACCTCCTCGAGATGTGGGGGTCTTTAGTCCTGTGCTCAATCCAGAGAGAAAAGCATCGCGTGGCGTTTTAATTTGTTTATCACGCCAAGCCTAATTCACCGTTTGACCACCATTTACCTAAGTCTCGTCAGTATAAACAATTGTTCTTTGCTCCCTTCTGTATTTTTTTAGTTGCCTCAGAAAGTCATGGCGCCAACGGATGATTAAAACGGAAACTTAGAGGTTTTTAATGGACATGTATAAGTAATTTGATGTTTTTTTCAGAAACTTTCCCGCTGGAAGTTTTTTCCCAAGGAAATAGAACGAAACTTCTTAGCCGACTTTATTTTTCATTGTATTCCGTCGAAAATTATCGGCATTCCCTTGTATTTCTCCAAGACATTTGTCTCTAAACTTTTCAACGGCAAACCTATTTATATCGGTGGAAATTAGAAGTAACAAGGCAGAGTTTGATACCAATGACAACCGTTTTTCGTGAAAGGTTGACGCAAATACATCGGTTTAACTAAAGTCGCGACCATTTCCAAAATTTCTCGAAAGTAGCAAATTTTTATTTTTCCTTCGAACATAATAGTTGATAACCATGATTTAACTGTACTGTGCTGTTAGATATTATTTTTACCGATTGCTGAAACTATTGGAATTTGATTTTGTTCAATTTTCATGCAAATGTTGCAACAGCGCGGCCGATTCTCCAGTTAGAAATAAGAATCCCTTGGTGACGTTGGAGATGCCTGGTGTTGATTCCAGGATCCTTTAGAAGATATGAATACATTTAACTCCCTGGTATAAATAAAACTTATTTCATCCAAATTTTGAAGTCGATATCATACCGCGAAGGTCCTAAAATAAGACTCCGTTATCACCATTTGAAATGCATTGAGGAATTTAAATGGTGCACTGGGATCGAACCAAGGACCATCAGTGAAACGTTAAACAGCGTTTATGAGATGTATTTATGATCTTTGTTCACATTCCGGTTTACTTTTACTACATAATTTTATTATATATTATTTTTTTGCATAAAAAGGATTGATGCCCCTAAGTATGTCCAAAAAGATAAGATTAAGATTGAAATGTATAGCAAGAGAAGAAGCCTACCAACGAAAGCGATGCGATAACATTTGCTTGAATTCGAAGACAGACTGGAAATGATCGCATCGAGTTTATTCTAGCACATAATTTTTCGAGTTCCCTTTCTTCGTTTTTTTCACAAGGTCGACTATTTCTGAATTGTGGATTTAATTTTGAATTCGTTTGAAAGATTTGTGTTTTTCAGGTCAACATTTTTAGAAAATCAATAGCCATCTAGGGCATAAGACGATACTCTAGTGGTCACGTCTAAATGTCACGGAAAGGCATTCATTGATTTCGAAACACAATCCAATTTATGCAGTAAAATAGCGGAGATAGGGAGGTTACAGGAATGAGGTTAATGGGAAATTTCGATTATTATTATTACTATGCTCGTAAGTTGCATGTAGGCAATGGGGTAACATTGGCAAAATATTTACATCATAAACAACTGAAAACATCTCGGCCGAATTGATTGATTATATCATAAACAACATAAAAATAACATATAATAAATGTTGAAATATTATTTAAACTTGATATTTAAACATTTTCAGTATTTCGAGGTATTTCCTTCATAAAAGTTAATATATTTTCTGGGAGTGAGAAGTTCCTTTGGTAACCCAATCAAAAGCCGTTCTATTTAAGAATCCCTTTTCTTAACAAGATTTGATTAGGGCTCAGTTGATTCAGTAACAGGACAATTTTCCTGCTGCCATATTCAGACGAGTGAAATATTTTCATTTTTCCTTTTGATACAGCATAGAGAAAAATTTATCTCACATTTACTTTTGTATTGGTCTTGGCATGGCTGTGGTATAATGAAAACTACTGAGGTATGAGTGAATAATGAAGTGAGTGATCAAGGTCGCTCCTTATGAAGATAGACATGTTTCTCATTTTACAAAACTTGCGTGGACATGTTTCTCATTCTGGTTTATAGAGGAAATTAAGGGCCATCCTGCATATTAAACGTCAATCCTTCCCTCTGACCACTTCCTACCTATCCAAGGCCTATATATCAATACTTGACAGATATAACAACACAATAAGTTTGTCGGAATTCAAAGCAGTGCATTCTGATGGATTATTCGTATCTTTCCTCGAATATACTTGTACAATCTATTTGTATCCTCCTTTCGAATAATATTAACTTAATAAATGTGAGAATCTAATTGTTCAAAAATTTGCCGAAGTAGATAAACTTACATGAGCTCTATATTCGTTTTGAAACAACCAAAAAATTACGAGATAGGTCTTGGATTTCGTGATAGTAAAACTGCCATTTACCGTCTGAAATAGCAGTCAGCGCTTAGCAGGGTCTACTTTGTATTTATGATGAATTTGACAATTGTAGTGATTATTGCCAAACAAAGAAAGATAATAGTAAAAATTATTTCAAATTGCTAAAATAAGCAACTAATTGTACAGAAACTGTTTCCATCTTCATATTTCGTACACAGCGGTAAATTTACTTAGACCTTTGATTGCTTGGCACTCTATAATCATAATCTACGTAATTCTTTTTCATTACAGCGTCAGTCATCTCTTTCGAATGCAGTGGACGATGTCGCAGTCGGACGAAACCACACTTGCCCTTGCACACAAAGTCCACAAGACAGCTTGTTAAAATGTTCTGGCCGGGTAGCCTGAATGGTTACAGCAGCCTCCCGGATAGAGGAAGATCCCGGGTTCAATTCCCGGATCCGTCAGACTTTTTTCAAGTCCGTTCTTCCTTGGAATTTTTGCACTCCATTATGTGTACCTTGACCCTTTCCTTGTATAATCCCTCTCCCCTCAATATTTGACCAACCCATTTCTCCTGACGATGCTTAATCACGCCAATTAAAGCCTTCTCCTCCCCAATCATCTCCAACACCTCCGTGTTTGTTTTCCTATCAACCCAACTAACTTTTTCCATTCTACGCCACACCCACATCTCGAAGGCCTCCAATCGCTTGACTTCCTCCTCTCTGAAAGTCCACGTTTCGCACCCATAGAGCAACACACTCCAGACCAAGGGCTTCACCAACCTTTTCCTGATTCCTTTATCAAGACCTTTGGTCATTAATTCCCTTCGCTTCATAAAGGCTTCCTTCGCTAAGGCTATTCTTTCACGGACCTCATCTTTACATCTTCCGTCCCAAGAGAGAGTACTTCCCCAGTAAGAAAATTTATCTACCTGCTCTAGTTTTTCCCCATCCACCCTAATAGTTAACTTAGCTTTCTTTCCCTCAGTGAACCTCGAAACTCTAGTTTTACTTACATTAATTTTCATACCAAACTCCAATGCGTTATCGTTAAGAGCATTTACTAAAGTTTGGCCACTGGACTCTATCCAAAGCCTTTTCAAAATCTACAAAACATACACATAAGTCCCTCTTAAATCCCAGGCTTCGTTCCGCAAGTACTCTCATCACCCCAATGCATCCCTCGTTCCTTTTCCTCTCTGAAAACCAAACTGGTCTTCTCCGATTAGCCCTTTAATTTTTCCCTCGACCCGTCTCTTCAAAACCCTCAGAAGTACTTTTGCTGTGTGAGAGATTAGGCTAGTTGTACGATAATCCCGACATTCTGTAGCCTTGTCCTTTATCTGTAAAGGAATCAAGATAGTTTTGACAAAATCCTCTGACTAATAATGCCTTTCATCATAAATTTTCCTAATCAAATCATAGGAATTCGTTTTGAATATTTTGGAATAAACTGTTCCTGCGAACTTCTGTCTTCCCATAAAGGTAATATATTTTTATTCTGAAAACAAAGAAAAGAGGAACACTAATACGTTTGAAGATATATTTGAGAATTTTGCGGCAGAATTCGTCCTCGATGTTCTTATTTCGGTAGATTCATTTTGAGGCCAATTGCAGAGGACAATTCGGTCACATCGATTCTATTTCCAATGTCAAAATGTTCAATTTTCCGATATATTTTCTCCATAAACGGTGACGTATTCTTCGGAGCTGATTGCCTTGAGGAATATTAAAGTTTTCATCCGAACGATCAGTCAAATACAAAGAGTTTGTTTTGGGAAATAAAAAATAAAGTTTTTTCTATCGATGCAGAAGGGAAGTGTGTAGGGAATTCATAGAAACTCCATTTCATTGGAAAATTCTTCGATGAAAATGAATTTATTTGAATAGGAAAGCGTCCACTTAAATACGAGCAAAGCCAAACAACCTTTCTTTTATCTCATTGATAGTGCGTATCAGTCATTTGACTGAATATATTGTGATTGTATCTGACGAGTCTAAATAATTTAATTACATTCGACGATATTTATGGAAAATTAAGTAGTATATGTTGCAGATAACGATAATACGATCTATAAACGAAAAATATAATTAAATTTACACAGCCCTTCGGTGATAAGCACTCTTCACGTGCGAAGCATACATAAATCCACAATTTTACAGAAAACGCAAATTAACTTTTATAATTAGTAGAGTTTATAGAAATCCAACAAGTAAATATTTTATTCGTATTTCGATGAAGTCGTTGCTTCGTTCACACTAAGGTTCTGTCTTAAGTATTGGAGACCACTCTCAAATCAGACAAAAGTCACAGATCTATTTGTTGATTACGTCTACCGAATTTTTTCTACATCTTGTCAGAATTTAAATCCTATTCACTGATCGAAAGAAATGTTTATCAAAGGCTTCGGTTTGCTAAGGAAAAATGTAAGAAATTCCGCGAACGGCTGAATTTGCTTAAGTGGTATTTTTGAGTGATACATTGAATTAGGACGAAACTCGCGACAGCACTGTCCTTTTAATGAACGGTACGCTAACTTCATTTTAATTAGCAAACAGAGGAAGAAGAATGACCACTTGGCAATAAAGGAGAGAAAAAGGAGATCAAATCAAAGGCTTCCAATACGAAATTCTTCGAATGACTTAAATGCAAATTTAGAAAGAATTTCCTCTCAGTAATATTTTATTCTAAATAAGCCAAGAAAAATTCGAGAGATTGCATCCGATGGCTAAGAACTCCGCGCTTGATTGGAAAAATTCGCTTTATTCGGGGTATATTCAAATGAATTCTTTATATTGCTTACTTCAGTTATGAAGGATAGACAGTTGTAAAATTATATCTTATGTGATGAAGTATATCAGAAAATTCCTTTTTGCACTGTATCGACCAAGATTAAGCATCTGGCATAAATAAGTCTCGTAAAAGAAACATTTCTACTTTTTTATATTTACTGCTTTGTTAAAAAGTTAGTAAAAGAGAATCTTAAAATTTGAACTGCTATTCTCACAATTTATCTTTAGATTAATTTTCAAAAGATTAGTTATTATTAATTTCTCTTCTATGGGATCTATCAAATGATTCCAATCAATTTCTCGGTCATTATAGAGAATCCTCATCACACTCAAATTGATGTTTACATCGTCAGTTAAGAGCCCTAAGGATGTAAATTGTACAATCAAACCGAGCAAACTCCACACCGACACAATTACATATATCGCCTGAATGTTGCTCAATATTGACTATTTAGTGCGTTTGAATCAGCGGAAACGGTTTCTTAGTTCGCCAAAATCGTCAAAACGCCAAATATACAGAAATGTTGTGGATGTTGTTTGGGCAACGGGATGGGTGGTTTTGCCACTTTTTTGATCTAATGTAATTGCCGACAAAAGCGGCCCACTCTCATCACAGATACAATTCCAAATCAAATAATGACTTATGTGAGGATTTTTGCCTCGAAGGTTCGAAATTTCAACAAAAAGCGCCAAAATAATTTTATATCGATTAAAGCGAATACCTTTTGCACAAGGAGATTCTACTTGCGATTAAAACTCGCGCCGCAATATGCCACTTATATGCCTCTGGAGGATATGCCCCAGGCCATTGCTCTCACGACTAGGAATGAAATGCTTTGCTTGCTTTTAACATGACAATAAATTGCCATTCCATTGCTATCTAGTCAATTCCTCAAATATCCGAAGGCTCCTTCCTATCAGTATGTGTGCTCCTCCATTCACTGCTAAAAAAAATTGATCTAGTAACCTTTAATTTGGGTCATGATGTACTCAAAAATATAATATGACAAATAAGATATTAAACGTAATAAATAAGTGCGTAACAGTTATGCTTTGCTACCACTGCGAGCTACCGGGTGAAGGAATAGACGAAGATTTTGTGCTTTAGCAATTGGTGCCATCCGAAATATCATTGAGCTTCGGTAATAATCCGTGACTTGGTGCCTTTCGGTTTTGATTCACATCATGATCATAACTGATAAATATTTTCATGACTCGTTACATTTCAGTGAAAATAAATCGTCCATTCCACGAAATGTGTATTATTTACTATTGAAACTATGAGTGGTAAATTTTTCTGTGCCTATTCAACCGAATATATCTACGCAAAGGCGAGATGGCAACATTGACAAAATATTATAATATTATATTCATAAGGATGGAGATCAGTCCCTGCCTAAAAATTATAGACCAGTAAGTTTAACCTCAGTAGTTTGTAAGATAATGGAAAAGATCATAGCTGATTACTTGGGAAATTATTGGAGTGAGAACAATTGACTTAGCCATTGTCAGCTTGGATTTAGGAAAGGATATTCATGTGTGACACAATTGTTGGGCCTTTATCAAAATATAGTCGAGGCGATATACAATAGAGGTACAGTTGATGCATTCATAATAGATTTTGCAAAAGCATTTGATTAAGTCCCGAATGGCATACTCATTCTCATACTGGAGAAGCTAAATCGAAGAGTAGTCAGTTAGGTTAGAAATTTTCTTAGTGATAGAACGCAAAAGGTTAGGATCAGTGGGATGTATTCTGACGATATAGAAGTAACATCCGGAATTCCTCAAGGAAGTGTTATAGGACCTTTACTTTTTCTCATGTATGTGAACGATCTTCCATTGAATATCAAATCAAATATTCGTTTGTTTGCAGATGATTGCATTCTATACAGAAGGATTAGGAACAACGAAGATAGGGAAATACTGCAGCGAGACTTAATTTTGATAGAAGAATGGGTAGAAACAGGGACGGATCCAGGGGGGTGGTCCTGGGGGTCCGGACCCCCTCCCCCCCCGAAATATCAGAATCCCTCAAATCTCAATACCCGTACAGCACACGGTCCTTCAACCGTAGGAGACGGTCTCCGGATTGCTCCGGATGTCCGTAGACTATTTGTAGACCGTCAAAAACCAGAGAAGAACCTTAAAACGCCAAGATATTCTAATTTCGGGACGGTGTGTTGTACAGGTAATTTTAAACACGAATTATTTGCAGTGTGTACTGTGAATTACACTGACGACGGAAGATACGTTAACATTATAAAGGTGCATATAGACTGGCGAGAAACGTGCGCGAGTTTCTGTCCGACATCTTTGTCGCCAGTCTAAACAGCAGTGCGAGACTACTTCCGATAACTTGAAGGAACTCTCTCGTTACTCCGTCGCCTGCCAGTCTGAACACGCTTCTCTGGATTGTCGCAACTTCTCGCAGAGCTTCCGATCGAGTTCGATATTTTGCGAGTTGAGTTGCAAGTTTTCAATGTGGTGGAAAGTAAAAAGGTGTGGAGTGATACCGATATAAGAACGCTGATTTCTTCGTATGAAAAAAATACCTCACTGTGGAATGTAAAGAGCGACAATTACAGGAATCACACTTTCAAACAGAAATCTCTGCAATCTATAGCAGATAAGCTGATTGCAAGTCCGAGTGAAATTTCCAGGAAGCTTCATAACCTGAGAAGCCAATTCATGCAGGAAGTAACAAAATCTGATGTGGCCAACACATGACCTCCTCCGTATTTATTGAAAACATAAATCTATGCCGGTAATATATAAATAACTCCAAAACAATGAAAGTTACAGGAAAATGTTTCACACAAGCTTTGTAGTAAAAAACATTATCTACGACTTTGGTACATAGTTGTATGTACCTACATTGCATTCTGACAGAGATAAGTAAGAAAAACTTCAATTTCTGGATAAACAATAACTTCCGGTTAACCATTATTGAAGAATAACTCCTAAAAAAATCAGTTTTACGAAACAATGTTTCATACAAAAGTTGTAGTAAAATACACTATCTATAACTTTTGTATGTAAATTTATATACCTAAATTGCATTTTGACAGAGATATGTATGACAACTTATTGCATACAGTGTAAACTTTAACGGAAGTCTCTCGCGCGAGTTCTGTCGCAAGTTGCTCGCCAGTCTAAACCTATACCTTAAGAGACGTGGGAGCCTTGCTAACGCTGTAACCTCATAAACGATTGACATTTAGAATCCGCATAGCTATTTCCAATAAAAATGGCATGTATAAAAATTACGTCTTTTTTAAACCAGAAAGTGCTGATACTAAACGTGAGCGATCAGTTGAACAGGCCGAAGAATTATCAACAGCAAAAAAATCGCGGCATGACAAGGAAGACGATCATGAACCTGAACTGAAAGTAAGTGTTTCAAATTTTCACATAATATAATGTCGAATAAAATTCGAGTCACATAGTTGAATGCGTTAGGTAATTTTCTGTTATTAAAAAGGTTGTATTAAAAATACAGAATAAAATTGACTTTGAAATAGAACAATAGATTGTCAAAATAATTTGGGACTTTTCGAGAGCAGTGACTTATATCCCAGACGGAACTGATCCGACCACGGTGGTCGGGTTTCGGTCGGATTCTGGTCGCCTCAGTTTCATCTGGGATGTGAGATATATATAACTAATATGCAAGATGCAGGTATTACAGATAGACTTTATGTGACTAATCGCAGTTTATGTGATAAATAAGTAACTTCTCGAAATTCCTCCTTGTATAAGATCTTACTTTGGTCCTAAATAAGCTGTGATTGCCGAGCGGGATAAATTAGTCTCGTCGCGAAGCCTAAACTCTGTTGGACTGGGATCTAATCCCAATAGTGACGAATATTTTTTCTAGGTTTATGGCATATTTGAACGGGTGAGAGGAAAAACCTAGTGAAGGTGGAAAACATGTTTTTTATATCTGTCTCGTGTTTTTCCTATCCGTCATTCCTATGTGAAATATGAGTTACATACTATCTACATTTACATTAATACCCTACAAGCCGCCTTTCGGCGTGTGGCAGGGGGTGTAAACACCAGTCGAATCTAAATTACTTCCTTATTCGGTTATTGTCACGTATTGTTCGCGGAAAGAATGAATCTCTAAAGCGATTCGTCCTAGCATCTATTTCTCTTAACTTACGGTCATTATCGGATCGACCGTCGTAGCAGGGGGGTTGCGTGATACCGATTGTATCTTCCGAAAATGTAGTTTCCCTGAATTTATTAAGCAATCGCAGCCTAGCTTCCAATCTCCTTTCTTTCAAGGATTCCAAACCTACGTCTGAGAGCATTTCTGTAACGCTTGCTTTTTTATCGTAGCATTTCTTAACAAAACGAACCGCTTTGCGCTGCACTTTCTCGAGTTCGCGAGTACACGTTTCATCCGCCGGATCCCATAATAAAATATCATCGTAATAGTAGTACTCATTGATGATATTCAAAAACTTTCCAAATATTGAAACATTAATACTACAAAAATCAACAGCGAATCGTTGAGAACACATTTTGGTGTTAGAGTTTACTTACTGAAACCTTAATTATTAAAATCAAAATATTTCACAATTTTTATAATCCAAATTTTTATTCTTATTATCTCTGTATCTGCTTTTTCCAATAATTTAATGATTATATTTTTTAAATTTACTCAAGATTTGATAAAATTTCAATTTTGTGTTGACCAACATATCGTATGGATATAGATATATTTATAATATACATTTCACAATTAATCATACATATTAGTGTATAGTTCCATATATATTTCTCCTCATAAATCACTATGATGCTAAGAAATGATTGTCAATTATCCATAATTATAACTTTTGCGAATGATGATCAATAAAGATAAAAATTTTTCTCCAATCATTATTGTGTAAATCGAAAAAAAAATTAATTTTATGAATTACAGGAGTCACGAAAATTGCAAGATCATGTTAATGATGTCCAACGGTTTTGCAGAATAAAACTCGACAATACTGAGATGTACGATCTTCTTGTTAATGTATGGACACCAGATGCTGATTTTGTGTTTCCAGCAACGGAAATCAACAAAAAGAATTTGAGATTTCAACTTTCGTGGTTACAAAAGTATCCTTGGTTAGCATACTCAGCCGTTGAAGATGGTGCCTATTGTCGAGTTTGCATTTTATTCGCGCAAAAGGGAGTTGGAAAAGGAAAGCATGAACGTTTAAATTCGTTAGTGCAATCTTGTGTCAAAGATTGGAAGAGAGCTTTAGAAAGATTTCAAGGCCACCAAACTAAGAGATATCACTTGGACGCCTCCGATGATGCACAGAATTTCAAGCTAATATATGAAAACAAGAAAAATTACGTCATCATTGAGATCGACCAGAGCCGAAAACGGCTGCAATTGGAAAACAGACGGAAGCTTGCTCCAATCATTCGCGCGGTCTTATTCTGCTGCAGACAAGGACTGGCACTACGAGGACGTCGAGATGATGGCCCTTTACCACTGGATATGCCAGAAGAGAATGACGGGAATTTCAGGGCACTTTTGCGTTTTGCTGTGGATAGTGGAGATGTAGCACTGCAAGAACATTTAAGGGTAGCGGGTGGTGATGCAACATATCTGAGCCATACAACTCAGAACGAGATCATCGATGCTGGAGCGGAAATCATCACTAGAGACTTAGCGAGACGCATCAATGAGACCAAGTGTTTCACTGTAACTGCAGATGAAACATCTGATGTCAGTGGGATTCAACAATTCACGATTGGAGCTAGATTCGTTCAAGAAATTGGAGGGAGTCACACGATCAGAGAAGATTTCTTGTGCTTCGTTCCTGTAGAGGACATGACTGGCCTTGCAAATACGCTGCTAACAACTTTGCAGAAACTTGGAGTGGACACCCATTTCATGAAAGGGCAAGGTGAGCTGAATAAAACTTAAATTAACTAGGACAACGATAACATGAAAGTGTGAAAATAAAGCAAGGTTTTGAAGCCACTTTTCATTTTAGATTTGGATTAGATTTTCTAGGAGCCCAGGGAAATTCACGCTGGATTGGATTTAGTTACCACTCAAGGATTAGATTTTAACGTAATAAAATCCAATCTGGATACAATTTTTAAAAACTTTTAACAATCTTATCCGGATTGAATTTTTTCAAGTACTTTTAGTATCCGATCTAGATCAATTTTTTTTTTTTCAGAACCTTATAATATACAATGTGGATTTAATATCGTTAGAGTTTTAAACTCTTGCTTAAAACTGATTTACCAAACGACTTGAAAACCCGATTCTATAGTAATTGGAGTTTGAAAGAGCCTTCAATAATCCAATCTGAGTTTGATTTTATATCGCTTAAAAAATTTAAATCACAGAAGTTCCTAGATCGGATTTGTCAAGACAGCGGCTCTAAAACCCTGGGAAAAAATTTGATTAATACAATAATTTATACGGTATATTTTGAAATTTTTCATTCTCAAGGTTATGATGGAGCTCGAGCAATGAGTGGAGAGTTCAAAGGCTGTGCAGCTATTGTTAAGAAGACATATCCAGACGCTCTTTATGTTCATTGTGCAAACCAAAACCTGAATCTAGCTATTACCCACGCGTGCAACATTACGCCGATCCAGAACTGCATAGGAACAGTCAAGCAAGTCGTCAATTTCTTTCGTCTATCCAGCAAGGCTGGAAATTTGTTGAAAAACCACATCCTGACAGCAAACTCTGGTGCCAAGCAGACGCGTCTTCTAAAATTTTGCGAATCGCGTTGGGTCGAACATTTGGCTTCTCTGGGACTGTTCCATGAAGTACTGGAATTTATCTGTTCAACGCTCCAAGAACTGGATGAGCTGAGAATAAAATCTGACGGAATACAGCCAAACAGCTTGCTTGCTTCCATCCAAACAACTCAATTCATCATTGCATTGGTTGTGATGAAACCAGGGTTCAGCTTGACGAAAAACCTGAGCCAAAATTTGCAAAAAGAAGATTGCGATTTGAGTGAATGTGTCCGTTATGCAAATGATGTTCATGAAGAAATAAAGGAGATGCGTACCAGAGCCGATGAGAAATTCGCAGAAACGTTCAAATCAGCGACCCAAATTGCTGAGAACATTGGTACTGAGATCACTGTTCCTCGACTAGCAGGACGTCAAAATAATAGGGAGAACTATAATGGAAACGCTGAAGAATATTATCGGCGATCCATATTCATTCCATTTTTGGATAAATATCTTGAAGAGCTGCACGCGAGATTTCTCGAACATCGAGCACTGCTGTCAAGGATACAGAATATCATTCCAGCAAAATGCGCAGAACTCGATGAAGAAGAATTAAACAAAACCGTCCATGTTTTCGAAGAATAATGGCCAAATGACGTCACCGGGACTACGGAAAACTTACAATTTGACATGAAGATGTGGAAGAGGTAATTATAAGTTTTTCGAAATTGAAAAATAAAGGGTCGATGTAAAGTAAATAATTTGTTTCTGATTCCAGGTTCTGTTCAAACATGCCTGCAAAAGAGCGGCCAAAAACGTTCATCGAAGCTCTGGACGTCTGCGATGAAAAATTTTACAAGCAGATCTGCAGGTTTCTTCAAATTTGTGGCACATTGCCTGTTACAGTTGCCTCCAGTGAACGGTCCTTCTCCACGTTGCGAAGATTGAAGACTTATTTGCGCAACAGGAGAACGACTGAATGGACTGGCGCTGCTTAACATTCACAGAGATGTGGATGTTACCAGTGATGGAATACTAGATATTCTTGCAAGAAAAACGAGAACAATTCACATTACCCTGTAAATGGCCTGCCTGATTTTCAAGACTGTGGATTGTCTATATTCAAATGTCGTCATTTCATTCGTATACTGTCAATAAGTCATTTTGATATTTTATAATATTATATAGTATGTTTTTAACATCTAATAAAAACATTTTTCTGATAAATTATGATCACAATCGACAGTTACTTTTATTAAACTTTTTATTTTTGTGCCTATTTTTCGAAAATGAAACTCAAATAACGCAAATAAAAACACAATTTAATAAGCAATCACTAGCGAAAAAATTCGAGTTTGTCTTACACAATTCTAACGTCACGTTTTGTGAAAGCCGAAATATCCCATATTTTTCGATCGGACCCCCCCCCCGAAAATTTTTTCTAGATCCGTCCCTGGGTAGAAAAGAATAATATGAGTATTAATACTAGCAAGAGTAGGTACAGTCATTTGCATATGTATGTGGGCATGTTCTGTTGCTGCTCTAGCGGCCAAAGAGTGCACTAAAAATTTCTGTTGGTACTACATGATTTTTAGGTAGAAAAGAAAACAGAGGTGGGGGTAAATGTTTTGGAACTTACGGCGAGTGAAGGGAGCTACTGTGGAATTTATGGGAACCGGATTCGAATAGAGGCAGTGCCTTGCACCATTAGAATGGACTATAAATTAGAATACCTTCCAACAACAAGTTGGAAGAAAGACCGCATCAAAGAGTGGTTGACTAATAAAAATATAAATTTCGATGACGATTGTTTGAAGAGAGACTTATTGTTTTTAGTCGATCAAGTTCGAAAAAATTTCGAAAAGTTCAGGGTTGACGAACTTGCAAAATCAGCGGGATGCATTGTTCTACGACTTCCACCGTACCACTGCGAACTGAACCCCATTGAAATGGTTTGAGCGCAAATTATGCATTACGTGGGTATGAAGAATGTGAAATTTAAAAAGAAAGATGTGGAGAGACTTATATTAGAGAGTTTCGGCGCTGTTTCTCCTGAAAATTGGCGAAATCATGTCAAACATGTGATGAAAGTGGAAGAGGAAATGTGGCAGGCGGATAATTTGCAAGATGACATAGAAGAACTGATTATTCGTCTTACATCGTTATCGTCGTCTCAGTCGACAAGCACATCAGAAGATGCGTCAGAGCCACAGCCAAGCACATCAACTTATATGGAGGGATTTGGATACCTTTCGGATTCTTGAGTGGAAAGGTAAGAAGACGTTGATTATGCCACCGATATAAGACGACATCATTCAGACGGTAAATATCATTATTTAGTCGTCTTAACGATAAGGAACGACGAGTGAATGTCAATTGAATTTAATGCTTTCCATCCGGAAAAAAATATTTCATCAAATGACGTAATATCATAATTCAACCTTTCATATTAGTAACTTTATGAAAATATATATCAATGCGGATATACTGTAAGGTAACAACTTTACTGGTTTTAAATAAAAAAACTTACTACCTATCGCTTGCCAATAATTCGTTATTATCCTATGAAAATAATACTTTAAAGTAATTCACATGGTATTTAGAGCTTTGATCTTCACCGAACTTTAAAAATTGTGCATGCATCCCTTATTTATCGAAAACCTAACTCTAGGAGCTTTTTGATTAGCGTATTCATAACACTCATGGTTATGAATTCAAATTCGGCGCGGTGTTTAGGAGGCGGGGCGACGGCGTAATTCCTGTCGCCCCGCCACCGTAGCTTTGGCAACAGCGTTGGCCATTTGAACAATACTGTCAACTAAATGTGGAGAGGTCTATAGTAAATTTGGTCCGAGAGACCAAATTTCCTTTACCGATCTTATAATAGAACACGTTACATACCAACTCAAATTCTTGGAAATATAACACTCACCTCATGTGGTTTGCCGAAAAAGCCCTTTTCAGTACTATGGTTTTTGTAAGTTTTTTGGTTCGGAAAGTTGTAGAGCATCGCAAGAAATGATGAATTTCTATCACACGTTCTTAATACTTGAAATGCATATATCTTTCGCAAAATGCTAATGATTCATCACAATATACAGAGGAGATCAAGATATAAACAGCAAAATTTCCTTACATACTTTTAAAATGTTTTTAAATGTTTCTTTTGTTGCAATCTAAGATGCATACACCTTTTGAATATGGAATTTTACTCATTAAGCTTTTCTTAGGTAATCAAATTCTTCTTTATTATGACTGGAAAACCACATTCACTAATATTATTAAATTTTGTTTTGGCTTCTCCTTCATCTAATTTAATATCGAAGAATGGAAACGCTTGATTAAGATTCTAAGTTATTCGACATCTTGTTTCATTCCTAATCTTAAAATAAGATTTTCTGTCTAGTCCCATAAAAAGCGAGATGACGAAGATGAAGTTTAGAAATGCAACCCTATTCTCTAGGCCGAATTTGGAGTTGCTAAGAAGGCCTTCGTCAGGGTTGGCGAATCTTTCATGTTAGTATTGCCATACTTGAAAAATAAAAACCTTTTTCGTGCTAATTTGATGACAAACTATAAAGTGAGACGTTAATATTTTGTATCAATTATGTCAACGATGGGATTAAGATGTTGTAGAAGACATAAATAATCATTAATTATCTCTACTCATTAATAGAATCCACGATTATTCCCTCTGAGGCTAAATCTTTTGGGGGAGGGATAAAAAAGAAATCTGCACTCAGATTTCCGGGTGCCATAAAATTTCTCTCTCTTGCCACTTGTCACGCGTGGCATAAGTTTGCCACCCCCGCCTTAGGACAAGAAAGTCCCTAGTAATCGAGGATATAACATAGGAACTAGTAAAAATGTCACGAAATAAAGCAATAAATTAATAGTACAAATTATTCTGTGGTAATTATGTGACATAAGAGATGGTAGTGGATCGACATGAGACTGTGATTATCTCAATACCCGAAAGGATGAAGGTAGACAATGAAAAACAGTCATGGAAAATCTACTTCTCATGCCCTGCGTAAAAGTCTCACTAGAGTTCTCAATCGGAGAATATGGGGAAAAATAATGTGTAGGTGAGGACCGATTGCCAGATTTAACAGCTGCAATAAGAAATTGCCTTGTCATAGAAAATAGGGTAAAAAGGAAGAATCAACCAACATCTGTTGCCTATTCAGTGCTAGATAATTCTTTCCAGAATATGATAAAAAGTTACTGGCATACTGTGAGCTGATTAGAGTTAAATTTCCTCTCATCCCCCAAAATGTTTCCCTATTCGTACTTCCAGCATTCTATCCGTCGGACCACAACGGAACTAAGGAACATCTACATCTACATTAATACCCTACAAGCCGCCTTTCGGCGTGTGTCAGGGGGTGTAAACACCAGTTGAATCTAAATTACTTCCTTATTCGGTTATTGTCACGTATTGTTCGCGGAAAGAATGAATCTCTAAAACGATTCGTCCTAGCATCTATTTCTCTTAACTTACGGTCATTATCGGATCGACCGACGTAGCAGGGGGGTTGCATGATACCGAGTGTATCTTCCGAAAATGTAGTTTCCCTGAATTTATTAAGCAATCGCAGCCTAGCTTCCAATCTCCTTTCTTTCAAGGATTCCAAACCTACGTCTGAGAGCATTTCTGTAACGCTTGCTTTTTTATCGTAGCATTTCTTAACAAAACAAACCGCTTTACGCTGCACTTTCTTGAGTTCGCGAGTACACGTTTCATCCGCCGGATCCCATATACTTGCCGCATATTCCAGAAGGGGTCTGACCAAGGTAAAATAACATCGCTCTCTCACCTTTTCGTCGCATTTACCGACAATACGCTTTACAAAGCCAAGCCTTTTACTTGCTTTGCCGCAGATTTTTCGAATATGCTCCAATTTAAGTTATTAGTAATGTTGATCCCGAGATATTTAACTGAATCTAATACTTTGATATTAATTCCATTAATTTTGTATGGGTGATTTGGACGCATTTTTTTTCTTTTCGAAGAAATTAACTACGGAGCATTTACTTACGTTAATATCTAATTCCCATTTTTCGCACCACCTTTGGATGAGGACTAAATCGTTTGAGAGAGATGTCCGGTCTTCCTCGTTTGTTATTTCCCTATATATAACCGAGTCATCCGCAAATATCCTCACATTACTAACTATCTCGTCACTCAAGTCATTGATATAAATAAGGAAAAGAAGAGGTCCAATTACACTGCCTTGAGGTACGCCAGAGGTAACTTTGACTCTATTTGAGCTAACGCCATCCAGTACAACTTGTTGTTCCCTCTCGTAGAGAAAATCCTTAACCCAGTCGACTACTTCCTTGTTAATGCCCGCTAGTTTTAGTTTGTAAATTAGTTTGTAGTGGGGGACTCTATCGAATGCTTTTTTGAAATCTAGGAAAATAGCGTCCACTTGCTTTTTACATTCGGCAGACTTTAAGATATCGTGTACAAATAGAGCAAGTTGGGTTTCACATGATCGGGACTTACGAAAACCATGCTGGTTTGCGTCGAGGAATTCATTTCTATCTAAAAATCCCATGAGTGAGCTTACGACGATATGTTCCATTACCTTTCCGGACAGCGAAGTTAATGATATGGGTCTATAATTTCCTGGGTCCTCCTTTAATCCGCTTTTGTAAACAGGAGTAATATTAGCTAATTTCCAATCGGATGGGACCCTACCTTCATTTATCGATTTACAAAATATAATTTTGAGATAAGGGGCGACGCTTTCTGCCAGTTCTTTAAGCACTCTTGCTGGAATGCCTTCTGGCCCTGGCGACTTATTTGGCTTAATTTTGCGTAATATTTTAACTATACCGTCTGTCGTAAAAGTTATATTAGGCATGGAATCCAGTATATTAACCTTAGGGAGGATCTCTATGTTACAATCTGATGTGAATACGATTTGGTAAAATTCGTTTAGAATATTCGCTTTCTATAAAAACTCTATAAAAAACGCCTTTTTCCTGGAGGTTGCACGTTACGGCCATAACGTCGTAAAAATTTCAAGTCAATTACGCTTGTGGTTGCCTGTGAATTTGTATCCTCTCTATCTATCTATATGAATGAATCCGGAGAAGCATTCATATATAATAGATATATATCTATTATATATAGAGTTTTCTCCGAATTCATTCATATATATATATATATCAATGTGCTCTGCCATCGAACCCAGGAACAGCATGGTCTTATCTAAATTTATTTCATAAACCGAGTCTTAATATACATCATCTATCAAGGAAGGAACTTCCTATTTTTTCGCTAAGTACATCAAAATAAATAACGAAAAATCCCTCTATGTATTTTAAATAGGGGATATAGTTACCGTCCGGCATCGAACCCAGGTCTTTCTTGGAATACTTACTATGCAGCACAACAGAAGATCATCATCTCTAACTATGTGTGAAAATTCAGGCAGAAATATTGCCCGCAACTGCCTCAAACGACGTTAAACTTTTCACGAATGTGAATGGCTCTATGGATTCGAACCAAAGACGATCTTGGAAATCTAAATCCTGTTTTAGAAATATATCTATAATCTCTATCTATATGCCGAATTTCAAGTTTCTATATTATTGGAAAAGGGTTTAAAATAATTTTTAAATATCGGTTTGGTTACCGATTTGAGAGACGCCTGGTGTCAAACCCAGGACATATTGGTAGCTGTGAATGCACAGTATGATTTTTAAGGGCATGATCTTATTTTTTGCAAAGTTTGAAGTCGATATTTTGCCAGGATGTACCTAAAATTTGTTTCCGTTATCTCCGTAAGATTGCATTGAGGAATTTAAATGGCCCTCTGAGATCGAACCATCAGCGAATATGTAAAATTTTATTACGAAAAATATTTAAAATATATAACCCAATGCCGAATTTAAAGTTTCCACGCATTCGGAAAAGGGACCAAAAAAAATCTTAAAATTCGCCACAATGCATTTTAAACGGCCGATATTTGCCCCGACCTAGCATCGAACCCAGGATATTTTCCGTAAAACTCATTTATGTTTTCGATAGATCATGACCATATATATATGCTCCTTGATTTTTGTTTCTCTAACTATCCGGAAAGTATTTTTTTTTTTAATTCCCGAAAATCAAAGCAATGCATTTTACCGTAAAAAAAACGGGAATTTGGGGCCCTCTGGAATCGAACCCATGACACTGAGGTTCAAAATAGCAATTTTTCTGGTGGTTACACGTTATGGTAAATATATCGTAAAAATTTCAAGCCAATGACGCCTGTGGTTTAGCCTGTGAGTTTGTATCCTCTCTCTTTATATATATATCTATTATGTACGAGTAAAATGTTGCTTGCATACTGCAATCAGATAAACAACACTAATTTCATGTCGGCATCATATCGGGACGGTCCTCAAAAGAAAGAAAGGGATTGAAAATATTCTTAATATTCGATGCAATTTAATCGTCTGGCATCGAACCTACGCCTTCCTGGTGAGCCTACTATGCAGCACAACAGAAAATAACCATCACTTACTCTGTGTGAAAATCTAAGCAGAAATATTGGCTCCAACTGCCTCAAACGGCGTTCTACTTTTCAATATAGTAAATGGTTCTTTGGATTCGAACCAAGGACAATCTAGGAAATCTAAAACATGTTTTTCAAATGCATAAATTTTCCTTATCTTTATGTCTAATTTCATGCTTTAATATTATTGGGAAACCCAGGAAATATTGGTAGCTGTGAATGCATAGCTCGATTTGAAAGGAGTTGATCTTATTTCTTACAAAGTATGAAGTCGATAGCATGCCGGGAAGTACCTAAACTTTGTTTCCGTTATCTCCGTAAGAAATGCATTGAGGAGTGCAAATGACCCTCCGGGATCGAACCAAGGACCATCAGCGAACATGTAAAATTTGATTTTGAATAATATTTATGATATCTATCCACGTGCTGAGTTTCAAGTATCCATGTTATCGGGAAAGGATCCAAAAAAAAATTATCAAAATCGCCACAATGCATTTTAAACGGCCGATATTTGCCCCGACCTAGCATCGAACCATCGACAATATTCGGCGATGTCTTTCTGATTTACGTTGGTGTTGCACGGCTTCTAACGATCCCTCGAATTTCAACTCTCTACTTTTCCGGGGAGTGCCAAAAAATAATTTTCGAAAATCCCCGCCATGTATTCTTATGGAGAAAATCACGAATTTGGGGCCTTCTGAAATCGAACCAATGACATTGAGGTTCAAAGTAGGCTTTTTCCTGGAGGTTACACGTTATGGCCAATATGCCGTAAAAATTTCAAGGCAGTGGCACTTGTGGAACATGGTTAGAATTTTGATCCCCTATGAATAAATGAATGTATATATAAGTACGAGTAAAATGTACGAGGAAAAACCAGATAGACAACACTAATTTTATGTCGGTATCCTATCGATAAGGTCTTATTAAGAAAAAAAATTGATTAAGAATATAATAAAATTCTCTGCAATTTTATCGTCTGGCATCGAACCCGGGTCTTCCTGGTGAACGTATTATGCGGCACAACAGAAGATCTCCTTCTCTATATATGTGTGAAAATTCAAGCAGAAATATTCGTTGCAACTGCCTATAACTAAGTTCTACTTTTCACGAATGTAAATGGCTCTCTGGATTCGAACCAAAAACTATCTAGGAAATCTAAAACATGTTTTTGAAATATATCTATGATCTCTATCTATATGCCGAATTACATGTTTTAATATTATTGGAAAATGGTTCAAAATAATTCTTAAAAATCGGATCAGTTACTGATTTTAGAGACGTCTGGTGTCGAACCCAGGACACATTGGTAGCTGTGTATTCACAGTTTGATGGCAGTTGCAGCCAATATTTCTGCTTGAATTTTCACACATAGTTAAATATGGTGATCTTCTGTTGTGCTGAATAGTACGTTCACCAGGAAGACCCGGGTTCGTTGCCAGATGATTGAATTGCAGCGAAGTTTAAGAATATTTCCAATACTTTTTTATTTCTTTTGTGGACCGTCCCCATATGCCGATATAAAATTACTGTTGTCGATCTGCTTGCAGTATACAAGCTACATTTTACTCGTATAGGTGTATATATAGGCATATAGATAGGATACTAATTCACAGGCTAAACCACAAGCGTCATTAAAATTTTTATAACGTATTGGCCATAACGTGTAAACACCAGAAAAATTGCGATTTTGAACCTCAGTGCCATGGGTTCGATTCCAGAGGGCCCTAAAGTCCCGATTTTTCCCGTTTAAATGCATTGCTTTGATTTTCGAGAATTTAAAAAAAATACTTCCCGGATAGGTAGAGAATCAAAACTCAAGGGGCCAATATATTTGGTCATGATCTTGTGAAAACATTAATGACTTTTACGGAAATTATCCTGGGTTCGTGGCTAGGACGATGCAAAAATCGGCCGTTTAAAATACATTGAGGTAATTTTTCATTATTTTTTTCATGCACTTATCGACATGATAGGAAGTTCTTGCTTATATGGAAGATGTATATTATGCATAGGTTTTTTAAAAAAAATAAGATAAGACCGTACTATTCCTGGGTTCGTTGCCGGGGCACATTAAAATTTCTCCCATAAGGAATATATGGGAAAAGTAGGACGTCGTTTGAGGTAGTTGCAGCCAATATTTCGGCTTGAATTTTCACAAATAGTTAGAGACGGTGATCTTCTGTTTTGCTGCATAGTAAGTTTACCAGGAAGACCCGGGATCGATGCCAGACGATATAATAGCATTGAATTTTAAGAATATTTTCAATATTTTTTTTTCTTTTGAGGACAGTCTCGAAATGATGCCGATATGAAAGTAGTGTTGTCGATCTGCTTGAAGTATGCAAGCTACATTTTACTTTTATATATTTATATATATCCATGAATGAATCCGGAGAAGCATCTATATATAATAGATACGGTCAAACCGTTTGAAATACTCACGCTTAGGATCTATCTCTTTTTACCTTCCGGTCTCTATCACACAAATCACATAGTAAAAAATTGCGTAAGACCCTAACTGCTTATTAGACGGATTTCTCCCAAATACACCACATTTGGGAGAAATCTTCAAATGCACCGCATCCCGCTAGGCTCAACCTCCATCGCATTTGATAGAATATTGTTTAATTTATCTATATCGCCATCCACCGCACTCCTCTCGTGCCTCTTACCTTTAGTAATAGAATACCTGTTCTATTTTACTTATTTTACCTGTTCCATGTTACTTATCTTTGCTCTTGTTTGCGATTACTATTTTTGCGAGAAGAATATTAAAATGTGGAAAACAGTAATTTTCATCTCACTCTTGAAGCTCCGTGAGATATTCTCCATCATTCTCGTCTCAAGGCAGAGCAGTTGCTTCCCGCGGTTTCCTTTCGTCCCAATCCCTTGTTTTAAACAAATCGGAGTGGCACTGCATTGTATTGTTTTGTGTGCTGTTATGGATACTATCGGAGACTATCTTTGTGACGGCCTCTCACGAGAGTTGCGATAGTACTGCAGCTAAGACATTCGCTCCTGTTCCCTAATTTCAATCAAATAGACATTTATTCATTGTAGAGTGAAAAGGCCAGATTAAAGTAACAAAGGAAGGCGCACTCTTTGTTCAAAGAGAAGACCGATTTTAATTATATGAGAAGAAGACAACCAGTAATCTGTGAAAAATAAAGCAAAATAAAGAATGACTCTTTTTCGGTTTGAGGTTTAGAGTACTTATTTAACATCATAGCAAATTAAACCTTTCCCTTTCATTTTCCAACGTTGGTTGCAAGATTGAGGTTGTCATATCTATAGTGGTTATCATTGGGTCTCCTGAAAAGCATCTTAATCGGCAATGGTCTGCATTATTGCATTGCCTTGCCTGAGTGGTATATGATGGCAAGTAACGTATAATACACGACTGCAGAGCGCAATAGAGTTGGAAGGAGATTTAATTATTCAAAGAAATCCTCCGTATTCCATTCATTTCGATATTCATCAGGAATGACAGATCGCTTATTCTTATGTCTCCACATTCGTATTCCGCGAGGATATAATAATATAAAGGGGAAATGTGCCAGTCACAACGCTGAATTCGTAAATAAATGCAATTAACTACTTATAAAATTAGTATCTTTTAAGAATCAAGCAATTCAATATAAATTCAGAGCGTGTGACTTCAATGAAATGAATACATCCGAATGAAGACTCTACAATATTTCTCAGGAAAATATATCGCTTAAATTGGGGTAGGAAATGAAAAAATATTTTCGTTGTTGAGATATTTCTATTGTCTATTGAAGCGTGGTAATATTTCATAGAAAAGATTTTGTATGTTAAATAGATAAAACCAAAATCAAGTTAACACAAAAATATTGTTGCGCCCAACGTTATTTCATGGAAATGCCGCGATCTATTATAAATACGCGACGCGGCAGTTACTAAGGACAATAATGGTCGCGAGAGAAAAATAAATAAACAGTTCTGAGTTGTGTTTTGGAGTTGAGCGTGTTGATGAAGTAAAGTTTCTGTATTGATTACGATCGGGAATAAAGTGTTATTTTTCGGATTACGAGAGTTGAGTAAATTATCCCGAACCCCACGGCTCGTAACAATTTGGTGTCAGAAGTGGGATAATTATGCCGATTCTACCGAAAGATGATACTGATGCGGTTCGCACCAGGAGTCAACACCGCCAACAGGAAGTGAACCAGGGGAGGTTTGGTGATTCTCCGGAACTCATCCGTCAGCAACAGCGGACGACGGATTCTACCAACGCTGACCCGTCTGGCGTGACATCGGCGACTGCACCGCAGGCTGCTGCTCCTGCATTCGACATGTCTGCTCTAATGGAGATTCTTCAAGAGCAGGCCCGCCGTCAGGAAGAGCAGGCCCACCGTCAGGAAGAACAGGCCCGACAGCTGCAGGAGCAGTTGAAGCTAGATAAGGAGGAGCAGGCCCGCCGTCAGGAGGAGCAGGCCCGTCGTCAGGAGGAACAAACGCTGCTTATGAAGGACATCCGACACGCTTTTGAGAAGGATCTAACCTCTTCAAAGGAGGAAATACTGGAGGCAAAAAGCCGAATAGACAACACGGAGGCCCAGATAGCACATGTAAAGAAAGATTTGGGATATTTGAAAGCTGGCGAAGGAATCACTGCTCATTTTGTGACTGCATCTCCGGCACGCGGATTCAAGGTGCCACCATTTGATGGAAGCTCTTCGTGGTCAGCATATCAAATCCAATTCGAAGCAGTCGTTGAAGCCAATGGATAGAGTGAAGCACAGGCTATGACGGCGCTCAAGCTAGGTCTCCGAGATCAAGCCCTAACGGTACTGGAGGCTCTGGGAAAGAAGGCCACCTTCGGCCAACTGCTGGGAGCATTGGAGTCTCGTTACGGCGACGCGCACTTAGAGCATGTATGCCGCGCTCAGTTAAAGGATCGTACTCAGCGTAGTGGCGAGAATCTTCAACAGTGGGGACTAGAAATTGAAAGGCTGGTCCGGAAGGCGTATTACTCATCGCCGGAAATTATCGACAAGATTTTAATTCAAGCTTTCGTCGATGGAATACACGACCTGGAAGTGAGGGCTGCCGTAAGACTTGGACATCCCAAGACTTTAAGAGATGCTTTGGCCCACGCCCTCGAGGTGGAGGCAGTTCGTCGGGATCATCGAGCCTACCGCGTCAGGGAGGTGGTAGCAGCACCTAGCCGCGAAAATCGACAAAGATTTAGCCCGAGATGCTATGAATGCGGAGAAAAGGGTCACCTAAGGTTCAGTTGTCCTAACTGTAATACAGGAATGGGAGGATGCAGTAATCGCCCCAGAGACAAGCCTCGTTCCAGTTGGCAAGCTCCAGCACCTGCAGCAGGACCCATTGGAGCGAATTCATCCACGGTCCATAACAAATGGGGAAATGCCTATGGGTTGAGCCCCCAGTTTCTTGAGTGTCTTGGCGTAAATAGACCTCTCGTTAGCAGAGTATTTGTTGCAAATTTGGACTACAAAGTGGATGAGAAGAAGTTAAGAGATGTTTTTCGCCTTGCCGGCAAAGTTACAAATGCTGAACTTAACAGAGACAAGGATGGGAAAAGCCGTGGGCATGGTGTTGTGAAATTTGAGCATCCGGTGGAAGCTGTGCAAGCAATTTCTATGCTTCACAACCAAATGTTGTACGGCAGAAAGATGACCGTAAGAATGGATAGAGTGAAAGAGAGACCTGAAGGCTTGCCTTCAAAGTTGCCAGAAGGTTTGCGTGGCATTGGAATGGGCCTTGGACCTGGTGGAAATCCTCTACTTGATGTATCTCGAAACTTACCTACTGGTCCTCAAACTAACTCTGTGAGAGCTGTGGCTGGTGCCGCTGCAGGCCTTGGACTGAACAACACCGGTCGCTTTTCTGACAGCCCACCTCCACCTAGAAGATCAGCTCTTGGATATGGAGGCGGTGCAACAGCCCTGCCTGTGGGATTGTCTGTGGGAGTTGGCAACTTGGGTGCAATAGCAGGAGGAGGAGATATGGGTGGATTGAGTGGTGGTCTTGCTGGTGGATTGGGAGTTGGGGTAGCTGGTGGTTTAGGAGTCGGTATGGGTGGAGAACTTGGCGCAGGTATTGCCGGAGGGACTAATGCTGGATCTTATGGCAGTGGAGGCATCAACTCTGGTGGAGAAGGCGGCTCTTTCATGCGTGGTGGAGGCAATAGCCATTACGGAAGTTCAGTTGGAGGTGGATATGGAAGTGGAGGTCGGGATTATAATAGTTCAATGGGTGGCCTTGATGGAGCATACCCTGGAGCTGTTAACAGAGAATACCATGGCCCCATTTATGGAGATGGCCCTGGGAAGGATCCTTGGTGTGGCTGCGTAATCCAGTCCGCAAGAAAGGAAAATCTCCGAAATTACAAGCAAAATGGGACGGACCATACCGGATTGTGACCAAAATTAATGACCTGACGTACCGGATCCAAAAAGGCCAACGGGGTGCTCCTCAGATTGTCCATGTTGATCGATTGGCGCGATATTACAATGTATACAATGTGTACATTTGGTGTAACAATGCTCGAGACGAGCATGTCTAAGGAGGGGGCAGTGTTGCGTCCAACGTTATTTCATGGAAATGCCGCGATCTATTATAAATACGCGACGCGGCAGTTACTAAGGACAATAATGGTCGCGAGAGAAAAATATATAAACAGTTCTGAGTTGTGTTTTGGTGTTGAGCGTGTTGATGAAGTGAATTTTCTGTATTGATTACGATCGGGAATAAAGTGTTATTTTTCGGATTACGAGAGTTGAGTAAATTATCCCGAACCCCACGGCTCGTAACAATATTATTTCGCTCCATTTTAGATGAATATTCAACCTGAAAGCAGCTTGAGAATCGAAAATATCAGCATTAACGCTCACATATAATATTCTAGAAGGCTGAAGTCCCTCGCAATTGCCTCAACGTTGCTCGTCTAGCTAAAACCGAGAAACCTTTCTTTTCTGTAAATTTTCTCAGTCACAGACCAAAAGAATCAAATTTTTCAGTTCTTTCAATGGTGTGAGGCGCTGTGCCTATTCGAATGCGGTTCCCAAAAAATTCCGAAGTCACCCCTTATTTCCCCTCACTCGCCTTAAGTTCCAAAACATTTACCCCCACCTTTGTTTTCCTTCCTTCTTCAGGTAGTACCAACAGAAATTTTAAGTGCACTCTTTGGCCGCTAGAGCAGCAACAGAACATCACAGACTTATGCAAATGACTGTACGTCGCCTTTACAAATAAGAGGTCGCCTTGTTGCCACAATTATCGTCTGAGTGGTGAAATAATAAAAAAATTCCGATCATTGCAAATACTTAGGAGTCATGTTTGATAAAAATCTCAATCGTCAATTTAACTGTAGCGAAGGCATTTAGAATGTTGCATTACGTGATGAGGAATTTAAAGGTCAGTAAGAGAAGAAATATGTACATCGCTTGTGAGACCGATTCTTGAATACGCGACAACCGTGTGGGATCCACATCAATGTTGTCGATCAATGAAAATAGAAAAAGTACAAAGGAAAGCAGCTGTAATGGGCAGATTTAGAAGAACGGACAGCGTCACAGAAATGTTAAAGACTCTTGCGTGGGAAACGTTAGAGAAAAGGAGAAAAATAAATTGACTAGGTTGCATTTACAACATGATTTCAGGTAAAAATGGTTGGGAAGCTTTTAAAAATACTATGGAGAAATCAGAATTCCGCGGGAAAGATAACCATGAATTTAAATTAAACCTCAGCAGCAAAGAACGGACATCGCGAAATATTCTTTTCTTAACAGAGGCATTTCAGAACGGAATAAGTTACCTGAGTCGCTCTTAAGCCCCTTGCCTAAAAATAAAAAATCTTTTAAAAAGAAATGTTTTAATGTGTTGTAGTAGATAAGGGTATTATAGAATGTAAGGGGACTTTAGTAATTTAAAATTTCTGGAGGAAGTAAGGGATTGCTTGGCGATGTACGGTGGGGTTTTACCCTGGGACCGCTACAGTAGTCGAGAAGGCCTGTTATGAACCCCGAAAAATCCAAAAATAACAATTTATATGTTATATGTATAAGAAGGTATTTAGCATGTTGTATATGATTATGTAGAATAACAGCCTAGATGTAGAAAATCTGCCACCTGGCTTACAGCCTACTTGTTGTTTATGAAATAATAATAAGTATTCTCATCTTGCAAATTGGCTCTGGGTTCGAACTCCAGTGGTCTTTCATCCAGTTGTCCATTGGATATGATGAGGTGGATGGGGGAAATGTTTAGAGGAAGATTCTTAGAACTCTGAAAGAACAATTGAACTGGACATTTCTCACACGGCTATCCTCTATCGTTCCGAATTCGCTGAGTCAAGAAAAGCACTCCTTTACTTCTTCCGAGCAATTGGATACCTTCGAATTGTGATTCATGTGATAGAAGTTAATTGGTGTAATCACAAATTTTAATTTTGTGACATAGAAAAAGATATGCACATTATAAGAGAAGTCCGGATTTGAATTACAATTCATTAATTATAAAAAATTATGATCACCGATAACTTTTAATTATTATCTTGTTAAAATTGCGTACTTTTCTCTTATTCTCGAGAGAATTGCCTCCCAACTTGTAACAAGAAAATAGAATGCACACAAAACAGACACGAGAAGCCGATTCCTCACGCAGTGCTGTAGACATAAATCACAAAAAGAATTAAAAGTGTCAATCGAATTCACGAATCTCTTACAATTTTTTTTAACCCGGCGATCCGCCAGTGGCAGGGGGTGTAAAACACCGACATCCCTAACTAACCTGAAGAGCTATTAGATTCTCTAATACTTCGCGGGAAAAATGAACAAAATTAACTATCTGTCCTGGCAACTACTTGCCTGTATCGCTATTTTGTTTTCACCCGAAGATCGCGAAAGTGAAATATAACTGGGATAACAATATCAGTTATCTCCTCCCTGAAATCGGTGGCGATAAATTTACCAAGAAGCTTCCGTCGATATTCAAGTCATGTATCACTAAGAGAATTCCATCCAAGGGATTCTAAAATAGCCGAAACACTGCTGTCGAATCTGAAATCTCCCTCGAAGAACCTTGCTGCTCTACGTTGTACCATCCCAAGATCGGAAATTAATCCTATTTCGAGAGGATCCCAAATCGCACAGCAATACTCAAGTAGAGGTCGAATCAGGGAAAAGTATGTTTTTTTTTTTACTCTCGATGAACATCCCCTCAGATTTCTACCGGCTAACCTTTGCATTGTATTCGCCTTTCCTATTACGCTTCGAATATGCTCCATGAAGGAAAAATTACTGCTGAGCGTAATTCCTAGGTATTTATTTCCCATAATACCATAGAATTTAGGGCAGATTTGTAAACAAGAGGATCGCCGGTGTAAGTGCTGTTGGACTAAACGGCTTATTCATTGATCCACGGCGGAAGGAGTGAAAACGGTCAAAACATATATCCGAATAACTATCTCCAAATAATTTCTCTGCCTTTCTGCAAAATGTTTCTTCTGTAATATTTGTTACAAACAGTATTTGATGCAATAAGTATGTTTGTTTCTTCATTTTCATCTTTTCTAAATTGACACTTTTATGAGGAATTTCACAAGAAAGTCGTAATATTAACTAAAGAATACGTTCGATTGATTTGTCGTTTCTTCTCTGACGGCGTAAGAGACTTCTTTTCTGAGGACAAAGAAATACCGGCTGTTTCTGTTGCCGGAATAACACCAATTACTCATTCAATGTTTCCAAAACTTTTTAAAATAACGAGTTCTGTTGAATGTAGTTCGACTGACGTATTGTTGCATTTAAAAGTTTACAATCTTAGACAGTTATCGTGATTCGGTAGGACGAAATGAACTTCCGTCGACAAAAAGAAATAGCGTGCAGTGGACAGCAAACTCGAATAAAATTGTTTCGAAATTGCATCCAAAGTTAGAGCGTATGAAAACTCTTTCATGACAAATTTGAGGGATAATTTCATGTTGAAGAGTTTCGTATCGAGAGCAGCGCCGATGATTCGTTAGGCGAAAAATCGAAGCTTTTATTTGACGCAACCGAGATATCGGAAAAAAGCTGCTTTCGAGGGAAATACGCTCGGAAGCCAATGTACTGACCTCCCGTAGTCCAGCGAATGCAGCCCTCTGGCCAGTCGTCCGTCTCGAGTACTTGTTTAGGACAGCAGACGATCTACCGACCACCGAACACATCGACGACCCTCCCTCTTGGCGGACGACGCTCTTCTGCACCGAAATGGCGTCGCTTCCCCTCCCTCCCCCCAAACCCTAGAAACCGGCGCATAAGGATTGCAACCCCTGCGTGATGTCTCCGCATAAACCTAAACAAATGGATCGTGGGCAAAGCGACGACATCGTCGCATAAACAGCTAAGTGTGCGTTAGGAGGGAAGTATTAAGTACGCAATTTCATGATTTCGGATGAAAAACCGATATAATTTTACTTTGTTGGGGTATTTTATTTGTTTTAATGAAATTGGAATCATGATTTCATGATATGTTACCCGTATTGGATAATGTTACGAAAAATTACCTCTGAATAAATTGTAGGAAAAACAAAACTTCCCTCAGCATTCCCTCTTATTTCCATCCCCTATAAATTTTAACCAAGGATCCTGGAGTGGAATATTTATACCAGGAAGTCGATAACAAGAAAAAAAAAGAATACGAACTTAGAATGTTGCCTATAGTTAGATGATTAGTGATATATGACTTGTGAGAAAATACTCATAAGTGCCCTTCATGTTCAATGGAAATATTTTGACGAAATTTTAGTCCTGCTTATCCATTACTAACGGAAAACGGAAAGTTTATCAAGAAGAAAAATGTAATCTGTCGAAGAAAGCTTGTATTAACAGTAAGAGCTACGAAAGCAATAATATAAATCAGTGACCAACAGCTATAACTCCATGCTAAAGTCTGTATATTTAAATTAACTATTTCCTCACGTTGGAAGAAAATTATGAATTCAACTCTAGAACTCTGCTGCAAATATATGATAATGCAAATGGAGGCAGTATTTCAATACTTGCTCTTATACCTGAATCTGAGCTAATTAGCAGGTTTCAAAACAAGAAATCTTAAGTAAACTTTCATCATTATTCCATAACCTCTGCTTTGTCTTCGTAGGACTTAAATGTGCTACTGACAGCGAATAAAAACAAAGAAAAGTTTTCCATTATGTTCCATTTTGGCGATTTGATACGAGAGAAGCGTCGTCAGGGAGATGGAGCAATTGGTAGTCAATTGATGGAATAAAATATTGGAGAAACCTTAATATTTTGATTTAATTTTCAATCAAAAATATAAACTACATTCCTACTTCTACTATGTAAAATAAAAATATTTTAAACTCATTACACTGAAATCATATTAACTGGCTTCTTTTACACAAGTTTACTCTCAATTAGAAAATAATTCAATGAATAATTCAGCATTTTTAAGTGTTTGGACGTTTCATGGATTCCAAAATAACTGATCTCAAAGAATTGATAATTTCTCGAAATTCTACCGATATTACTCAATAATGCAATCACCACAATACAATCAATTGTATATTTGGATATGTAGTATAGGAAAAAGAAAACTATACAGTTTGAATCTGATTATCAAACGGACAGTTCCCCACAGAGTTATTCTCAAAATGGTTCTTAGATTCTTATTAAGGGCTTTGAGAATAACGCTTGGGAATGGACTAAAAGTAGGGAGAGAATTTTCTGTCGAATAGGGGATACAAATTCTAACCATGTTCCACAAATGTCATTAAATTGAAATGTCTACGACGTACTGGCCATAGCATGTAACCGCCACAGAAATCCAGACTTTGACCCTTATTTTCATGGGTTCGATGCCAGAAGGCCCCGAAATCCCGATTTTTTCCATAAGAATGTATTGCGTGGATTTTCGGAATATTTTCTGAGGCAAATAAGAAATTCGACGAAAAATGTAACTTACGTTTCACTTGACCTTCTAAATAGGGCTGTTAGATTCATCCCTTTTTGACAGTATCTTAGTATCTATGAATGATTTTGTTTTCAAATAATATTAGAGGACTAGATTAGAGCTGGAAATGTATTTCTGAATGACTTGTCTTGATGATAAAAAGAGTCCACAGTTTAGAATACTTCGATAGAAGACTCTTCTTGCAAAACATTTCTTTCAGTTTTTGCAAGAATTGTATGCCAAAGAATGCTAACATTTGTTTAAAAAAAATCGCTTGACATATGTGTTACGCATTTGCCTGTTTTAGTTAGATTATGTGGGTCATTTATTTTTCGACGAATGTTGCTTGGTTTTCTTTTCATTCGTATAATTTTTAATATTTGAAAAGTAACTACTAGGGAAATAAATAATATATTTTATTCAATAAAGGTGAAACAATATTGAAAAACAAAACCCCAATGAAACAGAAAAATTCCCACAGAAAAATTCCCACAGAGAAACTGGAGAAAAACAAAGGCAATAGAAAATGCAGAAAATATTTTTAATGCGAGTAAATTGATGAAAAATAATATAACTTCAAAAAAATTAACTAACTTGAAAAAAGAGAAAAATACAACAAGCGTAAATTAAATGTAGCGGAGACCGGGACTAGTTCAGTACACTTTTTTATTTTGAATTTTCTTATTTTTTCCAAGACTATGCTATCTATAAAAGAAAGCACTGTCGTCATAAGGTAACATTTTTCTACATTAAACGCCAATTATTTTCTAAATAACTCAATTAATTACTTTACTATAAAAATAATTCCAAAACAATTCTCGAGAACGGACTTATACGGGGGCCTCGTATGCGGAGTTAGTTCGTACACATTAATTAACTTGTAAGGAACCATAAAGCGAAGACAAAATATTGTGTTAAGCCATTTTTATTTTACACTGTAAAGTAAAGCCTAATTGTCATCGCTGTCACAATGTGTGCACATAAAAATGTTTACTGCCATTAATACAATATTCATATTTTTACATTTGATACATCTAATCCAGTTTATACCTGGCTTTGAGTCTTTATATCTTTCTTGAAAGTGCACGCAAACACACGTTTCATCGCTTTCTTCTTCAGAGTCGAATGCTATATCTTTCAATGATTTTTTCAAATGGAAGAGGTTCTTTTTAAACTTCTCTGGTCATCTTGGTTGTTCTTATTTATTCCTTTCCAGTTCCTTGTTTCATTTTGTTTGCTTTAGAAGCTCCTTGTCTTCCTCTAGAGCAGGCATGTTCAAAGAAAATGCCACGGAGGCAGCCTCTCATAGTCGGTTGTGCGGTAGTAAGGAGGGGGAATCTGAGTCGTGGCGGAAGACGAAGGTGTTGTGGTTCGAAGACAGAAATGGTCATACGTAGCACGATCAAATGGGGCTTTGCTATTATTATTTACACCATTCACTCGGACAACAACAAAATTTACTTAATGTTTGTTCTCATATGTATTATTTTTACAAGAGTAGTATGACAATATTTATTTATTTACACTTATACATGGGTTACTTCCACCTCCTTCCGAGGCCGAAACCGTTTTTGCCAGGTGCTTTTCGACTAGAAAAGATTGACTGCAAAGGCCTAGTCTAGCGCGAAAGAGAAGGTTTTCTCTCCGGCGTCGAACCAAGGTCGTGGGAATCAACTCGCAGGGGTAGGGGAGGTGGGTTGCCACAGGCCCGTTGCGCCACAGCCACTGTGGCAGTGTTTGTGCATGACTGCTCTAGAGCGTCTTTTTCGGGAGTTGCCGTCAAGATTTACGCGTTTTTCTCCCTTTGCCTTCCTTGGAGCAGCTTCCTGAAATGGCCGAATGTCCTCTGGAGTTGCCCTTAGACGTCCTAGAAGTTCTGTCGACTAATTTTTCTTGTGTTTGCGAAAGGGACAACTGGCAGAAGCGATGCATATCACTGGAGGTTCCAGCGGAAGCCGCAGCATTGGAAGCCTTTTTAGCTGAGAAAGCCCCAGGGTTAGGACTGTCGGTCACATAACTGGCCATACCATGAAAATGCTTGAATTCAGAGGATAAAAAGATTCTAAAGCCTGCGGTCATGCTGCAACTGCTTCAAACGACATTCTATTTTTCACGAATATAAATGGCTCTCTGGATTCGAACCGAGGACGATCATTGAAATCAAAAATATTTTTTAAAAATTTATTTATTATTTTTATCTATGTACCGAATTTCAAGTATTAATATTAAAGGGAAGAGGTTCAAAATAATTCTCTAAAATCGGATCAGTTACTGATTGTAGAGACGCCTGGTATCGAACCCAGAACACATTGATAGCTGTGAATGCACAGAATGACTTGAAAGGACTCAATTCTCTAAAATCGGATCAGTTACTGATTGTAGAGACGCCTGGTATCGAACCCAGAACACATTGATAGCTGTGAATGCACAGAATGACTTGAAAGGACTTGATCTAATTTCTAACAAAGTTTGAAGTCGTAATCATGCCGGGAAGTAACTAAAATTTGTTTCCGTTATCCCATTAGAAATGCATTGAGGAGTCAAATGGCCCTCTGGGATCGAACCAAGGACCAACAGCGAATACAGAAAATTTGATAATGAAATATAGATTTAGATTTAGATTTTAGATTTAGATATATACCCCGCGAGCCGCCAGAGGCGTATGGCAGGGGGTGTAATACACCACCATTATTCATTCCTACCTATTAGAATCTCTAATAGCTTGGGGAAAAAACGACCAAAAGTAATTATCCGTCCTTGCGATTACTTCCCTATAACGCTTCGTCGATGCCTCTCGGAGATCGCGTTCGCTCCTTACTGGCACTAACATTTCACTTACTTCGTCTATAAATTCTGAACGATTGAACTTTTCGAAAAGTTTCCGACGATATTCAGATCTTCTCATCTGTAAAGAATTCCAACTGAGGGACTCTATCATTGCCGTAACGCTGCTATCAAACCTGAAATCCCCGCAAACGAATCGGGCTGCTCTACGCTGGACCATCTCTAAATCTGAGACTAAACCTACTTCGTGTGGGTCCCAAACCGCACAGCAGTATTCAAGACTCGGACGAATAAGAGAAAAGTAAGCTATTTCTTTGACTCTCGATGAGCATCCTCTCAACGTTCTACCAGTTAATCTTTGCATTCTATTCGCTTTTCCTATCGCATCTCGAATATGTTCTTTAAAAGATAAGTTACTGCTAAACGTGACTCCTAGGTATTTGTTGTCGTGAACCAACTCTAATGGATGACCTGAGATTTGGTACTGCGTGGGAATTATGTTTGTGGAGCGCGTAAAACTCATGGCAACGCATTTATTTATATTTAAATCCAGCTGCCAATCTTTACACCATCCTGATATTACGTCCAGGTCGTCTTGAAGCACATTACAATCGTTTTCTGTCAAAATCTCTCTGTATATCAGGGTATCATCGGCAAATAATCTAACCTTACTCTTTACGTTATCTACGAGGTCGTTAATGTAAATTAGAAATAAGATTGGACCAAGAACACTTACCTGTGGAACTCCTGATGAGATACTTATTTCTTCGGATAAAACTCCATCTAACGCAACTCGCTGAGATCTGTTTTCTAGAAAAGATTTGGTCCATCTGATAACTTTTTCGTCGATCGCGTAGGCACTCAGCTTTTGGATAAGCTTTTCGTGAGAAACTGTGTCGAAAGCTTTCCTGAAATCTAGGAAAACTGCGTCTGATCTAACACCGCCGTCTGCTGCTTTAGATACGTCATTCATAAAAAGCGCTAACTGGGTCTCACAAGACCTACCTTTACGGAATCCGTGCTGGCTCTGACTGATTGCTCCCTTTTCGGAAAGAAAGCGCATGATAGAGCTCGCTATAATATGCTCCATTATTTTGCAAAAAATTGAAGTTAATGAAATAGGCCTATAATCATCTGGTTTTGACGCGCGCCCTTTCTTAGGCACCGGAGTGACATTAGCTTTTTTCCACGACATTGGGACGGTTCCCTCATCCAATGATTTCTGATAGAAAATCTGTAGAAGCGGAGCAATTTCATCGGCTAAAGTTTTTATTACAACAGCGGGAATACCTTCGGGTCCTGGCGCCTTTTTCCTATCAATATCTCGCAATAATTTTCCAATTCCATCAACCGATATCTCGATGGGACACATCTCTGAATCAATGCGCGAGGTAAAATCCTTAACTTGACCATTGTCTACAGTGAAGCATTTCTGGTAGTGCCTGTTAAGTAAGTTAGCTTCAACTTCTGATTTATTTACGGTAATTCCCTCTGCGCTTATGAGGCTAGACACAGAAAACTGACCTCCACGGGTCTCACGCACGTATGACCAAAATTCTTTCTGATCGCCACCTAATGATTCTAATAGGGTTCGAGATCTATATTCCTGGTATTCTTTTCGCGCTTCTTCCTTAACTAACTTTCGCACTTCTCTATAGTTTAGTTAATATTTATGATATTTAACCCCATGCCGAATTTCAAGTATCCATGCCATCGGGAACAGGTCCAAAATTTCAACTCTCTTTCTTTGTTGGAAGTGCCTCAAAATATTTTTTGAAATGCCCCACCTTATATCCTTATGGGGAAAATCGGGACTTTGGGGCCTTCTGGAATCGAACATAACTCTGAGGTTCAAAATCTCATTTTTTCTGGCGGTCACACGTTTTGGCCAATACGTCGTAAAAATTTCATGTCAATGACGCTTGTGGTTTAGGCTGTGAATTTGTATCCTCTCTATCTATCTATCTATCTATCTATGTACATGAATGAATCCGGAGAAGCATCTATATATCTATTACGAGTGAAATGTAGCTTGCAAACAGCAAGCTGATCGGCAATACTAATTTCATATCGGCATCATATCGGGACGGTCCTCAAAAGAAAAAAAAAGGATTGAAAATATTCGTGCATCTTGCAAATAGTCTGGCATCGAACCCGGGTCTTACTGGTGAACTTACTATGCAGCACAATAGAAGATCACCATCTCTAGCAATGTGTGAAAATTCAAGCAGAAATATTGCTTGCAAATGCCTCAAACGACATCCTACTTTTTCCATATATTCCTTGTGAGAGGAAAGTTATTGCGCTCTGGCATCGAACCCAGGAATAGTACGGTCTTAAAATATGTTTTTTCTTAAACTTATTCTTACCATACATCTTCAACCAAGCACAAACTTCCTGTCATTTCGATAAATGTATCAAAAAAATAATGAAAAACTTCTCCCATGTATTTTAAAGGGCGGATATTTGCATCGTCCTAGCATCGAGCCCAGGATATTTTTTGTGAAAGTCATTGATGTTTTTGATAGACCAAAACCATAAATATAGGCTCCTTGAGTTTTGTTTATCTACCTATCCGGGAAGTATTTTTTAAAAATTACCGAAAATCACGGCAATGCATTTAAACGGGAAAAATCGGGAATTTGGGGCTCTCTGGAATCGAACCTATGACACTGAGGATCAAAGTCGCTTTTTTCCTGGGGGTTTCACGTTATGGCCAATACGTCATAAAAATTTCAAGTTAATGACGCTTGTGGTTTAGCCTGTGAATTAGTATCCTATCTATATACCTATATATATGAATGAATCCGGAGAAGCATCTATCTATTACGAGTAAAATGTAGCTTGCATACTGCAAGCAGATCGACAACACTAATTTCATGTCGGCATCATATCGGAACGGCCCTAAAAAGAAAAAAGAGGGATTGAAAATATTCTTAAAATTTGCTGCAATTTAATCGTCTGCCATCGAACCTACGGCTTCCCGGTGAACCTACTATGCAGCACAACAGAAAAATACCATCTCTTACTAGTATGTGTGAAAATTCAAGCAGAAATATTGGCTCCAACTTCCTCAAACGACGTTCTACTTTTCAATAATGTAAATGGCTCTCTGGATTCGAACCAAGGACAATCTAGGAAATCTAAAACATGTTTTTTCAAATGGATCAATGCTCTCTATCTATATGCCTAATTTCATGTTTTAATATTATTGGGAAGGGGTTTAAATTAATTCTTAAATATCGGATATTTTACTGATTGTAGAGACGCCTGGTGTCTAACCAAGGAAATATTGGTAGCTGTGAATGCACAGTATGATTTATTAGGACTTCATCTTGTTTCATACAAAGTTTAAAGTCGATATCATGCCGGGAAGTACCTAAAACCAAAATCTGTTATCTCCATAAGAAATGCATTGAGGAATGTAAATGGCTCTCTGGGATCGAACCAAGGACCATCAGCGAACATGTAAAATTTGATTACCTAATATATTTATGATATCTATCGACGTGCCGAGTTTCAAGTATCCATGTTATCGGGAAAGGATCCAAAAAAAATTTTCAAAATCGCCGCAATGCATTTTAAACGGCCGATATTTGCCCCGACCTAGCATCGAACCATGGACAATATTCGAAGATGTCTTTCTGATTTACGTTGGAGTTGCATGGCTTCTAGCGATCCCTCGAATTTCAACTCTCTACTTTTCCGGGAAGTGCCTCAAAAAATTTTCGAAAATCCCCGCCATGTATTCTTATGGAGAAAATCGCGACTTTGGGGCCCTCTGGAATCGAACCCATGACACTAGGGATCAAAATCGCAATTTTTCTGGCGGTTACACGTTATGGCCAATACGTCGTAAGGATTTCATTGTGGTTTAGGCTGTGAATCAGTATCCTATCTATCTATCTATCTATATCCTTGAATGAATCCGGAGAAGCATCTATATTTAATAGAAGATATATAGAGAGGATACAAACTCACAGGCTAAACCACTCGCGTCATTGGCTTGGAATTTTTACTACATATTGGCCATAACGTACAACCTCCAGAAAAATTTCGATTTTGAACCTCAGTGTCATGGGTTCGATTCCAGAGGGCCCCAAAGTCCCGATTTTTCCCGTTTAAATGCTTTGTTTTGATTTTCGGGAATTAAAAAAAAATATTTTCCGGATAGGTAGAGAATCAAAACTCAAGGAGCCTATATATATGGTCATGATCTATCGAAAACATAAATGAGTTTTACGGAAAATATCCTGGGTTCAATGCTAGGTCGAGGCAAAAATTGGCCGTTTAAAATGCATTGTAGCGATATTTAAGATTTTTTGGACCCTTTCCCGATGGCATGGAAACTTGAAATTCGGTTGGGAGCTGGAGATCATAAATATATTTCATAATCAAATTTTATTTATTCGCTGATGGTCCTTGGTTTGATCCCAGAGAGCCATTTACATTCCTCAATGCATTTCTTATGGAGATAACAGAAAAAAGTTTTAGGTTCTTTCCGGCATGATATCGACTTCAAACTTTGTATGAATTATGATGAAGACCTAATAAGTCATACTTTGCATTCACAGCTACCAATATTTCCTGGGTTCGACACCAGGCGTCTCTACAATCAGTAAATTACCCGATATTTAAGAATTAATTTAAACCTCTTCCCAATAATATTAAAACATTAAATTAGGCATACAGATAAGGAACATTAATACATTTCAAAAACATGTTTTTGATTTCCTAGATCGTCCTTGGTTCGAATCCAGAGAGCGTTTACATTATTGAAAAGTAGGACGTCGTTTGAGGCAGTTGGAGCCAATATTTCTGCTTGAATTTTCACACATACTAGTAAGATATGGTTATTTTCTTTTGTACTGCATTGTACGGTCACCAGGAAGGCCTAGGTTCGATGCCAGACGATTCAATCGCAGCGAATTTTAAGAGTATTTTCAATTCACCTTTTTTATTTGAGGACCATCCCGATATGATGCCGGTATGAAATTAGTATTGCCGATCTGCTTGCAGTATGCAAGCTACATTTTACTCGTTATATATAGATGCTTCTCCGGATTCATTCATATATATAGGTATATAGATAGGATACTAATTCACAGGCTAAACCACAAGCGTCACAGACTTGAAATTTTTACGACATATTGGCCATAACGTGTAACCGCCAGAAAAATTGCGACTTTGAACCTCAGTATCATGGGTTCGATTCCAAAGGGCCTCAAAGTCCCGACTTTTCCCATTTGAATGCATTGCTTTGAATTTCGGGAATTTTTAAAAAATACTTCCCTGATAGTTAGAGAATCTAAACTCAAGGAGCCTATAGATATAGTAATGATCTATCGAAAACATTTATGACTTTTACAGAAATTATCCTGGGTTCGATGCTAGGACGATGCAAATATCTGCCCTTTAAAATACATGGGAGTAGTTTTTCATGATTTTTTTGATGCAATTATCGAAATGATAGGAAGTTCTTGCTTTGCTGGAAGATGTATGGTAAGAATTAGTTTAAGAAAAAAATATAGATAAGACGGAACTCTTCCTGGGTTCAATACCAGAGCACAATAACATTTCTCTCATAAGGAATATAAGGGAAAAGTAGGACGTCGTTTGAGGCAGTTGCAACCAATATTTCTGCTTGAATTTGCATATGTAGTATGTGATGGTGATTTTCTGTTGTGCTGCATAGAAAGTATCGCCAGAAAAATCCTTGTTCGATGCCGGGCGGTAAATATATTCCCCATATATAATACATTGGGGTAGCTTTTCATAATTTTTTTATGCATTTATCGATATGATAGGAAGTTCTTGCTTACATAGAAGATGTATATTAATATTTGCTTTATGTAAAAAAATTATTTATTACGATTTTGTTTCTTGGTTCGATGCCAGAACACATTTTCACATAAGGAATAAATGGGAAAAGTAGGACGCCGCTTGAGGAAGTTACAGTCAATATTTCTGCTTAAGTTTTCACTCATAGTTAGAGACGGTAATCCTTTGAATTTATGCATAGTAATTATCACCAGAAAGACCCCGGTTCGATGTCGGACGGGGAAATTGCAGCGAATGTTTGGATTATTTTCAATACTTTTTTACTTTCTCCATATACGAAGTATAGAGAAAGTATTGTTTTCATGAAAAAAATCGACTTCGAGATTTCAACGGAAATACATGTTTTGGGGTCCCTAGAACACGTTTTGACCATTTTCGGAATGATGTCTGTGTGTATGTGTGTGTGTGTGTATGTGTGTGTGATAGTGGGCGCTCTAACGTGAAAAGCATTAGTTGTATCAATACCAAACTTCATATATAGTACTGTCCTGTGTGCTGTCAGAGTTGATTAGTTTTTGGAGTAAATCGGTAAACCCGAAATCGAGCTCTATTCATCAGAGCTCATTTCCGGTTTTCAAAATATCTCCATAAATATGATATATAGGTATTTTGTATTACCTATAAAAGTTTTAGAAAATGTAATTTACTATAACTTTTGTATTTTACATATTTTTGTATCACCGGTTGATTAGGAGTTATTCGTGAAATACTTTTAAACCGGAAGTAGCTGATTGTGTACTTTGTGGGCGCTCTATCATGAAAACTATTTGTCGGATCAACACCAAATTTCATATATAGTATTTTAGTTGATGTCGTTAGAGTTGATTAGTTTTTGGAGTAAATCGGTTCACCGGAAGTCGAGCTTCAGTCTTCAATGCTCATTTCTGGTATTCAAAATATCTCCATAATTATGATATTTAGGTATATACTATTATTTATAAAAGATTTAGCAAATGTAATTTACTATAACTTTTGTACGAAACATATTTTTTCATCACTGATTGTGTAGGAGTTATTTGTGAAATACTGATGAACCGGAAGTTCCTGATTATGTACGTTGTGGGCGCTCTGGGCGCTGGGGCGAAAGGCCGATTTCATCGTTTTTCATCGAACATGTCCCGAAAAACATTATTTATATTGTTTGTGACGTAAAAGATAATATGAAAGAAATTAATCACTTATCTTCTAAGTTTCGATTGAATATAGAGTTCGAAAATACTGTCGTAGATAAATATATACATCTTATGTATGGAGAAAGTCATGTGCTGGCCACATCAGATTTTCTACTTTTATGACCCTCTTGATATGATGTCGACTTGAAATTTGTGTTATCAGTAAGCAACATTTTACTCGTATATATAGATGGATAAGTATATAGATAGGATACAAATTCACAGCCTAAACCACAAACGTCATTGACTTGAAATTTTTACGACGTATTGGCCATAACGTGTAACCACCAGAATAAATGTGACTTTGATCCTCAGTATCATGGGTTCGATTCCAGAGGGCCCCAAAGTCCCGATTTATCCCCTTTAAATACATTGCGTTGATTTTCGGGAATTAAAAAAAATACTTTCCGAATAGGCAGAGAATTAAAACTCAAGGAGCCTGTACATATGGTAATGATCTATTGAAAACGTAAATGACTTTAACGGAAAATATCCTGGGTTCGATGCTAGGACGATGCAAAAATCTGCCCTTTAAAATACATGGGAGTAGTTTTTCATTATTTTTTTTGCTGCACTTATCGAAATGACAGGAAGTTTGTGCTTGGCTTGAAGATGTATGGTAAGAATAAGTTTAAGAAAAAAAATGTAGATAAGACCGCACTGTTCCTAGGATCGATGCCGGGGCACATTTAAATTTCTCTCATAAGGAATATAAGGAAAAAGTAGGATGTCGTTTGAGGCATTTGCAAGCAATATTTCTGCTTGAATTTTCACACATGGTTAAAAGTGGTGATCTTCTTTATCGCTGTATAGAAAGTATTACCAGATTGACTCGGGTTCGAAGCCAGACTGTAAATATATCCCCCTTTTAAAATGCATTTAGTTAGTTTTCATTATTTATTTTGATGTATTTATCGAAATATTAGGAAGTTCTTGCTTTGCTAGAAGATGTATATTAAGACTCGGCTTAAGAAAAAAATTTAGATACGAAATGCTGTTACTGGGTTCGATGCCAGAACACATTACAATTTCTCACATAAGGGATATATGTGAAAAGTAGGACGTCGTTTTAGGCAGTTTCAACCAATATTTCTGCTTGAATTCCCATACTTAGTTAGTGATGGTGATGTTCTGTTGTGCTGCATAAAAAGTATCGCCAGAAAGGCCCGGGTTCGAAGCCAGACTGTAAATATATCCCCCTTTTAAAATGCATTTAGTTAGTTTTCATTATTTATTTTGATGTACTTATCGAAATATTAGGAAGTTCCTGCTTTGCTAAAAGATGTATATTAAGACTCGGATTGAGAAAAAAATTAAGATACGACAATGGTATTCCTGGGTTCGATGCCAGAGCACATTAAAATTTTTCACATAGGAATATATGGGAAAAGTAAGACGTCGTTTGAGGCAGTTGCAGCCAATATTTCTGCTTGAATTCTCACACATAGTTATAGATGGTTATCTTCTGTGGTGCTGCATAGTAAGTTCACCAGGAAGATCCGGGTTTGATGCCAGACCATTAAATTGCAGCGAATAATAAGAATATTTTCAATCCTTTTTTTTTCATTTTGAGGACCGTCCCGATATGATGCCGATATGAAATTAGTGTTGTCGATCTGCTTGCAGTATGCAAGCTTTATTTTAAAAGTTTATATATATACTCTATATAAAAACTAAAAATTACAGTCATAAATAATCAATGAATTCTTTGAGAAATAATTCTGCAAATATTGTCTACACGAGTCATTTTTCATGATATAATATAAGGTTTAGGCACTCTTGAACGACATTTTATAGCCAAGAATAGGTAAAAATATGAGTTCTCTCTGGTAGGGGAGAAAATGGAGGAAATGAAAGACTCCAACGATTGACCTTAGAGGAGAACCCCCTCTGCTTTAAGCCCATCCGTCGCAATTGTTTTTTTCAGCAACCCTTTCCATAAAGAGAAAAAAGCAAATTACAGCGACTCTGGCCCTTCCACAGCGCGTTGCAGATTAATTTTGACTAAATTATCATATCCCAGTTAATATTTACAACCTAAAATTATAATTCTTATAATTATTCTATTTTTGTGAACGGTATTTTCTTAGGTTTCCTTTATGTAAAAGAGCATAGTAAATACTAACATACTTGATATATACATACTTATTATACTTGATACTAGCATAGTTACTTGATACTATACTAGTACTACTACTGATAGCATACTTGATATATACGTGCTGGCAATCTCTTTGCCAAAAAAGAGCTAATTTTTCTAGTAGATGCACAGTAAACAGAATTTTAGCAATTATCCATACAAAACATTAACTGTGTATTTAATGACCCTCATCGTTACAATTCACTTAATGTAAAACGTACCTCGAAAGTAAATAACTACGAGAAATTAGTGAAGTAAAATAACGTTGAAAAAATACGGTTTAGATTTAGATCGTTGACCTACAGAGGATAGAAACCTATGAATAATAATTAAACCACATTAAATAAATAGTGGCTAGTAAAACGTTTTAATAGAAACATCAGTATATTGCAACATTTTCGGAAGTCGCAAGTGGCTCACAAGATGATCGGCTTTCCATTGGTCCTTGTATTAGAGCACGTTGTGCGCACGTTGTTGTGGGCGAATCATACAAATGGATGAGCCGAATTATAATGGCAATGAAGCATTTACCAAGATACGAAAGGAATAGAGCATGTGATTGCATTTTTAATGTGATTATTGAGATTATCAGTGTTGTGATAGAGCGAGTCCTTTATCGATCCCGTTATGTGCGTGCGAGAGATGCATGAAAAGGCTTTCTTTATTTATGAGAGAATACACGTTCTTCGCTCCGAATCACTTTTTGTTCGATTGCAAAACAAGTACCAAAAGAAATCAGAGGAAAAGGATAAGTTCGCCACTTCATGTACTTAAGACCTTAGTTCGGAAATTAGCTGAAGGAAACATTCCATAAAAGTAGCCGAAATAAGGAAATATAACTGTATGCAGTAGAAGGAATACTTTGCGTTTGCTTGAAAATTTACTTCCAAAATAAATTTAGCTAACCATCTGTTTATCAATATCAGGTATACATTAGCCAGTCATCACTGACACAATAAAGTCATGTAAAATCTGAAGAATTTTCTAATTGACCGATGTCAAACACAGTTTCCATCAATTTTTAACTACTAAAACAGTTCATGGATATATTAACATCGTTTTCTATTTATCAGTAAAGGCTGAAGCTGTTGCAGCGCCTAAAGTATTTTGAATGTTTCGGGCGCCCACGCCGCTAAGTTCTCTCGAGTTTTCTGAGGATGATTAAGTAGTATTGTTTGGTTAAACAAATTAATTAAAATGTCTATTGCAGTACGCTTATAGAGGCTTTATTACGAAGGGTTTTAGAAAGAAAATATTTAGTTTTGGTTCATAGATACACGTTGTTGATCGCTGTGTACTATTTTCAATCAATCAAAAAAAATTGAATTCCCCCTTCATCTCGCTGTTATCAATACATTTCCTTGTCTTTTGCACATTCTCCACATTTCAGTGGCAGCCAAAGACACAGACGTGTTCGGGTGCTTAGGAAAAATAGGTCCGTAATGGCTGAGAAAAAGATCTCTCTGAAGTCTGTGAGAAAAACTGAAGGGTTGGGGCGCAGTGAGAAGAGTGCGGACAGTGGTATCACAGTAGATGCAGTAAAAACAAAATCGAAGGAGAAGAACGGGCGTTGTGACGGGTGCGGCAAAGAGCAGGTGCATTACCGAAAAGGAGGACACAATCACAAAAAAAAGAGGAGCAGGAAGCGGCCAGGAAGCAGTTTTCAATATTACTTTCGGAGAACGAGGATCTAAAAAAGCAGATTGAGAGAGGAGAGGGCTGCGATAAAGAGAACTTTCAGAAGGTAGAGAAGGATGAGGTGCTTGGGGACTCGATGGTTAGATTTAGTGGGATGGAAATACAAGGAACAAGGTGCAAAAATGGAGTGTATACCGGGAATTAAGGTGGACCAGCTGGAGAGGAAAATACTTGGGATGCAAGAAAAGGAAGAAAATTTCGTTCTTTTGCATGTGGGTAGGAACGATATTAAGGTATCAGAGAGTGAAGAACATGTAATAATGAAAATTCATGACTCTGTGGCTAGGAATAAATTCAAAAGTGCAAAAATAATTGTAAGTGGCATAGTAAGGATGGATGTAGCAGATTATCGGGTGGACTACATAAACGAAGGCATTGACTGGGTATTAAAATCCATAAACTTGACTTTTGTGTATCCAAACTGCTGGCTGGATAAAAAGAGACATTGGGAGGCACCTAAACAGAAGAGGAAGCGACAAGCTGGGTCGTCCTTTTTGTAATGTAATCAACAGTATAAAGTCGGGAAACTGAATTCCCGCTGTTGTAATAAAATCTTTAGCCGATGAAATTGCTCTGCTTCTACTGATTCTCTATCAGAAATCATTGAATGAGGGAACCGTCCCATTGACGTGGAAAAAAGCTAATGTCACTCCGGTGCCTAAGAAAGGGCGCGCGTCAAAACCAGATGATTATAGGCCTATTTCATTAAATTCCATTTTTCGCAAAATAGTGTAGCATATTATAGCGAGCTCTATCATGCGCTTTCTTTCCGAAAAGGGAGTAATCAGTCAGAGCCAACACGGATTCCGTAAAGGTAGGTGTCTGCGACACGAGGCCATTGCATGTAATAAAACAAAACAAATTACACAAAATACGAAGAATGCATTACATTGACCTTGCGTGTACACAGTGAAATATTAACAAAATGATTGAGAGCTGGCTTGCTCCTCGTCGCTCGTCCACGACGGTCTTATGACTACAATGGATGTTGGCGAAGATCAGCTCGCGAAGAAGTCTCCGGAGGGTGTCTTCTCCTCCGTCCGTCACCTCTGCCCCCGGTCCGCTCACCCGCGCTCTCTTCTGTCGTTGTCTAGAACTCTAAAAAAAAGAAGGCACCCCGTCCCCACGGAGCCCAACGGACGAACACCCCGCCCACCTTGAATTTATTAAATTCAAAAAAAATTATCCTCGTGCTTAATTAAAACCATTTCTAGAAAACAAAGGCACTAATTTGACGACGGGTTTAGTGATGGGCCCTGAATGAATAATTCTGCAACTCTTACAACACCATTTGAGTTCGGAAAGAGGTGGGCAACACGGTCCATCTTCCAACACGAAGGGGAGGAATTACGGTCACGGACGAGGAAGAGTTCCCCAATTTTAATTTGGGAAGACCTTTAACCCACTTTGAATGCTGCTGTTGAACGTGTGTAGATACTCGGTGGACCATCTTTTCCAGAAATGATCAGTGATCTTTTCCACCAGTCTCCAACTAGCTGGAAGCGAAAACGATTCTTGCTGATGCACCCCGTGCAACGCCGACAGAGGTTGGCCAATTTTGGAAATGGAGTTAAACAGTCTATTTCTGCCGGATCGGAAGAAAGAGGTGTCCAGGGCCGAGAGTTTAAAATTGCCTCAATCTTAGACAAAACAGTATCAAATTCTTCAAAATTTAATGTTTGACCGTGTAGAACTCTACGTAGGTGGTAACTGGCCGACTTCACTCCTGCCTCCCACGGACCTCCGAAGAGAGGAGTTGCTGGAGGATTAAATATCCTCTCGGTCCCTGTTGCTGAAAAGGAAGAAGGCAATTCTTCCTTTTGAGAAGTGGAGCGAACGATTCGGTAAAGATCCATCAAAAAACAATCCGTACCAATAAAGTTTGTGCCACAATGCGAATGAATTTCTGAAGGACGCGAAATAAATCGCTGGAAGGCTGCTAGAAAAGAAGGCGTCGAAAGCGAGGTTACTAGCTCCAAGTGAATTGCCTTGGTGCTGAAACAAATGAACAAGCATAGATATACTTTTGAGTGAGCAGCGTTACGGTGATTGCTAATTTTGCACATAAATGGTCCGGCATAATCTACTCTGACGCAAGCAAAAGGCCTTTGAGGTCTGGATTGAGGTAAATTGGACGTGATCGAGGAATTCCTCGAAAACGGGAGCACCGAACAAATTTTGCAATTTCTGAGTGGATAACGACTCGTGCAGACATTACCCAAAACTGTCTTGAGATAATTGCTTCCGTCGCCCTTGGGCCGCTTTGTAATGATGTCCAATGGAAATGCCTTACAACAATCGAGAAAAATAAGCATTTTTGGGGAGGAGCAGCGGTTGCTTAGCCGATGACTGCAACAAAGAGTGGTATAAGCGACCACCAACTCTAATTAGTTCACATTTATCCAAAAAGGGCCTCTTTCGAAGACGAGTCCCCGCACGGAGGAATGCAAAAAATTCGGCGAACTAAATATTTTGTAAACTTTTTTCCACCCGAAATAACGCTGAGGACCACTCAGCTGAAGATAATAAAGGGTTGGGTGGAGAACGCAGAAACCTAAGCATATAAGCCATTGTTCTTACCAATCGAACATATGATGAGAACCTTTCCATCCAGATTAAGGGGTCTTCCAGCCTCGGATTGGTTCCAATGGTGAACGTAGCCGGCTTTAGCTCCGGCAAGGAAGAAATCTGCCCACTTGGAAGATTTCTGGAAGGCCAAAGGGATTCTGAATTTCAGAGGAACGAAGGCCCCTTCCAATATAATTGATTTGACAATAATTGCTCTGGCAATATTCCACGGGATGCACAATCAGCAGGGTTGAAATCAGAATATATATATATTGCCCCAAGAATTCATAGGTATGAATTTTAGAATTTCCATCACCCTCTATTAGCCACTGAAGTTTTCGAGGAATGCGGCGGGAGCCACAACCAAAACAAAACAACCTAGGAATCCGACCAAGCAAAAACCTTTCTAATGAAAATTCTATCACGAAAGGCATTCGACACGCGATAACATAGTCTAGATAATAGGAGCGCAGTTCCGATTTGGGAATAGTTAGGGATTTAAGTGGAGCGAGTTTAGTCTTTGCCTTTAGCAGCTGCACAGAGATTTCATCCAATTGGGGCGTATTTTCAATTTGATACGTATGGCGGTAATTTCAAATTATCTATGACTCAGTTCCGAAAATATTCAATTATGTGCCTATATCGTTATTTATCATGCTTGAGTCTTTTTTTCATTTCATAAATGTTAAGGAAAGTAAGAAGAAACAATAATACAAAAGAGGAAAATATTATCCAAGTTTTATGTATAGTTTCTATGAAAAGCATAAATGAGCATTGAACTTGAAGATGGTCAAAAAATCCAAAAAGTCTGCTTAAATATTTCCTGAATCCCTTTTCTGCGCAATTTCTTTAGGTTGTGTGGTAATGAGTCTTACGAAATGTTTAATTAACTAAAGGTCTAAATGGGAAGCCATTTTGAGGTAGGAGCATTTCTCTCGTAGAACTGTACTCTGCCTAAAACTTTACAATATAACAGAATAAAATCGTATTCTAGAATAAACGTCTTTTTAAGGGCTTTAAGGTGAGTGAATATGATGCCCTGTAAATTTAAAACTATTTTTGAAACGAGTGTTTTAGTAGCCTTTGCGGGCACCGAAATCCACACTTTTTTGGAGGCCTTGTCAACTCCCCATTTTGCTACTCTTCGAATTTGGCCTAGCAATATAAATTAAGTGTGAAAATAGTGAATTAATGAACTGCTAAACATTTTTGATACACATTTAGAGTTTCCAACAAAAAATATAACGATAATAATTAACAAAGAAAATACTATGTTTATTAAATGTTTATGCAAAATTCTCAAAAAATATGTGTGGTGGACCATTTTCATAAACACTTCTGAATTTATTGCAAAAAATGCATCAAGAAACAAGTAACTACATCAATATTACGAAAACCTTGTTGGCTTGTGTTTAGGCCATAACTCAGTTGTTTAGGCCATAACTTCACAGATGTATTGAACATGCACACATACAATTTATGATATGATCTTCTTACCTTCCAAAGTCAACAATGTACCCTCTTTCATATAAAAACTTCACTCACCCATTTACATACACAATTATCTTGTTTTATCTGTTACCGTCACTTGAAAATAATGATATGTGCCAAAACCAAGGAAGTTTTAAATAAAAAATTTGGTACAGTAAAAGTTTACACATTCTGTCTTTCCTCTGATGATTTTTGCCACTTACCTACCAGATAATACAATTTTAAAAGGAAAAATTAAAATTTTAAACTAGATTGTACTATATTTACTATTAATACTAGTAAAAATGTAAATTATAATAGTAAAGGTAGTAAAGTTATACATTGCAGATCTGAAATGAAAACAGTTTGCATATTGGACAAAAAAGGAGAGATATCGTGAATAAAATAGTAGAGTAAAAGAAATTTCAAAACCATGTGTAATCATATGTTTTCAAGTTGTATTTTAAGATGAATTTGTGCATAATACATATAACAATTCTATTTTTTCTTAAAAATGCTGTACTTTTATTCCTGAAAGAATTTTCACCAGAAATTGCTTATTGCCTCAGATCTTATAATTCACCCCTGAACAGTTTGAAAGATACTGATCTGGATGTACAAATTTTGAACAAAGTATTCAAGAAATTGATTTTTCAAAAAGAACAAGATGACTTTCAATTTTATCCTAAAGAAATTTATAATTCTACATATGCTATCAATGTGTTTTAGCTTTATTTTTATCATGCCAAGGAAAAAAATACTAATAATCTACCAGATACTTTTATTTCTTTTATATTAGGTTTCTTTCATATATTAGATGATATGTTCAGAAGTATACAAAATAATGATTATAAGAAAAAAGAATTGATTAACTTATGAACTGATTCTCAAATAGGAGGGAATGGTGTATCAAGGGGATGCTTAACGCATGTATGTACACACCTGGCCAAAATTAACGCAGCACCTACCCAACGATCCCTACCGGCCACCGGAAGAACTGCCAGAACAGACTTAAAATGGCAACGGTGGTCAGAGAAGAGGATGTTTCTGCGCGATAAGAATCTCGTTAAGAACCGAGCCATGAGATAAGCGCAGAAGATTGCCGATGAATATTCTAGCCGGAAGAAAATACTTTTCATGGCGTAGTGAGGATCCTCGTAGTTCCGCCCGAGTCCAGAGAAGGTTCATTACAGCAGGGACCATGAATATTCGGCTACAGCACTGATCAAAGATTTTCATTGCAAAGCTATTATTTAAGGTGTGGTCTTTGAGAAAAGAAGGGTTATGGTTATGAAGAAGATGTATTTACATTTAAGCGTAAACGAAGTTGAGACATAATTAGAGATACGATCTTCATCTATGCGAATCAAGCATTCTAGCGTATCCAAAATGCCGCAGTGAGATATATTTTTAACGTTAAAAAATCGAATACGTTTCATGATCATACGCTAAATTATCTTGATTAGCATTAGAGTCGCGGAGAAATAATTATATTCTCGCAACTACTTACAACACCTTAAATGCAAGGTTTCTTATATTGGCTTTCTTCACAGACTTTTGGCTACACATCGATCTGGATTTCTCTTAATTCGCTCAAATTTTCTTAATCAAGAAGGAACTTAACGAAAGATTTACAGGCAGATGGACAGGTCGTAATTGGCCAAATCCAGTGACCAGTGAAAATTACCATTTTAAAAACAAGACAGCGTGCGCTTGACTCGAGTAAAAAGAAAAATGTATTTACAAGATGAAAAATTTGCATTTTGTGTGAAGGTCGTCATTTCGAAAACCTTCTTTAATTTTTGCAAATAAACTCGTAGTTAATATTATTTATTGCATTATTCCTCATTTAAATCAACGTAGTTTTCATAAAACTCTCAGCAGGACACAGTGGAGAAAACTTCATCCTCAATATACTTTACACATCTGGTCAAAAATAGTTTTTTCGAGTACGGGACTTGAAACTTCGTATTGTTATTGCATAAAGAAGGATTTTTATGATTCCGTTTGCATTTTTTTAATAATGTGAGGCATCAAAAAGATAGAGACGGTCAAAGTTGAGAAATTTTCACAGAAAATTAGTCTTTTGGGTTTTTTGGAGGAACATTCAAGTTCGTTGATTTATAGAGACTTGCGAGAGAAACTGTTGGAAATAATCAACGATGCAGAATAGCTTTATATCTCTTAATTCGTTGAAATTTTTGTGCTCAATGATGGGCATTTGCTTATAAAAAAAAACACAATGGCGACCCCTTTTTAAATAAAATGCAGAGATAAACTGAGGAAAACAATTAGGTAAACGGCAATGGACTATCGAGTGCCTTATATCACGTCAATTTACTAGGCTTCTAGATATGGAAGAAACTGTTTCAATTCACTATTTCCCTTTAGATTGCAGTCCATTTTTCGCGTTGCGTTGAGCGGTCTGGTCCAGAGCCATTGAATCCCCAAATCTAGTTTCACTGTCTTCTGTTTTATAGCTGTTTTACTGTAAAAATAATATAAATGTAAAACGAGTAAAGATTTAACAGATACTGTAGGCTAATAGCTTGCCTTATAGTAGGTTTTCTACAAAAACTGCTGGTTCTGAGGAGAACTTGCTTAAAATTACTCTTGTGTATTGAGCGCAAGATTAATTTTAAGGGGTTCATTAATATCAGAAGTTCTCTCAGCCATTGAAGATGAGATAATGTATTTTATCGAAAGAAACAAAACGTGAAAACAATTGTGCGGAAACCTTGCATTTAAGGTGTTGTAAGTAGTTGCGAGAATATAATTATTTCTCCGCGACTCTAATGCTAACCAAGATAATTTAGCGTATGATTATGAAACGTATTCGATTTTTTAACGTTAAAAATATATCTCACTGCGGCATTTTGGATACGCTAGAATGCTTGATTCGCATACGCTAAGATCTTATCTCTAATTATTTCTCAACTTCGTTTACGCTTAAATGTAAATACATCTTCTTCATAACCATAACCGTTCTTTTCTCATTGACCATACCTTAAATAATAGCTTTGCAATGAAAATCTTCGATCAGTGCCGCAGCCAAATATTCATGGTCCTTGCCATAATGAACCTTTGTTGGACTCAAACGGAACTACGAGGATCCTCACTACGCCATGAAAAGTATTTTCTTCCGGCTAGAATATTCATCGGCAATCTTCTGCGCTTATCTCATGGCTCGGTTCTTAACGAGATTCTTATCGCGCAGAAACATCCTCTTCTCTGACCACCGTTGCAATTTTAAGTCTGTGCTGGCAGTTCTTCCGGTGGCCGGTAGGGATCGTTGGGTAGGTTGGGTTGGGTTTTTCTGCTGCGTTAATTTTGGCCAGGTGTGTATATCTTACTTTTGTGACTCCTCTTTCCTTTCCAAATTAAATACGTAAAGGTTTAACTACAAAAATATCAGTATACTACTTCTCAGTGAAAAGTTTGATTATGTAACATCTTTGATTCTCATTTTAATAAGCCCGATTCAGTTGAACCAATTCAGTTGAACTGGATGTAGTAATAACTGAATTTCTTATAGTCACAGAGAAAGCAATTGGAGGGCACTCCCACAAATGGTGTGAGAAACACTCACAAGTTACTCTAGTAATTTAAGAAAGGTTTACAGGCCATTAATAGAAATTCCAATATCATAATAATAGTAGTATAATCATAAAAACAACACTTTATTATGGAAAATCCCAATTCCAAAAATGTTACAATGATAAAAGGTTCAGGCAACAGTCATAGAAGGAAAAATAACCAATCAATTGTTATCAAATAATATTAAAGTTGTTTTAAATTAAATTATCATATCACATGAGACAAAAAGAAATTATGAACTCCTCTAGAGAGCAAAAGTGGGTTTTGAATTTGGAAGAAACGTGTATGAATTAACAAATCTAAGAACTGAAGCATGACTTGGTGTTATTGCAATAGTTATGTTTAAACAAAACATTGAAAAAGATTAAAGTAAATGCTTCACCTCACTGAATAAGCAGGTTTAATGCAGACTATGAACTCCAATTGTTCCTTGGAATGTACAATCTTGAAGAACGCTCTTATTATTTACAAAACAAGCTAAACGAAGGAAGAAAATGAATACATGAGGTAAGAACATTTTTAACACAAAAATAAATTTAAATACTTCTCAAAGCCAGAAATTGCTTAAAGAAGTTGATTTCACTTAGAAAAAAATATTTTTACCCAGACTTATATAATTCTAATCAGATGTATATGCAATAGAGAAAATAAAAATTAATAAATGCTACCAAGTAGTATTAATTTTCTTGATGGTAAAAAACCACATGAATATTTTTACAGAAATTGTTGCATTCAAATATTCCTTCACTGCATACGCACACATTCAGGAAGTATATGAAAAAGGATTCTTAGATTATCACCCTCTACATTTTGTGAAAGGACAGGCATTTTACCTGAGTAAAATTTGCAGAAATTGAATTTGAAAATTATAAAAACTTAAGAATTGCAAAATATAAAAGGATAAAACATCAATTGTGTTCCTTATAAAAGACTGAAGACATTAGATATCCACGAATTTATACCGCATCAATTAAAAAGATACGTAATACATAATAATGCCACTCAAATAATTCAGAAATAAATTATGGGAACCCGTAAGAAATCGCTAGTGCTTTATTGACAGTTAAATATGAAAAAATACACAACAAATAAAAAGCACTTTTCCCAAATCAAACTCTCACAAAGCAATTGATATTCACAAAAGCAATAATTGAAAGAGTTTAAATTACTCTCTAATTTTGGAGCTGATAAAAATAAGAATCTATAGAAATTTATATAGAAAAACAAAAGAAAGGCTTAATCAGAAAAGATCTATTGCTTCATTTGCTGAGAGAATATATATCAAAATTAAATTTATTAATCATATTAAGGATGGCTGGAATTACTCAATGCTGTACATGAAAAAACATTTTTTTGCAAATCACCTTCTTCTTCAAGTAAAATTCGAGAAGAATGATTACTAACTCCAATTAAAATAATACGGAATGATAAAGCATTTTGCTGATAAAACACTGAAGTTAATATTTATACATTACCAAAATTCTTTCCAAATTATTTAAAAATAATAGACACAACATGAGTAAGGAAACTTTTTCACAATTGTCGAAGCATGCTCTGTTTGTTATTCAAGTACTATTCAAGGTAATAACTACATCCGATATCAGATGTAATAATATTTTTTATCAACACCATTATCAAAAATTTTAAGACCTAACTAATTTTACTTTCCTATTGTTTATTTTGCTGTTTCATTTTGAGTGGCATCAGGTATTAACAAAACCATATCTTTTATTACCAATAATTGAGTTTTAAATTAAATGTTAAAATATTTTTAAATGGTTAATGACAACTTGCTGGGACTGACACTTTTTGCACTCTTGATCTAATTCAGTAAAGAAACTGTACAGCTTCACAAACATTATTGTTTATTGATTATGAACAACTTAATGGGTATAATTTTTAAAATTATAAAGCACCTATCCTTTGGTGATGTATAGAAATATAGGATTTGACAGATATAAAATTATAAAATTTTAAGAGAATGTTTTTAAGAATCAAAAACTTATCTGTTCTCTGAATCCTAAAGCTTATTACTTAAAATAAATACTGTTCAATAAAAGATTCAATATTTTCTGGTAATAATGGAAACTACTAAGATTTTAGATGATCAATTGAGTGGTACATCAGCTTTCTAAAAGTGAATACTTCTTAGATTTAGAAATGCTAAGTCATTTCTACACCTTTTAGAAGTAATTTTCCTTTGGAATTCTACTTTTTTTAATTTCTGAAAACTTCAATAACATATGAAATTTAAAGGTCTAAATGGCCAATGAAATTAAGGAATAAATAATGAGAAGCTAAGAAAAATTAATTCCTTAATACCCTTCCTGTTTCCTGAATTCCTGCTGTTTTCATTGAAACATCCTCATGCAATATAAGAAAAAATTATAAAAAGGAGAAATAATGACTTAAAAAGGCTTAAAAGCGATAAAGGTTAAAAACACAAAAATATTAATATTTTTGATTAAACTTACATTTTGTTTCCAGATGTCAAAAATACAATAAATACAAATTAAAAAAGGCTGAAAATTGAGAATGCATTGAAACAATTTGCAAATTTGTTCCACTTTTCAACCAGTTATTCATAATACAATATTCGAAAATATCAAAGTCTGAACACCTAAACCCTGGTCCCAAGAGTCTAATTCTTTTCTTCCATTTCTTAATATGGTCTCTTTTTGCATTAAGATAGACTAGAATAAGAATGGGAAAGACAAAATTGGTACATAGTAAAGCATTGTAATATTAAAAACCTGACTTTGTTCACAGATGGCTCTCAAATTCTCTATCATCACAGCTTTCACACAGTTCTATTCTGAATCATGATTCAAGAAAAATGTACAAGACTTAGTTTCCATCCATGGCTTGACAAAATGTCATTTAAAAGATGCCATGTAAGCCATTTAGGGACGGCCATTGATAGCTTTAGTGATATTTCTTCAGTCTTATCATTGATTTCAAATATCCCTAGATTAATAGAAAGATTCATTAATTAAGTTCACTATTTAGAGTTACTTATAATCATTGTAATTTCTCAACTGTGGATTTCTTAATAAATGTGGGTTACAACACAAAGATATATTCATATTCTTATAAATTTGTTAAACTACATGTACCATCTACAGTGATCATTCTCATGCATTTTTGATTTATCTGGCTCAAAAATAGATTCTCACAGATGGTACGTTCAAAATAAAATCAATGCTATATATATATCAGAATAATAACAAGGCAGAAACCTGAGTCTGAGATGAAACAAAAGACAAATACTTTGTAATGAGTTGAAATAATGTTCTAAAAAGTAGAAATCCACTGCAAGAAAAGAGCATGGTTTTGGTATACACAAAGCCTTAAAGTCCATGAGCATTTCCTCATTCACTAAGCAGCCCAGACTTCCAATTCCTTTTGCAGGTTTACTCACTGGCTAATGCTTCAATGGTGATTTTGTACTCAAACAATGAGTTACTAATTGGGTATAAACAAAGTCAAATACCACCATTCTTCATAAAAAGGAATCAAACCATGGTATTTAGTAATGATAGTACTCTCACAAGCAATGGCAATTTAAGTTCAACTGTGCAAGACCTTCAGTTTATAATATAAGGTTGTATTCCATTTCATGTTATTTCAACTGGCAAACAGAGCCTACTTCCTGGATACCTCTGGTTCTTCTTTCAGTTAGTCATTTACTATAGTTATCCCAAAAAGATAGAGGAAAAAATGGTTTCAACAGCAATTTCATGTAAGTGAAAGGAAATTTTATGAACCTCACCCAAGAACAATCTCTTAAATTAATTCTCACAAACATGAATAGCTCCAAAAGAAAAATATTAATACATTCACCTAACACAAGACAACATTTTGATGTACAATGATCACAATATGAAGACCTTTTTACACTTCAGCACCAAGAGTGTTTCACACACCTGAGCTTAGAGCTTCAACAGGGAGGGAGCCCCTCCTTCTGCACCATTTGCTCTTCAGTCTGCAATCATCGCTATTGGAATCCCACCACCAATGTGCAAATAGCTCAGGACCACCCGAACTCCTCCTTTGCAGGGCCTTTCTCTTTGCCCTCACATTTGGCTGCTTATTTCTTCCATACAATGCTACAACGCTTGTTGCCTCTTGTACTCCCTTTGGGCCCCCTACCTCACCATGCACTTCTTCCTTCTTCTGCTCCATTCCTGATAAATATAAATTGATAGCTCCAATGTCATTCAGAAAGGAAATTTATCATGACCAGAGTCATCTATCTTATTACCCCTCGCCTAGCTAAGTGTCCCATCACCACACACTATGTTTTAATTGCAGCAGATTGTAATCCCTAAAACTGAGGAAACCATTTTAATCTTCTTTCAAATCCACTGATAAATCCTACACTTACACTCAGAGTAGTGCAGTGAACAAGTAATAATAATAGTGTAGTGAAACAAATAGGCTCAACAAAAAGGGTGTAATGTGATTTTGCACTATAAAGGGTTTTTCTTAGGAAAAATCCTAAGCAAGAAGGTAAAATGGTAAAAGTCTTTCAAAATCAATTCTTGGTCCCAGATTTCCCAATTGCCTGTTGATTACTCAGCCAATTGAGCCATCCTGCCATTGAGGAGATTTTGCATGATCTTGCTGGGCAATTGGCAGAGCAGCCAACTGGCAATTAGAAGATCTGGGACCAAGGCCTCGTGTTCCTCCTCAGGATTAGAAGCTGAATTTGCATGCAAACAGCAGGCCAGTAGAAAATTTACATATATGTGTGTGCGAAAAGACAGTTCTTGGCCCAGCCTAGAGAAAAAGCAGGTTTCTGAAAGGACTATGAGCACTATGGACTACAACCACAGGTTGCAGGAAATTATCAACAGAACGAATGAGTATGAGATGACACTCTCTTGGTCTGCTTTGTAGACTACGAGCAAGTCCTTGACTCAGAAAATACCTCTTTTACTCTGGAGAATCTAGGGATAGGAGATCAGAACATTCGTCTCTTACGCAGTATCTATAAGAATGCCACAGCCTCTGTAATGCTGCATGAAGAGACCAATGAGTTCAAGATTTAGAAGGGAGTTCTACTGTATGTCTCCTATCTTATTCACAGAAGTTTTGGAAGAATTCGAAATTAGTAATCTTCTTTACCTAAGACCAAATTAGTTTCTTCCATTTGTCGGTCAAATAGTCAACCATCAAGTGGAATAATTTACTCTTTAGGTAATTCAGTAGTTCCATTAGCCAATCACTATGGCTGACTTTGTCGAGTGAGCCATACTTAACATAAAAATCATTTGGAGATAGCTGTGAACAGATCTAAAGGCAGATGAATAAATAGGCATAATTGAGGAGGAATGAAACCTTGATTTTCTACTTAGATGAAAATATGAAAACATAAAGCCATTTTTCAATTTCAAAAGGTTCTAAGATGATACACTTACTCATAACTGGCATTAACTTATCATAAACTTTTTTTCATTTTTACACTTCAATGCAGATTTACTATATTGGACATTAGACTTGTTCTCTGTAGAGAAATGACTTTGATGGTCATAGAAAAATATAGCTTAACTGTTTCATAAATAGAATACACTTTAGTTCCTTAAATCAAGTTGGATGAATACACCATTAAGTGTACGTCTATATATAATATCACACATTATAAATATTACCAGCATTAGTTATGATGATGCCTCAGCTATTCTAGTTCCAAGAAAATTCAAAAGTTTCACTGAGTAATTTTTCTTGTCCTTTCTAGTTATCATTCATATCACTATCTCCACAACAAAAATTTTCCTCAATTCATTGAAATTTTGATCTGCTGGACCAGAAAAATTCTATTTCTACAAACTAGCAAAAGAAAACATGCCATATGACGATGGAAATTTGGAATAGAATATATGACCTGGGTGCAGAGGCAGGAGCACCACTAAAGGTAACAGCGAGATAAAAATAAAACAAAATTTGAGGACAAAATCACTTACTTTATTAACAGTCTATTTGACATGAAATATCCATAAAATTAAAAATATTTCACTGTAACACATTAAATCACTTTCTCAATAACAATTCAAGTATGCAATTTTATAAGATCTTACTATATACACAAGATATTTTTACAGCGTTATCTTTCACGATATGAAGAAGACCACATTTTCAGAAAAAGATGATTCAACAGAAACTACTTACACCTCCTGGATAATAACATTACCTGATGTGAAATTTATGCATTCAAGAAGACTGGAAGAATTGTGTCGAACTAAATCATAGGGAAGAGATGATCTCCTTGTCCAAGAAGGGAGAGCGTTCTCTTTTGATCCCAGCGATCTCAAAACACCTACATCACCAAAAATTATTGTTTCATTAGATGAAACCATCAGCTATTTTGTCTACAATTAACCCATCATAAGAGATGCAATTTATGCCTCCCTAGCAATAAAAGGCAGGGTGGATATATAAAGTACTCTGAGGATTTACAAACTACAATGAAACCTTGAGTTCTGTAAGGAAAAATTACCATAATCAAATTGAGTTTGTAAAATTAAAAGATAAAATATATCCATGTTTGTTCGAATGAAGATAAAAAACTGTGCATGAAATATAAGGAATTGCAAATACTATCTGTGAATACTCAAATACAACAAATGCTAGGAAATATTCAAGATCTCGATGAATAATGATGCTGTAATTACGATCTTGATAACTTGCTGCCGAACAAAGCAATGTTGGGCATTGCCATTGGGTACTAATATGTGCATATTGTATGACAGTTAATTAATGATTAATGTGTATGATACCACTATCTTAATTATATAACACTACTGTCATAGAACAAACATCATGGGGTAAAATAGTCCAGTAAGCAATTGTTGTCACCTGAAGTTGAAGAAAGTTCATTCAAATGTGAGTTTTTGTGATGTTGATGCCATTGATTTGGTATCATGATGAATTTTGCCATTTTATTAATGTTGACCTGAGAAAACAGTATCAACAAAATAAACTCCATGGAAATTGTATCTTTTCATCATAAATACAGTGGCAAAACTTCTTATGATGCAAAATTTAAGAAAGTTTGTAAACGTTGTAATCGTCGACAGTTGATGCTCAATATGAGCTCCTTAAGAATACTATGTATAAGCTATTGCTTCAGTGGCGCCACTAGGGGAGGGGGTGTGCCATTAAAAGTGTATCAAACTGTTATTTTTCATATATAAAATGAGTATCAATATCTTTACCTTTAAAATATAATTCACTCATATTAATTATGGCGATAACATACAATATATCATTCTAAACCCAGGATACTCAACCTGGTACCCAAAGCGACCTTGCACAGTGCCCCCCAAGCTTCCGTAAAGAGAATTTTTTTTATTTGCTGGAACAGTATTCCTTGGGATTGCACTAGCGGAAATAGAGTGGAGGATCAGTGGGGAAGGGGTCAGAAACTTGGCTGGTCTGGTTTGGGGTTTCATTAACATCGAAGGTGATGGCGTGTCTAAACTTTATCCCCCTTATCGCATCTGTCCAGATTAACAAGACGCGTCACATTTGTGTGTGACGCGGCATCTATGTCACATTTTGTTCATAATGCAAATGCGAAGATTCAGCTCGACTCAGCTTATAAGGGTATCAAATTTCCCATAATCAATGACTAAATACTGCTTTTCGGAATGCAGCCATGCACATGCAGCAAAAACTTCATATCAGATTTATTTCCCCTAATCAAATCTTCTTCCGAGATAAAGACTTTTCCATGTTGTGAGGTTGTGATGAAATTATATAGGTTGTAATACTTGTTTAATGGCCTATAGTGAACTAGTACAGTGATAATATTGCCAAGAGATCACACTGGACGGAAATGTTATGTGGTGTCCGCTTTGCTTTCTGAAATGCCCTTGGATACAATGGTTGGTTGAGCACTAGGGTTTTTTCACTTTTTTCTGATCGAAATGTAATACCTGGCAACAGTGGCCCACCCGCGTGAACATTACAAATGTAAAATATTTTCTACATCAAAAAATATCTTGTGAGAATTTTGCCTAGAAGTATCGAAATTTCGACAAAAACATCATAATTGTCATAATTTCCTTTGGTTAAAATGGCCATATATTTACAAAAAAGATGTCACTTGCGACGAAAGCGGATGTTCAAGCCTCATTATGCCATTGATATGCCTCTGGAGGTGGCTGAGATGCCTCCTATGGGACCAGAAAAGGAGGAAAATTCAGTAAATTTAAGCTGAAAGCAATCGAGGAAGCTTTAACTGTGTGGAACTCCATCCTAATAAATGGGTGGAAATAACTTTGCAAAAATCCCACTTTAAAAAGTTTTTAATACCGCGACTGGGTTCGGATGTTAGTCCATTATCAAGCGATGAGTAATACAGGAGTACACACATATATACACACAAGGTACAAAAACCAGCCACCAATCAGAAGCTATGGGGGAGGAGGAAGGGGAAGCAGGTTAACAATGGAAAGCAGGGGAGAATAATTAGGGAAAAGATGGATGTTAGTGAGTGTGTAATTGTTTTTTAAGTGGTGTATTATTTCTATTTGTTCGAGGTAATTTAGTTTGCATCCTATGTGTTCACGATGTAATAGAGTAGAGGAGAAATCTGAAGTGTGATTGTTATCTAAAAGATGTTTTGCGAAATGTGATGCCTGTGTATTGTATTACATTTTGATCAGAAAAAAGTGAAAAAACCCTAGTGCTCAACCAACCATTGTATCCAAGGGCATTTCAGAAAGCAAAGCGGACACCACATAACATTTCCGTCCAGTGTGATCTCTTGGCAATATTATCACTGTACTAGTTCACTATAGGCCATTAAACAAGTATTACAACCTATATAACGAAATTTTGAGGTTGTAAACAACTCATCCCCCTGACGATCAAGGCTATTGTTGAGTCCCCTGCTAATGTATTAACCCATAAGAACATATTGAGAAAATATGCGTGCTTCAAATTAATGTTAAGAGTAATTAATAGGTTATATGAAGAGGGAGAAATTTAAGGAGATATTAGTAACTGCATCCAGTGGCGGATCTAGGATCGAGCTTTGGGGGGGGCTTAAGAGTTGATATTAAAGATTCATTTTCTATTTATCGATTTTTGTAAGAAATTTTATAAAATTAAACTCAGTATACATATTTGAATTATACTTATTATTATCTATCGTTGTAGATAAACAATATTTTCTTCACATCTCAATAGTATGAACGATGATACATTTTTTATTACTGTGACTTCTGGGGGGGGCTACAGCCCCTATAGTCCCCCCCCTGGATCCGCCACTGACTGCAACTATGAACTATATACTGTGAAGAATCGAGTGTACAAACATACGAATAACAGTATTTAAGAAAATTTTAAATTTTATGGAAGCATCTGTAGCAACCAAGTTTTTTTATATATATGTAATTGTTTACTGACTATTTTGTAAGATAAATGGGTTTATAGCAGTTTGATAGATTAGATTGCTTTCTGTCGATCAATGCAACTGAATGCATATAAGAACCTGGTAAGTTTCGGATGTTTTTAATAAAATCTTCTGAATTAAGTATTGCAACTTATCAATTTACATTGATAAATATTTAGCAATTGACGAAAATGTATTGAGTGAATATCGTAAAGATTTCCCAGATTTAAGGTTGGAGTTAAACGGCGATTTTTAAAGCTGTAGCAAATCTGGAACATCGTATCCCTAGATTGAAAAGGTAAAGTAAGTTTATGTTTTTTTATACAAAGAATAAAAAAGTTATTCGTCGTGGTTTTTTTCTAAGTGCTTCCAATTCTTATAAATTTACTATCTTTCTGTTATTGTTTAATCTTTGGATCTGTTTTGGCATTGCGATTGCATTTGTGTTATTTGTTAAGCTCCATATTTATGTTACGCATTTTAATATTTGGGTATAGCTCCATACTTTCTGCAAAGAATATTCATCGGTGGTATTAAAGTGATACATAATATATTTCTGTTGTGTTTAATCAGAGTTTCCGAGAAACAATTTTGCCTTTCTGAAAATATCTCCTAAAAGGTGGTGCTGTTTAACCTAATGTGATCTTCAAATATATTTTTTATAATCTTTTAATGATTTTTGTCTTAATCGAAGAAAGTGTTCCATCAAAGTATATGAGATGGAATCTTTAGGTGACTTTGCAGACTTAATTATAACTTTATTTACTTTGTACATTGATTTGGAAATAATAATAGCCTGGCATTAGCCATCTACCAAAAATTATGAGGCATGTGTTTCGATCAATACTGTAACAAAAGTACTTATCAATTTAAATTTCCCCTTTGAGAATCAACAGGGACTTCTGCTAGTAAATTAATAGAGCAGCAAAAGAATGACAGCAGTGAATCATCGGATATTGAGAGTATGGAAGAAGATTCGTTTAAAATCCCTATAGTTCGTTCACTGAATGTTTGCGGGTTAGAGAGAGAGAGCGACAATCGCATTTTCTCTCTCTCTCTTTTCGTAGGAGCAATTAGGAATAAAGGTTGAGTCCCGCCTCCCAAATCAAATCTTATGGGAAAATTTTGCTGTTGCAAAATTCGCATGAAAATACGAAGTTTATCAAAATCGTTTAAAACTTTGTCAGTATGGAGTGGTAGTAATGCTGGACATGGCAGTCCAATTTTTTAAGTGTTAATTACTTCCATCATCACAGAAAAGACAAAAATTTAACATTTCAGAGAAATTTTTGATTTTTTCTGGTAAAATTGGTAATTTTAGCTCTGTAATGAAGCTATTTTTACTAGGTTGTCTATTTGGAATGAGTAATGAACTCCTCAATTCATACCGAATGGTCAACCTAGTAAAAATAGCTTCATTACAGAGCTAAAATTACCAATGAAGTAAAAAAGAAAGCCACTCTTTTTGTCCAAAAATATGGCAAAATTCAATCAGTAGGCATAACAAAGCATTCTACCTGCAAGGAAACAATAGCGGGCCGTGCCGTGTCATTAATTTCGTTTATCTTATGTTAAGAATGAACTTGGATATTTCGTATTTGCATATAAATTAAATTCGCTATTTTCTTAGAAACTTTCTCGCTGGAAGTTTTCCCTAGAGCGAATAAGATGAAAAATAGCTGGCGACTACTTTCTTCACTGCATTTTACCAAATATTCTCATCCTCCTCATTAATTTCTATTAAATATTAACCTCGAAAACGTTTTTCTGTCAAATGAAAAAACACGAGCGTAAAGAGAATGAATTGAAGCAAAATTTGATGTAAAAAATTCCATGTTTCTTCAATAAGAGAACTGAAGGAACTCATTCAAACAAAACCAGAAAAATATCAAGAATTTCTCTGAAATGTTACATTTTTGTTTTTTCTGCGATGAAGGTAGTGATTAAACCTTAAAAAATCGTACTGCCATGTCCAGCTTTACTTCCACTCCATACTGACAAAGTTTTAAATGATTTTGATAAACTTCGTATTTTCATGCGAATTTTGCAACACAGCAAAATTTTCCTATAAGATTTGATTCGGGAGGCGGGACTCCACCTTTATTCCAATTGGCTCCTATGAAAAGAGAGAGAGAGAAAATGCGATTGTCGCTCTCTCTCTCTAACCCGCAAACATTCAGTGAACGAACTATAGTAGCGAGTCCCTCTTGCAGGCATTAGGGGTTCTTGAATTCTTCATAACTAGCTAAAAACGCCTCGGTGGACGATTTAATGAATTTAAAGCGTGTAGAAGGTTTCGTCACCAAACACTGTACTAATAACTTTAAACAAACAAAAATAGATTCAATTTTTAAGTAATTGCTTTTTTTGTATAGTGAGACCATGAAGTCAGGTAGTCAGGTACACCAATAGATGTTTATTAATTATTGTAAAGTTCTAACTTCTGCTAAGGTTAATTTATTCTTACTTTCTTAGTCCAGCATTTCCGGAAACAATTAATGCGAACTTACTGGAACAACGATATTTTTGGGCTAAAAATAAACCAAAGGATGCAAGTATGTACTTACAAGTGGCCATCAATTGTAATATTGCTCTGTTACAATGTTTCAAATAAAATCATTTTCGTTCTTACATAGTTTATCCGATTCTTTTTTCCTAAAAATTAGTACCATTACAAGAAAAACATTTTTTCTTCTTTCCCTCGTTAACATATCCGAAGTGAGAGGTGGCATGGCTTTGAAGGGTGGGAGTTGAACGGGGAGGTTTCTGTTTGTGCCTGGAGGACAAGAGAGAAAAGATGAGAGCTGCCGTGGGGGAAGACGATATATAGTGTTAAAATAGTGCATATATAACCATGAGTCTGTACTAAATACCAAATAAATAATAACAAATCTATTTATATAAATCGAAATTCTGTGGATGTGTTTGTCTTAAATTGGAGGCTACACCGTTCGTCCGATTTTCTTCAAACTTTATATACATGTCCTCTGTGACCTAAAAGGAATCACTGCTGCCTTATTATTCAACAATTTGATGGGATTCAAAGCAAGATCACTCAAATAGTTTTCCATAAAGAATACATTTTTATCGTGTGCAGGGTTTATTTTTGTTGCAAAATTAAATTAGAAGGAATAGTCAAGCGTTAACAAAACAAACACCAAAAGAAAGAAAATCGAATGAAAATTTTATTCCTGGAATCTTACTTTCAATTTGAATTGCAAGAATATCGGTAAAATACACAAAATTTTTCCAAAATTTTGGTTATTTAAAAACCATTTCCGCTGAGGACAAATCTGATTGTTGAATCTGAGCTCATCGCGTATAATAGTTTGGGATTTTATTCGCATAAAAAAGGTATTCATGTGGAAGATTGAATGACCTGTTCACTACCTGATCTGGGAAGAGTCGTACATGACTTTACTTCAGTAACTCCACTGATAGTTCTTTTTTGGTTGAGTGGATGACTAAGGTGGTCGATGATTATGCACTTGACTTTCATGTATTCATTCTTCTCTATTACGATCCCAAAAGAAGTTTGGACGCTTAGAAAAAGAAGGTAAGAAAGAGTAAGAAATTGACAAGTCAAGTTTTTTGGCATGTAGACGACCCCATGAGAACCTGGCAAAAATGACTGAAGAAGTTATTAAGTAAAGTGAGAAAGTAAGAATTAAGGTAGGTCTTGATGTGGCCGATTGCATGACCAACAACTTGACTCGCTTATACAACTGGAAAGTAAATTGTGGTAGTGCACGACTCATGTTGTTCCAATGATACACTCTAAACGCTCACTCAGTTTTAACTGCAAAATTAAATGAATAAAAATCTTTGAAAGAGCATGAAACAAGTTTGATTGAGACAAATTTCTATAAATATTCAAATTCATACTATAAAATATAAATTTCGGCCACAAACTATGAGCGCCATGATAAGATACTGGGATTTTCAGGATAAATATTATATTTGTATCAACTATTCCATTGAATTAAGCAAAGATATGAAATGTAACAACCTCATCTGAGCAGAGATGACAAATACATTTACTATACTGCTATTCACCCCATTGAGAATCAATGGGCTCTTCAGCTAGTAAACTATAACGAGGTAAATTTATAACAGATAGTGGTGTACATTTGTGATTTAATGTAATTCTTGGAGTTGCAGTACTAACTAAAGAATCTGTAAAAAAAAAGCCAATCAAAATAAATTATTAAAAAATGAAATACACAAAGAATAGAAATTACGAGTAAAATGTAGCTTGCATACTGCAAGCAGATCGGCAATACTAATTTCATATCAGCATCATATCGGGACGGTCCTCAAAAGAAAAAAAAAGATTGAAATTTTTCTTAAAATTCGCTGAAATTTCATCATCTGGCATCAAACCCGGGTCTTCCTGGTGAACTTACTATGAAGCACAATAGAAGATAACCATCTCTAACTATGCGTGAAAATTCAAGCAGAAATATTGGCTACAACTGCCTCAAAACATGTATCTGAAAGTTATTTATGATATCTATTTATATGCCGAATTTCAAGTTTCTATATTATTGGGAAAGGTTTCAATGAATTCCTAAAAATCGGATCAACTTCTGATTGCAGAGACACCTGGTGTCGAACCCAGGACATATTGTAAGCTGTGAATTCACTGTTTGATTTGTAAAGACTTGTTCTTCTATCATGCAAAGATTGAAGTCGATAGCATGCCTGGAAGTACCTAAATTTTGTTCCTTTGTCTCCGTAAGAAATGCATTACGAAGTGCAAATTACCCTCTGGGATCGAACCAAGGACCATCAGCGAACATTAAAAATTTTATTATGAATTATATTCATGACATCTATTCACGTGCCGAGTTTCAAGTATCCATGTTATCGGGAAAGGATCCAAAAAAAATCATAAATATCACCGCAATGCATTTTAAACGGCCGATTTTTGCCCCGACCTAGCATCGAACCATGGACCATATTTGACGATGTCTTTCTGATTTACGTTGGAGTTGAACGGCTTCTAGCGATCCCTCGAATTTCAATTCTCTACAATTCCGGGAAGTGCACCAAAAAAATTTTCGAAAATTCCCGCTTTGTATCCTTATGCAGAAAATTGCGACTTTTTGGCCTTCTGGATCGAATTCATGACACCGAGGTTCAAAGTCGGCTTTTTCCCGGAGGTTACACGTCATGGCCAGTATGTCGTAAAAATTTCAAGGCAGTGGCACTTGTGGAACATGGTTAGAATTTTGATCCCCTGTGTATAACTTATGTATCTATTATATATAGACGTTTCTCCGGATATCTATTATATATAGACGCTTCTCCGGATATACCTATAAGTCATATATATATATATATACAAGTAAAATGTTGCTTGCATACTGCAAGCAGATCGACAACACTATTTTCATGTCGGCATCATATCGGGACGGCCATCAAAAGAAAAAAGTGGATTGATATTTTTCTTAAAATTCGCTGAAATTCCATCGTCTGGCATTGAAACCCCGGGTCTTACTGGTGAACCTACTATGAAACACAATAGAACATCACCATCTCTAACTATGTGTGAAAATTCAAGCAGAAATATGGGCTACAACTGCCTCAAAAGACGTTCTAATTTTCACGAATTTAAATGGCTCTCTGGATTTGAACCAAGGACGATCCTGAAAATCTAAAAAATGTCTCTGAAAGTTACTTATGATCTCCATCTATAAGCCGAATTTGAAGTTTCTGTATTACTGGCAAAGGTTTCAAAATAATTTCTAAAAATCCGATCAACTTCTGATTACAGAGACACCTGGTGTCGAACCCAGGACACATTGATAGCTGTGAATGCACTGTTTGATTTGTATGGACTTGATCTTTCTATATGCAAAGTTTGAAGTCGATATCGTGCCGGAAAGTAAATAATATTTGTTTCCGTTATCTCCGTAAGAAATGCATTGAGGAATTTAAATGTCCCTCTGGGATCGAACCAAGGACCATCAGCGAATATGAAAAATTTGATTATGATGTAGTTTTATGGTATCTAACCTCATACCTAATTTCAAGTTTCTATGCCATCGGAAAAGGGTCCAAAAAAAATCTTAAAAATCGCCACGATGCATTTTAAACGGCCGATTTTTGCCCCGACCTAGCATCGAACCAAGGATAATATTCGTAGATGTCTTTATGGTTTCCTTTGGATAGGCACGGCTTCTAGCGATCCCTTGAATTTCAAATTTCTCCTTTTTCGGGAAGTACCTCAAAAAAATTTTCGAAAATCCCCGCCATGTATTCTTATGGACAAAATCGAGACTTTGGGGCCTTCTGGAATCGAACCCATGACACCCAGGTTCAATGTCTGCTTTTTAAAGGAGGTTACACGTTATGGCCAATATGTCGTAAAAATTTCAAGACATTGGCACTTGTGGAACATGGTTAGAATTTTGATCCCCTATATATAACATATATATATCTATTAAATATAGATGCTTCTCCGGATTCATTCAAGGATATAGATAGATCGATAGATAGATAGATATATAGATAGATAGATAGATAGATAGGATACTAATTCACAGCCTAAACTAGAGGCGTCATCGACTTGAAATTTTTACGACGTATTGGCCATACCATATAACCACCAGAAAAATTGCGATTTTGAACCTCAGTGTCATGGGTTCGATTCCAAGGGCCCCAAAGTCGCGATTTTCCCCATAAGAATACATGGCGGGGATTTTCGAAAATTTTTTGAGGCACTTCCCGGAAAAGGAGAGAGTTGAAATTCGAGGGATCGCTAGAAGCCATGCATATCAACGTAAATAAAAAAGTCATCGCCAAATATGGTCATTGGTTCGATGCTAGGTTGGGGCAAAAATCGGCCGTTTAAAATGCATTGTGGCGAATTTGAAGATTTTTTTTGGATCCTTTCCCGATAACATAGATACTTGAATATCGGCACGTGGTTATATATGTTGAATATATTTCATAATTAAATTTTACATGTTCGCTGATGGTCCTTGGTTCGATCCCAGAGGGCCATTTGCATTCCTCAATGCATTTCTTATGGAGATAACGGAAACAAATTTTAGGTACTTCCCGGTATGATATCGACTTCAAACTTTGCATAATATAAGATCAAGTCCTTGCAAATCAAACTGTGCATGCACAGCTACCAATGTGTCCTCGGTTCGACACCAGGCGTCTCAACAATCTGTAACTGATCCTATTCTCAATAATTATTTTGAACCCTTTCCCAATGATATAAAAAACTTGGAATTCGGCATATGGATAGAGATCATAGATACATTTCAAAAATGTGTTTTAGATTTCCTAGATAGTCCTTGGTTCGAACCCAGAGAGCCATTTACATTCCAGAAAAGTAAAACGTCATTTGAGGCAGTTTTAGCAAATATTTCTGTTTGAATTTTCACACATAGTTATAGAAGGTGATCTTCTGTTGTGCTGCATAGTAAGTTCACCAGGAAGACCCGGGTTCAATGCCAGACGATAAAATTGTAGAGAATTATTAAGATATTTTCAATATTTTTTTTCTTTTGAAGTCCGTCCCGATAGGATGCCGACAAGAAATTTGTGTTGTCGATCTGCTTGCAGTATGCAAGCAACATTTTACTCGTATATAAAATAGAGTGTGGTGATATATAGAATTGGGGGTGTGTGTGTATGTTCGCTAAAAACTCGGGAACCTAGAGTCGCAAAAGTTTGAAATTTTGTACATCATTAAACGTCGATGCTGCGCAGATTATAGGATACTTTTTATTTACCTAAAGTCCACGGTTCGAACCCAGGCGGGACAAAACCTTTTCATAAGAAATAAACGGAAAGTTCATTTTTTCATTTCATTGCAAAATATGTGAATATTTTATCAAACTTTTGGGGTTGCGAACAACCCATCCACCAGAGGATCTTTGAATCTGAGCTCATGAGTTTATCCATAAGAACACATTTGAGTTTTTATCTATTATATATAGATGCTTCTCCGGATTCATTCATATATATAGCTATATAGATAGGATACTAATTCACAGGCTAAACCACTAGCATCATTGACTTGAAATTTTTATGACATATTGGCCATAACGTGTAACCGCCAGAAAAAACCGACTTTGATCCTCAGTGTCATAGGTTCGATTCCAGAGGGCCCCAAAGTCCCGATTTTTCCCGTTTAAATGCATTGCCGTGATTTTCGGGAATTTTTAAAAAATACTTTCCAGATAGGTAGAGAAATAAAACTCAAGGTGCCAATATTTATGGTCTTGGACTTTCGAAAACATCAACGATTTTTACAAAAAATATCCTGGGTTCGATGCTAGGACGATGCAAAGATCTGCCCTTTAAAATACATGGGAGCTGTTTTTCATTATTTTTTTTGATGCACTTCTCGAAATAATAGGAAGTTCGTGCTTAGCCACAAAGTGTAAGGTAAGAATTGGTGTAAGAAAAAAATTTTCATAAGACCGTACTAGTCCTGGGTTCGATGCCAGAGCACATTAACATTTCTATCATAAGGAATATAAGGGAAAAGTAAGACTTCGATTGAGGCAGTTGCAGCCAATATTTCTGCTTGAATTTTCGCACATAGTTAAAGAATAATATCTTCTATTATGTTGCATAGAAAGTTTCACCAGAAAGACCCGGGTTCGATGCCGGGCGGTAAATATGTCTCCCGTTTAAAATACATAGGGTTAGTATTTCATTATTTTTTTGATGCACTTATCGAAATCATAGGAAGTTCGTGCTTTGCTGGAAGATGTATGGTTAAAACTGGTTTAAGAAAACAGTTTTCAGAAGACCGTAATACTCCTGGGTTCGATGCCAGACCACATTAACATTTATCTCATAAGAAATATAAGGGAAAAAGTAGGACGTCATTTGATGCAGTTGCTGATAATATTTCTGCTTGAATTTTCACAGATAGTTAGAGATGGTGATCTTCTATTGTGCTGCATAGTAAGTATCACCAGGAAGACCCAGGTTCGATGCCGGACGAATAAATTGCATCGAATATTCAGAATATTTTCAATCCATTTTTTTTTCTTTTGAAGGACTTCCCGATATGATGCCGACATGACATTAGTGTTGTCGATCTGCTTGCAGTATGCAAGCTACATTTTACTCATATCATATATATATACATATATATACGAGTAAAATGTAGCTTGCATACTGCAAGCAATTCGACAACACTAATTTCATGTCGGCATCATATCGGGACGGCCCTCAAAAGAAAAAAAAAGGGATTGAAAATATTCTTAAAATTCGCTGCAAATTCATCGTCTGGCATCGAGCCAAGGCCTTCCTGGTGAACCTACTATGCAGCACAACAGAAAATCACTATCTCTTACGAAGTATGAAAATTCAAGCAGAAAAATTCGCTCCAACTGCCTCAAACGACGTCCTACTTTTCAATAATGTAAATAGCTCTCTGGATTCGAACCAAGGACGATCTAGGAAATCTAAAACATGCTTTTCAAATTAATCAATGTTCTTTATCTATATGCCTAATTTCATGTTTTAACATTATTGGGAAGGGGTTTAAATTAATTCTTAAAAATCAGATAATTTACTGATTGTAGAGATGCCTGGTGTCGAACCCAGGAAATATTGGTAGCTGTGAATGCACAGAATGTCTTCTTAAAACTTCATCTTGTTTCATAAAAAGTTTGAAGTCGATATCATGCCGTGAAGTGCCTAAAATCTTTTTCTGTTATCTCCATTAGAAATGCATTGAGGAATGTAAATTGCTCTCTGGGATCAAACCAAGGACCAACAGCGAATATATAAAATTTGTTTATGAAATATATTTATGATCTCCAACTCCCTGCCGAATTTCAAGTTTCCATGCCATCGGGAAAGGGTCCAAAAAAAATCTTAAGAATCGCCACAATGCATTTTAAACGGCCGATTTTTGCCTCGACCCAGCATCGAACCCAGGATATTTTCCGAAAAACTCATTTATGTTTTCGATAGATCATGACCATATATATAGGCTCCTAGAGTTTCGATTCTCTACCTATCCGGGAAGTATTTTTTAAAAATTCCCGAAAATCAAAGCAATGCATTTAAACGGGAAAAATCGGGACTTTGGGGCCCACTGGAATCGAACCCATGACACTGAGGTTCAATATCGCAATTTTTCTGGCGGTTACACGTTATGGCCAATATGTCGAAAAAATTTCAGATCAATGACGCTTGTAGTTTAGGCTGTGAATTAGTATCCTATCTATCTATATCCCTATATATATGAATGAATCCGGAGAAGCATCTATATATAATAGATATAGAGAGGATACAAACTCACAGGCTAAACCACAAGCGTTATTGGCTTGAAATTTTTTCGACATATTGGCCATAATGAGTAAACTCCAGAAAAATTGCGATTTTGCATCTCAGTGTCATGGGTTCGATTCTAGAGGGCCCCAAAGTACCGATTTTTCCCGTTTAAATGCATTGCTTTGATTTTCGTGAATTTTTAAAAAATACTTTCCGGATAGGTAGAGAATCAAAATTCAAGGAGCCTATATATATGATCAGGATCTATCGAAAACCATAAATGAGTTTTACGAAAAATATCCTGGGTTCAATGCTAGGTCGAGGCAAAAATCGGCCGTTTAAAATGCATTGTGGCTATTTTTAAGATTTTTTTTTGGACCCTTTCCTGAAATCATGGAAACTTGAAATTCGGCATGTTGTTAGATATTATAAATATATTACTTATTCAAATTTTACTTATTCGCTGATGGTCCTTGGTTCGATCCCAGGGGGCCATTTACATTCCTCAATGCATTTCTTATGGAGATAACGGGAACAAATTTTAGGTACTTCCTGCCATGATATCGACTTCAAACTTTGCATAAAATAAGATCAAGTCCTTACAAATCAAACAGTGCATTTACAGCTACTAATGTGTCCTGGGTTCGACATCAGGCATCTCTGAAATCAGTTTCTGATCTGATTTTTAATAATTATTTTGAACCCTTTTCCTATAATATAGAAACTTGAAATTTAGCGAAAAGATAGAGATTATAGATATATTACAAAAACAGGTTTTAGATTTCCAAGATCGTCCTTGGTTCGAATCCAGAGAGTCATTTACATTCTTGAAAATTAGAACGTCGTTTGAGTCAGTTGCAGTCAATATTTCTCCTTGGATTTTCACACATAGCAAGAGAAGGTGATCTTCTGTTGTGCTGCATAGTAAGTTCACCAGGAAGACCCAGGTTCGATGCCAGACGATTAAATTGAAGCGAATTCTAATTACATTTTCAATCCTTTTTTTTTCATATGAGGACCGTCCTGATATAATGCCGATATGAAATTAGTGTTGTCGCTCTGCTTGCAGTATGCAAGCAACATTTTACTCGTATATATATATGGATACATGAATGAATCTGGAGAAGCATCTATATATAATAGATATATAACTTATATATAGGTATATCCGGAGAAGCGTCTATATATATTTATCTGGAGAAGCGTCTATATATAATAGATATAGGTATATCCAGAGAAGCGTCACAGTCATCTCCTAACCTCCGAAGGTGAAGGTCGCACGTCGTTAACGCTCCCTTCCTCCCTATACCCTCACGAAGTCTCTCTATTCACCTTCTCTGCCATGGCCGGTACTCGCCCCACTGTGACATCGCTACAGACATCGATTGATGAACTTCTGAAGAAGGTTGAAATTTTCGACTCACGACTCACTGAGGCCAAGTCCAGATCCACCGTTGATTCCATTGACGACGAATTTTCTCTATTTAAATCCGAAGTAATGAGCCATGTCGATGCTGTGAGGAACGAAATCCAGAAGATGGAATCCCGGATCTGTCACCTCGAAGATGCTGCCACGAAGACGGATGTACGACTGGACAAATTGGAGCAATACAGCCACCGCAACTGTTTGCTAATTCATGGTCTTCGAGAGGCGAAGAATGAAGACTGTATTGCTCTAGCTAGTAACTTCCTGTCTTCCCATCTACGCGTCGAAGTGCATCCCCTTATGCTAGACAGAGCCCATCGCATCGGCCAACACCGCGACTCTTAGCATCGTCCTGTGATAGTTAAATTTATTAATTATCAGGACCGTTCAAGAGTATGGCGTTCGAAAAAATCCCTGAAAGGCAGCGGCTTCGTCATCACCGAGTCTCTAACAAACCACCGAATGAAACTTCTGACGGAGGCTAGAGATATATTTGGCAGATCAAAGGTATGGACATTTGACGGCAAAATTGTCATTATCAAAGACGATGGCCAACGCACCTTCATCACCACATCTTCTGAACTGTTCGACGTTAAACCTTCCCCATAAACGGCCGACGGAAATAGTTTGATAACTCTTCTTACCATGTCATAATTACTGGTACTCTTTTGGGAGGAAAGTTTTCTTTTGTTGTATTGTATTATTTCTTCTGTGTTTTATCTTCGCCTTAGCTACACTTACGGAATTCTCCTATTGTTTTATTCCTGACTGTGTCACCTTATTCAGTGATTAGTGCAAAAACCTAGATTATTTTACCTCATTCCGTAGTACGTGTTTTTAGTGATTACTGTGTGAAGATATAGTGCATAAACCTAGTTTATTCTACTTCATTCCTTTCCGTGTGCTTACAGTGATTACCATATTACAGTGTTAAGATACAGTGCATAAACTTAGGTTATCTACCTTATCCCGTAGTGTGTGTTTCTCAGTGATCATTCTATTACCTTATTGGTAAATTCGTTACTTGTGTGGAATTTGCTTCCCGTATAACCCTATTTAGTCATCTTAGTGTTGATATTGTGAATCAAGTTAGAATAGTCAATATTAGACAGTGTGACTCAGGTTATTGTTCAGTGTATTCCCTTTTTTGCCATTTTTTCAGTGCATAATTACTTGTGATTCCTTTTTATTTTTTTTACTTATCTCACGTATCTCAATGACACTCGCAGCCAGTGGAATGCAGCATACTATCCCTTTGTCTCTTACCTCGCAGGCACACCAGCATGATTCCCAGAACAGTACTCGCCAAAATATTTTTCCTCATAGCTTCAATAGCATTCTTAACCCTGAGGCTCCCATCTACACTGCAGGTACTTCCTCCATCTTACCCTCTCAAAACCCTTGCTCAACCTTTTCCGGGTCATTCCTTTCAGGCTCTCTTCATTCTTCTCTCAGTCCTCACGACAACCAATCCATAGCTTGCGCCCCCGCTGATCCTGTTGTTTCCTCGCTCAATCCGTTTGCTAATGAGTTCTTTCCTCAGCAAACACTTTCTCCTCCTTCCGCGAACTATTTTTCCAACAACTCTAAGAACTCGAATTTCTCTCTTTCAACTAAATTGTCCTTCCACCCTCGGTGCTTTCAGGTTATCTATCTTAATGCCCAAAGCATCCACGCGCACCTCGATGAGATCCGCTCTCTTGTCCTAAATACAAATGTACATGCCATTGCTATAAGTGAAACATGGCTACAACCTAACGTGCCGTCAACTGCAGTTGAAATAGCTGGTTACAAACTCGTTCGTAATGATCGCATTGGGAAACGTGGTGGCGGCGTTGGATTATACATTAAAAATGACCTTTCTTCAAAAACTATTGCCCACAGCATACCGAAATACAGTAGAAAGCCAGAATATCTTCTGGTCGAGGTTACTTTAAAAACACAGAAAATCCTACTTGGCACAATCTATAGACCCCCTAAAGTCGGCAATTTGAACGACATAGAAATCACACTATCGACTCACTTACATAACTATCAGCATGTCATCTTAACTGGCGATTTCAATGCTAATTTTTCCTCTATGAATTGTGACGCTTTATTTCTCAAAAGCACTTTTCATACTCTTGGACTCAGTATCCTTCCTCTAAATCCCACGCATCATACCCTTAACTCCTCAACATGGATCGATGCTTTACTTTACAACCAACAGCAAAAAAGTAGTGACTTATGGCCAACTATCTGCTTCAGGAATATCAGCGCACGACTTACTATATGTGGCTTATTCTATTAAATGCCCAAAACACTCTCCTAAATTCTTAACTCACCGTAATTTGAAGGCAATCTGCAATGATCATCTTTTAGCAGATGCCGCTATCATTCCATGGGATTCAATAGAGTGTATCAGTGACATCAACGAGAAAGTACAAATTTTCAATAATTTTATTATCCATCTACTAGACATTCATGCTCCTCTCAAAACCATTCGCATTTGAAAACCCAAATCTCCGTGGATGAATGACGAAATCAAGGACGCGATGGCGATATGAGACGCTGCCTTCAGACATTTCAAAAAATTCAAAAACTCTGACACATTCAACCGCTACAAAAATCTACGAAATCGAACAAAACAACTCATTAGAAACTCTAAGATCAGATACATGCACCGAATATCAACAGGAGGTTGCTCTCAGTCTTCTCTCTGGCATAATCTTAAAAACTTAGGGATCGGCAAGCCTAGAAAATCGTTTTTACCACCCGATATCTCCCTGAATAAGGTTAACCAAGAATTCATAGTCCCCGAGTCAAGCTGTAACAAATCTGCTAAAAAGCTCTATATTGATAGTCTTAGTCACTTAGCCATTTCTACCTCTAAAAATACTCGCCATTACTTCAATTTTACTCCTGTCACACAACTACAGGTCCTCCGATCTCTCCGTAAAATAAAATCTCAGTCTAAGGAGCCAATGGCATTCCTATCTCCATAATACTAAAATTAGCCATTTATACACTCCCTGTCATCACTCACATATTTAACTTTTCTCTTCTTCAAGGGATTTTCCCATCCCAATGGAAATTGGCAATAATTCGTCCTATAATAAAGAGATCCTCCTCCTCAGACGACTCCCCCCAATTTAGACCAATCAGCCTTCTCCCTGCCATTTCTAAATCCTTTGAGAAAATTATTCACGAACAAATTACTACCTATTTATCAGCTAATAACTTGTACGATTCCTTCCAGTCTGGATTCCGGAAATCACATAATACAAGCACTGCTTTATTAAAGGCTACCGACGATATACGTCACGCAATGGACCACACCGAAGTCACAATTATGACTCTCCTCGATTTCAGCAAGGCATTCGATTCCATTGACAGAGACATATATTGATAAGTAAACTCCGGTTGCTAAATTTCTCACCGATGTCCCTACAATGGTTCTCCTCCTACCTAGAAGACCGCTATCAGAAGGTAACTTACAATAACATGCCATCTGATTGGGCTCAAACATACAAAGGCATCCCTCAAGGCTCTACCCTTGGCCCTTTATTATTTACCATATACATCAACGACATCTCTTCTACCATATCCTATTGCAAATACCACTTGTATGCCGACGATCTTCAGCTATATTACCACTCATCAATTCCGACTCTAAATAATGCTATCTTTAAGATGAACTCTGATATTGCTCAGCTCTTCAACTGGAGCAACATTAACCAATTAAAGAGCAATCCAACTAAAAGTAACTCCATCATAATAGGACATAAAAATCTCCTCCATGGCCTAAACAATAAAAACCTACTTCCGATAAAAATAGGTGACCAACTTGTCCCTCTCGTCAAATCACTCATTAATCTCGGAGTGGTTATCAACGAAAATCTCTCTTGGGCAGATCAAGTTAATAAGATCTGCAAAACAGTCTATGGATCTCTGTATTCACTCGTGCGACTGAAAACATTTCTTTCCTTTCAACTCAGAAAGCAGCTGATCTCCTCCCTTATTATTCCTCACTTCGATTATTGTGATGCTGCATTCAACGACCTCTCTGAAGAACTTGCACACAAACTACTATTAGCGCAGAATTCCTGTATTAGATTCATCTGTGATCTCAGAAAAAAAGATCATGTTTCTAAATACTACTACCAACTTGGATGGCTCAAGCTCCAGTCAAGACGAAATCTTCACCTTCTCACTCAGCTCTTCTCCATAAGAACCTGCCTCAGTATCTATCTGGTCTTTTTCAAACAATGCACAGCATACATTGTCTTCCGACTAGAAATAACCAGCTTCTTCAGATACCAAAACACCGAACCGAAATTTACCATAATTCCTTTCATGTCTCCGCATGCAGGCTCTGGAACTCTCTCCCCACACATATTCAAAACTCCATCTTTTTTTCTCCTTTTCTTTTTTCCTTTTATTCCACATATCCTTATCGTTCTCGCACACTCTCACCCCTACTCTCCTTCAAACGTCATATTCCTTTTTATATCGACTGTATTTACTTGTATCGATATATGTATATATATATATATATATTATTATATATCTATTATATATAGACGCTTCTCCGGATATACCTATATATATATACACTCATTCATTCATTAGGGATCAAAAGTCTAAGCATGTTCCACAAGTGCCATCGACTTGAAATTTTTACGACGTTATGACGGGTAACTTCCAGAAAAAATCCGACATTGAACCTTGGTGTCATGGGTTCGATTCCAGAAGGCCCCAAAGTCGAGATTTTCTCCATAAGGACACATGGCGGGGATTTTCGAAAATTTTTTTGAGGCACTTCTCGGATAAAGAGAGATTTGAAATTCAAGGAATCGCTAGATGCCGTGCATATCTAGGAAACCATAAAGACATCTACGAATATTATCCTTGGTTCGATGCTAGGTCGGGGCAAAAATCGGCCGTTTAAAATGCATTGTGGCGATTTTTAAGATTTTTTTTGGACCTTTTTCCGATGGCATAGAAACTTGAAATTCGGTATGATGTTAGATACCATAAATATGTATCATAATCGAATTTTACATATTCGCTGATGGTCCTTGGTTCGATCCCAGAGGGACATTTAAATTCCTCAATGCATTTCTTACGGAGATAAGGGAAACAAATTTTAGGTACTTCCCGGCATGCTATCAACTTCAAACTTTGCATGATAGAAGAGCAAGTCTTAACAAATCAAACTATGCATTCACAGCTATCAATGTGTCCTGGGTTCGACACCAGGTGTCTCTGCAATCAGAAGTTGATCCGATTTTAAGGAATTATTTTGATACCTTTACCAATAATATAGAGACTTGAAATTCGGCATATAGATTGAGATAATGAATAACTTTCAGAAACATTTCTTAAATTTCCAAGATCGTCCTTGGTTCGAGTCCCGAGAGCCATTTACATTCGTGAACATTAGAGCGTCTTTTGAGGCAGTTGTAGCCAATATTTCTGCTTGAATTTTCACACATAGTTTTAGCTGGTGATCTTCTATTGTGTTTCATAGTAGTTTTACCAGTAAGACCCGGGTTCGATGCCAGACGATGAATTTTCAGCGAATTTTAAGAAAAAATTATATCCTTTTCTTTTCTTATGAGGACTGTCTCTATGTGATGCCGATATGAAATTAGTATTGCCGATCTGCTTGCAGTATGCAAGCTACATTTTACTCGTATATATATATATATATATATATATATATATATATATATATATATATATATGTATATATATATATATATATATATATATATGCACATACTTGTATATATTTTCTTTTCTCTTTATGCTCATTTGAACTACTTTAACAAATTTGTTTTTTGTTCTGACTCGCCAAATGTTTATTTTTTATTTATTTTTTTTATTATGATTATCATTGTCTTTTATTTTATTATTTATTCACTTTTTGCAACGGGTTAAATGTAAGATGGGACTAATCAGTCTCAATTTCGCCCGACAATAAAGACCTTTATATCCATCTATCTATCTATCAATATATAATAGATATTAGTGGCCTGATTTAACATTTTTATATTATTATGGAGCTACTTAATAACCTTGTACGACACTACAATGATTGCAATTTGATTTCAAATTTTTGATGAATTACAAAACTACATTACCTTATATATGAATACCAAAACTTTAAAGAAAAGGCCAAATTAACTTAACATTGATAATGTCTTACTTTGTTTGGATACTTCAATTGGCATGGATCCTCGCCTACATGTTCTTTCAAGATTGCTTGAGACAGTTGTAGAGAGCACTGGTCCAGTTGAAAGTGCTGGAGAATGTAGAGCAGCTAATAATGTTATTGCAGCACCCTCCTCTAATTTGAGGAGTCCTACTGGTGCTGAACCACGGCGGAATTGAAGGCGTGGAACTCCCTAAAACATTATAAATAAAAATATACATTGACTGAGAAAATTATTGGCTGATTATTGTAAATAAATGAATTTAGAGTAAATATTACTAAGTTGCCTTCTCTATCTTATGGCCTTCCACAAATGTATCCCTCTCACATTGATTATAACTATAAAAAATGTTTGAAAGAGAAAATAATTTACATTTAGCCAAAAAAACTTGGATAAATATAAATTATTTAATTCATTTCAGCAGGAAACACTTCTGCCCTCGTTAGAAAGAAACATTTCTGACATTAATATTTTTATTAAAATAAGCTGTGATTATTTTTTTGACACTATGTAAGCAGTATGGTATTATTATGGAATGGAAGTCTGATTTCTTTATTTTTATCTGATTACACAGGTAATTCACTCTTCTTTAGAATAAACAGTTTCATAATAAAAACTTTTACTACACCACAAGAGTATTACAGATACGACCAAGAATTCGTAGTGAAGCTACACCATCAGGTGAAGTAAACCACAGAATAAATATCAAAAAAGACCAATGAAAAAAGTGAAAGTACCTGTAAAAAACAAAACACCCAATAAGGAAAGGGGGAGGGGGAGCGGAGAGCAAGCAATAGGTCTAAAAAGGGAAAAGTGAAAGGACAAAGGATAGGAGAAGACAGAGGGAGGGGTGAGAAGGAAACGAGGATCACGGAGGGAGAGTAGGATAAAGGCTTACAAAACTAGGGCTTACAAAACGATTTCCAAAATTTCAAGAGCATCCAATTCAGCACTTTTATCACATTGGTGAATAATGGACAATTTGAATGTACTACTTTGTACCGTTTCCAATAAATGCTTACTGAAATGAGAAACACTTTTGTTGAGGAAAGCACGTAACTGTTCTTTTCTCCTTAGGGTGAAACTTCTTCCTGTCTGACCGACAAAGCATCACAATTGTGGCAGTCAAGTCCATACACACCACTTCTGTTCATGGGTTCTACAGGGTCCTTGCAAAACACAAGCAAATCCTTCAATCTTCGGCCAGTCTTAAAAAGGATTGAAGATGCAACAGAGGTGTTTCGGGAAATGGTTAATCACTGAATAAGCATCACTGCCAATATATTTTAGGGAACAAAACAAAATTGAAAAGGTGTGCTTTCAATTAACTAATGAAATGTCCTAATCTAAAAAAGGAAGACTACCATAGATTCCTTTTCCAATCGTGAATTTAAAAATTTGAAAAACAAATCCAAAGTACGACCAGTACCTGTCCACAAGCAAATTACATTGTCAACATATCTACACCAGTAAAAAATACTTTTTAAATGGATGGAGTTGGAACTAAAAGCTTCCTTTCGAAGTAGCCCATAAGTATTTTAGCCATCTATGGGGAAAGAGGTGAACCCATCACAGCCCCATGTTTTGTTTGTAAAAACACCCTATTTCAGTAATTTATGAATGTCAATGCCCCGGGAGGAATCAACGATGTCGATGGCTTCATTACAAGGAGCACAAGGAAAAACGTTTTTCTCATCAAAGGACAATAAAATTGCCTGCTTGGGTCCTTTGAGGGGTTTAATTTTCTTTATAAAATCTAAGGAATTTTTTATGGACAACTTAGGGGAAAAATCTGACAGATCTTTGATCTCATAATTGTGTTTAAAGGAAAGTTTATAGGAGGGGCACTTGACACAGGAAATGACAGGCCTGATCAGGGTATCAGGTTTGTGAATCTTTGGAAGCCCATAAAGCTGAGAAGCAACAGGATTCATCACAACATACTTGGAATGATCAATGCGAGGAATACTGGAAGTGTGGTGAAGTGCTTCTTTGATTTTGGTAGGCTGGTGTCCTGTTGCGGGGAAGTCGTACTAATCCTTCTTTGCCAATGAAGTCAAGCCATTTAGTAGTATAATCAATTTTGTTCATGATAACAACACAACTACCCTTGTCCACCTTTTGAATGATTAAATCTTGAGATTTAACAGAATTCTGGATGTCTCGAGCAATATGTATCCAATTTGGCTTGGAAGTTAAATTCTGCAGTTGGTTATGATCTAAGGAGTGTGCTACAGCATGCGCAACACATTGTTTAGAGGGGAGAGTTTCTCTTTTTACGGCAACCTCACAGTCCAAAGTGAACATCTCAATATCCTTCTGGTTAAGTGTAAACGGCAAATTTTAATCCTTTGGAGAGGAGTTGTTCACCTGAAAACAGATGGTCTGATAGGTTGCGCAAGCAACTATGAAAGCTATGGCAATCCTCGGGCTGGGAATTAACATTTGTGGTGATGTTCCTTTTTAATTAAGAAAGAATTTCACCTTGGATGCTCTTGAGTTTCTGGGCGCAGATATCACTACCACGAAGTGAAACCTGAGTCTGTTTTGTTTCTTCTCTAGAAGTATCAAATAAAATTTACTTTTGTTAAAAGTAATTTTTATTTGAAACTTCTAAATTTAATTTAATTTAATAAAAAGAATATTCTACCATAAGAAATGTGTAACAAAGGGCATTAAAATATATTAATATTAAGCCGAAAATCATTGGGCCGTATACATAAAAAGAAGCATTTGCTCAAAAGTAAAAGGTAGAAGTAAAAGCAAATGCTCTTAGTAAAAGGTAGAAGTAAAAGCAAAACCTTCTCTTAATATGCATAATCATTTGCTTTTACTTGCAAGCAAATGCTTCAAATGACGAGTAAAAGGTCGACTCGTTTCCATGGAAACGAAGGAATCAGCTCTAGCCGCCACACGGACAGCATCGACTTGTTCAATTGAAACGTAAATCGGTAACTGTTGCTTGTAAATGAGTTTTCATTAATTTTATGATTAAGAAAATTATTATAATCGTGTGGAAAAATGATAGAGAACTCCCATATGTAGAGGTACTCTTTCTCATGTTTGGAGGAATGGTCTATAAGAAACATTGTGGTGCATTTCATCCGAAATAACTGGGAAAATATCGTTTGCGATTAATTGCGTTCAAGTAATAAGTAATTAAACCTATTTGTCCTCCTCAGTGCGAGGATCTGATACAAAAAGAGAAATATTTTTCTTATTAATCCAACGCTAGTCTTTCATTGAGGAGATCAGTAAGGAATCATACATTCTCCATAGCATAGAATGTTGATTATGAATGTATGGTGTAAGATAAAAATGTGCAAAAAGAAGGGGTTGAAAACAAGTTACTTTTTGAAGATCGCGTTTTAATATGAATATGAATTCCTTTTAAGAAAATACTTTCTACCAAATGCTTGGCGTTTTACCATATATTATCGAATCTTCTTTTAGTTTTCTGCCTCCATATTCAAGTGCGTTCTAGATTCACGATCTAAAATGGCATTAACGTGAATTGTGCATAACATTTAAAGATTTGATTCAGTTTTAACCAATTTTTTGTAAGCGATCATTTTGACGCTTGCATTGCCCTCACCGGAATCCCTATAGGATACAATAACTATTAATTAATATTATCATTAGGTATAAATACCACTTTAATGTTACTATTTAATATATGACTATCGACCCAATGCAAACCGACGTGTTTCGCTTTGTACCACTATAAATATCGCACATCTTATAATAATACCAAATTTCGCAAATTAAATATCGTGTTCAAAAATGAAAAGAAAACATTTTTGAAAATGGAAGGATATATGGATGGCATCACGAAGTTTTTAGATCAGTAAGATTTGAGAGAACTTCAGATATATTCATACTTCAACTTTCGGCTTGAATTCCATTCAATTTTGAATATCAGTGGTGTTTGTGGAAGATAATAATCACATCATCTAGTGAGGATGTGCTCCCATAATTGAGTTTGGGTGCATACGATTCATTGAAACTAAATGAAGTTATAGTGAAAGTTCTGTCGCCACAATATTTTTTTTCATTAACTTTGAGTATTTGCTTGTACAAATTTTAATTAAATTTACTGTCGGGATCACATTAAATAGAAATTCAAAGTTCCACTAAACAAAAACTTTAATGTGCGACCGTCCGGTTTTTGTTTTGTGGATTTTTGAATTTTTATTTAATATGAATCCAATTTCGGAGTTCCACCAAGGAGCTTTGTGCTTCTTCAATTGAATTTATTCAAATTTATTGTGTTAATATCCCTAATAATTTCCAACATTTTCGAAACATATACATTTAATATAATTGATATGTCAATCCACCTTCACAAAAACTATAATATGTATGAAATATAGTTTTTGTGTAAATCGACTACTAATTGTCATGAACGACTGGTGTTAGGTATCACCAGATTCACCCAACTCTTGCAATTGGATTATTAATGGGGGAGGGGAGGGATTTGAGAGGGTTTGAGGACTGAAGATGAAAACAATGGGCGTTACAAAGTAAGACGTAAGTGATAGAAAATTAATTAATCACATGAAAGTACTAAAAGTTGAGTTCATTGTGAAAGTGGAAGGTAGGGGCGGAGAAGCTAGACTGAGGTTGTAAACAATGGAGGCTACAATGTAAATTATTAGTGGTCGAAACTAAATTTAAGAATTCCCACCGAATGGAATTTATGAAAGATGTTCATTGGCAATGTTAGAGTCCTTCACTTTATTAATCTCTTTCTCTTCCAATACATTAAGCCTACGCCTTTTTACTTTCTCCATATACGAAGTATAGAGAAAGTATTGTTTTCATGAAAAAATTCGACTTAGAGATTTCAACGGAAATACATGTTTTGGGGTCCCTAGAACACGTTTTGACCATTTTCGGAATGATGTCTGTGTGTATGTGTGTGTGTGTGTGTGTGTGTGTGTGTATGTGTGTGTGTGATAGTGGGCGCTCTAACGTGAAAACTATTAGTCGTATCAATACCAAACTTCATATATAGTAGTGGTATGTGTGCTGTCAGAGTTGATTAGTTTTTGGAGTATATCGGTCAACCGGAAGTCGAGCTTTATTCATTAAAGCTCATTTCCGGTTTTCAAAATATCTCCATAAATATGATATATACGTATATTGTATCACTTATAAAAGTTTTAGATAATAATATTTACTATAACTTTTGTATTTAATATATTTTTGTATCACCGGTTGATTAGGAGTTATTCGTGAAATACTGATAAAACGGAAGAAGATGATTATGTACTTTGTGGGCGCTCTAACATGAAAACTAATTGTCGGATCAACACCAAATTTCATATATTGTAGTTGTATTACAGTCGTTAGAGTTGATTAGTTTTTGGAGTAAATCGGTCAACCGGAAGTTGAGCTTCATTCTTCACAGCTCATTTCCGGTTTTCAAAATATCTCCATAAATATGATATTTAGGTATATACTATTATTTATAAATGTTTTAGAAAATGACATTTACTATAACATTTGTTCGAAACATATTTTAGTATCACTGATTGTTTAGGAGTAATTCATGAAATACTGATAAACCGGAAGTTGCTGATTATGTACTTTGTGGGCGCTCTGGGCTCTATGGGCGAAAGGCCAAATTCATCTTTTTTCATCGAGCATGTCCCAAAAAATATTATTTATAATGTTTGTGACGTAAAAGATAATAATATATAAATTAATCACTCATCTTCCAAATTAAGATTGAATATAGAGTTCTAAATTACTGCCGTAGATAAATATTTACATCTTATATATGGAGAAAGTCATGTGCTGGCCACATCAGATTTTTTTTCCTGTAAAGCAGAGTTAATGATTATAAAACATTAATCCATAAATTAGTTATCAACATCAGTACTTATATCTTTCCGCCTTCCTTTTCCCACATTTCTGATTGAAAGGTAATCCCAGCCTTCAAAGTCACTGTTATTTAAATGTTTGGCAATGTTGTGAAGTACAACACATGCCACTACAACTTTGGGAATATTTGCCAACTTTACCCTGCAAACATACTTCAAAATTGGGAATCGTCGTTTCAGTTGCCCAAAGCAACACTCTATTAATACTCTTTCTTTTTTTAATAGTTTATTAAAGTTTAGTTGTAGACCACTGATAGGATCACTATATGGCGTCATCAGCCACGGTTCTATTCCGTATTCACCAATAATTACTTTATTTTTGGTTTTAGACGTAGTCTCTCTGTAACACTTGAATTTTTCCATATCCGGGCATCATGAACTGATCCAGGCCAACTTACATCGATGCTAGTAAACATTTCTCAAGCGTTGCAAGTTGTGTGAACATTTATTAAAGCCTTACCTCTGCGATTTACATATTCATCCCCATGAAATCTAGGTGTTTCTATGCCAACATGTGTACAGTCCACTACCCCAATAGCAGCTAGAAAATGGAACCTTCTCTGCCACAGCTCCTTCGCTTCCATTACCTCTTTGTCTGTTGCTGGGAATCCAGTGTTCAGCTTGTGCTACCACTCTGTCCAGAGTATTAGACACAACTCGCGATACTGTGCTTTGATCCACTCCTAACTCCTCGCCAATGCCTTTTTGAAAACCCGGATCCAAGAGATACCTTAAAAATAATTTCATCCTATGCAAGGGAGTCAGTGCTCGATGTTTGATTACTTCCCCTAATAAAGTCTCTGCTAACCACTTTACGTTGTCCTCGAAACGGAATAAATTTTTAAAGTCATTATTAAGTGGACTCGATCTAGTTTTGTATACTTTCGCGCTCCACACATTCACTATTTATGCCATGACCATTCACGCACAACCTTTTACTCAGCCGCTGAGTCTACGACTGACTAGATGCATCCAATTTGAAGCATTTGCTTTCCTTTGCGAGTAAAGGTATACTTTATGCATAACCTTTTACTTCTCGGATGAGCAAAAGGTCGGCCAAAGAAGCATTTGCTCATGAAAAAAAGTAAAAGCTTTTACTTCAATTTTTATACATAATTGTTGAAGCATTTGCTCAAAATTTTGGAAGTAAAAGGTTTTGCTAACTTTTATGCATACGGCCCATTATCAAAACTTGAGTTGTAAGATTAAGGGAAAGTCAGCAAAAACTAGGAAGAATATATATGGAATAACAACGAAAGAATGTTAAACTATAAACCAACTATAAAATAAAGAAATACAACTTTAAATGGGACAAATTGAGACTACAGTGAGTTCCCAAGTAACACGGAATTTAGTTATATGATTCCGCAGATACGCGATTTGCCACACATAGCATAACTTTAAAAATACTTGTAAAAACTGAAGCAACATACAGGTCATGCATATACAGTTAGGTATATAGCTGCTCAATAGATGACACAATGTTTGCAGAATACGTAGCAGACAGACACTGCAAATGTAGCTCATAACATTGTTTTCTTTTTAGTGTGACAATGCTTAAAATTACATGAAAGCTATCTAGTAATTGGATTAAGTTTAATATATATCCATTAGGGTGTCCCAAGACGTAATGGAAAAATTTGTTTTTTCGAATTCAATTACGCATACCCTCTAATATTTTTCTATTTGGCCTTATAAACTTACAAAAGGTCCTATTTCCTGTACTCATAAAACTGTCAACTAAATTTATGTTTGGTTAAATTTTGTGTTTGGCGTAATAAGTCTCAGACTCCTGGTTTTTGAGAGATTTTTTCAGGGCTTCAAAGGTCGTCTTATACACTGGCATATACTATCTTTATAATATTCAATATCTTATTAGTTTTTTTAAGTATTGTTATTAACTAGTGTTAACCATGTGAAGCAATCTAGCCATCTCGGATGGCCCGTCAATGCAGTGTTTCACGTCATATGCCATATATGTGTTTTCTAGGCAAGAAAGAGCTACAAAATTAATCAATTTATTTTGGCCAGGCCATGTTAATAGTCATGACGAGGTTTAAATAAAACCACATCGTTTTGACTGTACTGGAGAGTTCTCACCATAGTGAGTCTCACATGGCTACAGAGTCTATCAGTTTTTATCAGCTGGTTTCAAGGCGAGTATGGCCAACATCCCCTGTAATGACCTCACACAGACAAACGCGGTTTACCTCGCAATGACTGTTAACAACCCATACCGTATTGTACTTTTTCACATTGATTTAGCCAGCATCAACTGTTATTACCTTGTATTAACTGTAATTAAACCGCACTGAAATGTACTCGTTTCACATGGTTTTAGCAAGTATCAGCTGTTATTACCTTTTTTTGATTGGAATAAACCACATATAGCTCACATGATTTTTCCACCAGGATAATGATTTTCATTCCAATTTCTCATGAATAATAATATATTTTGGGCTAAAGTGAAAGGCTTTAAGTAAGGCTTTAAGGTGAAACCTCTGGCCATCTGTTTTTCCATACACTCGTAACTCAATGTATCTAACCATAATTTTGTATTATAAATTAGATTTTAGGTTAAATGATTAACACAATAGAAACCCATTCATTGTTCATGGCAAATGGGGCCTGATGAGGGGGGAGGTGGAAGACTGGAGGGAAGATGGTGAAGACGCAGAGGGCTTGAGGAAGTCTGTGCAAGAGACTAAAGATAGATAAACTAAAATTAAACAATGCTTGGAAGGTATCAAGATGAAATTTAATCACAAAATGATAAGTTACCAGAGAAAGAAATGGAAGAAAATAAATTCTTATTAAGTCGAGATCTATATAGTAATATATGTGTGGCACGGTTGCGTAACTCCAATATTCAGTTGCTAATTTTTTATAAACAAAAGCCCATTTAGTTAAACGGCCAGACACGTGTCCACTATTTTTAAGCAAAGAACGTGCTCTGAGAGATTGCTGAGAATCCGTTTGTAAATTACCCATTAACCTGGTGTCCCCATTGTCGGTACAAACTTTAATTTCTCGGAATCGTTTGGCATCAAGTCGGCACGGGTTACCACAATCCAATCGCAACAACATTTATTAGGTAAGTTTATAAGGCCAAACAGAAAAAAATTAGAGGGTATGCGTAATTGAATTCGCAAAAAAATTTTCCATTACATCTTGGGACACCCTAATGCAAAGTGATGGAACCTGAACTCCTATGCAATCCCTTGTTTTCTTATTCTTGCCTACGATGGTTTTGGGTACTAGAGATCGACCATCACAGTCTTATGTGTACATCTCTCCTGCTAAGATGCTTAGTTCATTTTTGCGAGAAGTTCGTATACAACTGCAGTGTACCTTTATTTCAGTACTAAAATTAGGATATATAGCAGTTTATTTTGCAAATCGAAGTTTGCCATGTCCTATAAGCATCTTTTGGTTTCTACTACCTTCAATTTTCAAAGGTATGTGTGAATATTTCATTTATTATCAGGGAAGTACCGTATTTGACGGCATATAAGACGCACCTTTTTTCCTAAATTATGTCTCGAAAAATTTCCCTGCGTCTTATATGTGAAGGTTCAACCTCCACATGCTAACTTTTAATACTGAATGCTATTTTTAGCCCAGATGGTCTATACTACCTATTTCATAATTGCATTCAATGATTGTGTTAATATTTGGCTTTTACGAAACGTGACAACTAAAAGAAACTACATTTTAAGTTATTGTCGTACCGCACTTTTGCACGGACTATTAAAACTTTTTTCCTTGTGAGTGGCCAACTTAATGAGGGTGCGTCTTATATGCCGTCAAATACGGTAGATTATTTTAAAATTTATAAACGAAAGTCAAGTTTTTCTTATTCATTTCAATCGATAGGCTTTCTAAGACCGTTCATTTGAGGCTAGATCAAGGAAATTAGTTGAAGCTATTTATATGTATTTCCCCAATATATGTTGATCTGTCTGGAAACGGAGTTTGCAGTACCCGAATCATTTTCCTTTTTTTCATCATCTTAGAATTTTTGAGGTTTATATAAATCCTTTGATAAACTTAGCGAGTGAGATTTTTCCTTTGACTGTCTTATGAAAAAATCTTACAGTAATTTATTTCAATCTATAGGTGTGTAAAATGCAGTCTGAAAAGAGATAAAGAAATTGTTGCTCTCCTTATGGCCAAATCTTCAGAAGATGAAATACCGATGATGAATCTTTTGAAGACTGCATAATTGAATCTCCGCATGAAACAGACAGTGAACAAGATATTAGTGATTGTGTCGATGAAACTATATCCTACACTGATAACCGCTATTTGATTGGAAAAGACAATATTACAAAATGGAGCAGAGAAGAACCTCGACATAATGTAAAAAGGCGATCGCACAATATCTTTTCGGAGCAACACTGTTTCAAAGGGGATAAGGAAGGCATTCCCAGTGGACTGTTTCAAGCTTATCTTTGATGAAAAAGGTTACTGAGCTACTTGTAAAATATACAAAAATTCAAATTTCAATTTTAGCCAAAAAGTATTTCCGTAAGAGGGATGCCAAACCAAAAGATGAATTGGAGATAATGTGCCTGATAGGTCTCCTTTTTTATTTGTGCACTAATAAATCAAAATATAAAGGATTTCTATGCCTAAGTAAAAACCCTGCAAGCCATCTTTCGGCATGTGGCAAGGGGTGCAGGCACCTTGACTCAATTTTCCTAATCAATTCCTTTCACGTATTGTTTGAGGAAAAACATGAATTTTTGAAACGATTCGTTCTAGCATCTATCATCATACACATCATCATCATCATCTAGCATGCATCATCTGAAAACAAATTTCTCTGAACTTATTTAATAAATTTATCCTTTGCATTAGTCATCTATCCTCTAATGATTCCCATCCCGCATCCTGTATCATCCAAGCAACACTCGCTGCATTATCGTAGCAATTCTTTACAAATCGTATTGCCTTTCGTTGTACTTTTTATGGATATGAGGGATCAAAATGGTGGATTGGTTGTGGATATTTTTAATGCGTCAATGAACTACCAAAGGTTCTTCTTTCTATTGAGATGTTTATGATTTGACGATGTGATGGATAGAGTAATTAGACAGGCAACAGATAAATTTGCAGCCATATGGAGGATTTTTTTTCAATAAACCAAAATTTTCAGAAGTATTGCTGAAAGGGAGTGTTTGCTACAGTAGACAAACAACTCATAGGCTTTCGAGGGAGATGCAGTTTTGGCCAGTTCTTACGAAGAAAACCCAACAAGTACGGAATAAAAATCTTTGCTCTTGTAGATGCCTGCATCTTTTACACAGTAAATTTAAAATATTTTAAATGAGAAAATTCATAAGTTATTTTCTGTCTTCTCTAACAATACTAATTAGGTATACTACACACCCTACGTTCGAAAAATCGATGCGAGCCCTGAAAAGACTTGAACTAAATGTCAGTACATAAGTAAAGGGAAGAATTAAAGCTATGAATTTTCAAATCATTTTTCAAGCATTTTACTACACTCTGCAAATACCTAATCTTCAACAAGCCACTTGAGACTGCTGCCGTCCGTCCTCGCAAGTGCTCACAAGCCATACTAATACATCAGTAAAGGGAAGAATTCATGTCCAAATCACAACCATACCAAGTAAATTATAGTATTATGTTCTATAAAACTCAAGAAGGGCAAAAAGGGGATATGAAGGATCCATGCCACAAAACGAGGCAGAAGGCAGGGTAACTTTCAGGAAAATAATTTATAAATCAACGCAAGTTTGGGTAAAATAGTTGAAAGTTTGGGGAAAGTTGAAAAACATATCCATCTCCAGACCCTGAAAATAAAAAAATTCTAAATGTAAGGAAAAGTGTATTTTTCCTCGAAATAGCACTTGGGGTGTACCATATACCCCATGTGAGCATTTACGTCACAAAAATTGACGCTGGAGGGTTAACAGCAGATATTTGATATTTAGATTAATGAAAACCTTCTAACATACCTGTGGAAAAGTTTTTCGATGACTAACTATCCTGGACTGCTCTAATCCTTGAGAAGCATCTGAAGAAGGTTGGCTGGGATCTCTATTCTCCTTCCCCACCTTTCGACACAAATCCTCACCCACATCGTCTACTTTATCTTCCCCCTTTTCCTCCCTCAACAATGCACTTTTGGAAAATTTCATGTTACACTCTGGAGATGACAGAGCACTAGTAGGGGATGAAGTGTCCGTGGAAGATGGCCCATCATCAGTTCTTTCATCATGAGAAGACATCTCTACTGTTGTGGACATGTACCTAAGTCTTGAAAAAGGTAACCCAATTGACTGCAGGGGAGGAAATGTCTGCTGTCTGGTAAGATACTTTGTGCCACCACTAGTTGTAACAATAGCACCATGGAGGACTCCACATAATCTGTTTGCCTCTCGGCTGCTAGTAATTGATGCAATACTGGGCTCAGGCAAAAGAGTGTCTGCACTTACAGGACGTTCTTCCCCACTGCACTCAGAGCAAAGAGAGAGTGAATTATGAGAAATATCTCCTTCCTCGTCTTCAATATGCAGAATTGCATCAGAAGGCAGGCGCCGAGGATGTGGCTCCCCAGGGAGACTCTCTCTTCGTATGATCGTCAGTGCTGTGGTTGGCTCTCGTGGGGCACTAAGGGGCACAGAATGTCTACGACTTGTGCGTCGACTCCACAAATCATCCTCTCCATGCAGTGGAAGTAATGGTAAAGGAAGGATGTCATTATCTGGAGAGCCTCCATCTATGCTTGATGCCACATCATCAGGTACCTCTGCATCTGAAACCTCTGTCCGAGTCTCTTCAGCCTGCTCTTGCTGCACTAGTGTATCCCATCGGGTACGATTTGAATTCAAATTTTCTATCATTTCTGTTGACATGGATGTCTTCAAAAACCTATGCCATTCATCATATAGTGGAGCCACAACAAAGCGTAAGAAACCTGTATCAATAAAACAAAATAATTCATTACATTTCGAGAAAAAGCAAGGATTTTTCAAATTTAAATTAATGAATGGAAACATTTAACTATGATGAACACAATATAAAATCATCATTTGAATGTCTTCTTTAAAATTCAAAATTATCAAGCTTCATTCACATTTTCAGAGGAATATTAAATCACAGGTTATCCTGACAGTTGGCAGCCATTCTTTTGCAAATTGGTGATCTGAATTATTTAATAATATGGAAAATCAGAAAATAAGATGGACATTCTATTCTAAAAGATGGAATCATAAATTTCAACCAGTTCTTTTGCAGTGGTCTGCTTATAGGAATACGTTATCACATAATACAGGTTGTCCTAACATGCACTGTTTACTCATTATAAATTTATTCACAACAAATTTTATTATATATTTTAATTTATTAAATAATTTAATGTAAAGTGCACATTAATTATTTCACACAACTTAAGTTGTTATAGCTCTATTTAGAATAGGAATCCACTGAAAGAAAGCTGGAAAGAAAAACCTATGGATCAAATCTATTTTTTAATCTTTTTTCTTGATTGTTTCATAGGGCTTTTTCTCCTTAAGTTACAACTACAAAGCTTAAAGAACCAAATTTTATGTGAAATGTAGGGCAAAATTTGAGTTCAAACTGATATACCATATAAAACATATGAATTTTAAATTCATATACCATAAGTAATACAATAAATGGGTGGAGTTCCACATGTTAAAGCTTCTTAGATTGATTTCAAGTAAAGTAATACATTATTCCCAAAGTATCTTCACAGATTGCTCTAAAGATTTATAGATATCCATCCTGTCATTTAATATTACATATATCTGATTGGACAAATTAGATTCCTCCACATAAATTACCTGCTTGAATCTTAGGTACTGAAGTAGTATGACGGTCACACAAAGAAGTAACAGGAAGATTGAGCTTTCTCTCATAATCTCCTTGGCGGAAAAACTCTTCACAGACCTTCTGACTCCATTTCTTACTTACTTCCCAAGGACGACAAGGATTTGAAATATCTGCACATTTGAGAGCAATTTGAAGGATGAAATGCCGATCACTTGCTCTTTCCATATCCAAAAGATCTCCATCCAGATATCTCTAAGGAAGAAATTGAACACTGCTAGAAAATATATTACAATGAGCTTAGTAGGGAGCAACATTTGTAAAAATGTAAAAATTATTTCCTAATTTCATACTTGGAATTACTACTACAGTTTACATCAACCATATTTGACAGCATATAAGATTCAGCTTCTTTCATAAACTATGATTAAAAATTAACATGTATTTAAAAGTTAAATACAAAAGAAAATATCAAAGAAGGTGCAATAAAGACATCCAATTATGTACCTTGATTTTTAGAATACATGATCTTAACAAAACGTAATGCATAAATATAATCTATTGATGCAGCCGAGATGTTGTGGAAAGACATAACTGAACACAGATTTATACTTTTCCACAAAAAATAATTCAATAATAATAATTAATTTTCGGTGGGTAAGAATAAATCTGTCTTAACACATAATGCATAAACTTTAACATAAAAATTATGCAAAACTTTGACTAGGTTCTAAAACTACCATTAAAACATTTTCTTCGGTCAATCAAACTGAATTGGGGAGTGTCTCATATGCTGGAGAATCTTACATAGCGTAAGAATTAATCTAATTAATCAACACTTACTGAACAAGAAGAGTCTCAAGAGTGGAGATTTCAATAAAAATCCAAAAAAGAACAAATGAGACTAAATCTGTGCTACTAACACTTGGCACTATTATTGAGTTAACTGATTCAAAACACACCGATTCTCAAACATTTCATGCTATAATTACTAAAGATAAGGAATAAATCTTCCAAAGGCCAACTGAATTTCATACATGATTACCAGGTATTTCAGCCAAGAAAAAGTCTGATACATGGCAGTTCTCACACATACACCACATATAGGCCCACTGGGTTCATATTTGTTTCATTAAGGAAGGATGGAAATAACATGTTATGAGGGAACTCAATTGCTGAAGACTAGGGGTCCTTTCAATTCCAGTAACTGCAAGAACCTTCTAGAGAGCCATGGTAGGCTCCTGAGAATCTAAGTAAAGACTGCGGTGACTCTACTTGCAGTTAACTGCGCCCACCGCCATGTTTGACTCGGCCCCTAAATCCAAAGGAAACGGAGAAACGGAAGAGCTAACAAAGGACGTGATGCCCCAACGCAGATTGGCCTCCACGCACTCTCGATCGGACTCTACCGTTTCAGCCCTTGGCGAGGCATGACTTGAGTTACAGCGTTCGTAGAGCTTTATACAATAATTGTGTGCCTTTCGTAATGTAGCCCTTTTGCATATTGTGGTCCATAATAAAAATGTTTAAATAATAGTGCGTCTTGAATATTCACTCGTGCTACCCTTCCTGCAAAACATTAAAAATGCCACATAGATCAGGAAATAATACAAAGAATTGATTTGAAAATTGACTAAAGAATGATTATTTCTAGATATAAGATGATTTAAGTGTATGTTATGCTGAATTTTGAAATTAATTGAGGACGATAACTGAATAAATGAGTGTGCATCATTAGAACTCAATAAACATTCAATCCCTTGGTAAAAAAGATATAATTCATAAATTATATATACATATTCATTATTCATAAATAATTAACTACAAATATTATTATAAATTAAGGCCTTCTAGCATCGAACCCATCACACTGTGGTTCAAAATCGCTTTTTTCTAGGAGTTACACAATATGATTAGAATTTTGATTCCCTATGTGTATGTGTATTTTTTATTTAAATATACAGTAGAAGTCCGTTATAATGAGAGCTGACAAAAAATACTCATTATAGCCGATTTCTAACAAATAAGTCTAATTAAGCCGGTCTTCTTGAATCCAAGGGCAGCGAATGCGTCTGAATGGATCTGTAGGGTTTTTAATTCCTACGCCAATGCTTCAGAATGCGTAAAAGAGTACGTTTGCATCAAAAATATTATTTCATTGATTCATAAACCACAACCAAAGAGTTCCTCTAACATAAAATTTGGATCATTGTTGCTCAATAATCGTCGAAAGTAATAATATATCATTAGTTAGGATTTGGTGTAGCTTAATAATTAAACATGGCTTTCCAGTAGAATAAGTAGTTACGAGAGTCATGCTCTTTAGACACGAGTTTTTCTCTGGTGCCAGCAATTCTTCAACGCAGCTGGTGAGAGCAGAATTCCTTCTCTACTCTCATACATCGTCTTCCCACACAGAAGCTCTCATCTTTCCTCTCTTGTCCTCCAGGCACAAACAGAAACATCCCCGTCCACCCTTCAAAGCCATGCCACCTCTCACTTCCGATATGTTAATCGAGGGAACCAAGAAAAAATGTTTTTCTTTTAATGGTGCTAATTTTAGGAATAAAGAATCGGATAAACTATGAAAGAACGAAAGGGGTTTTATTTGAAACATTGTAACAAAGCAATATTACAATTGACAGCCACTTGCAGGTATGTACTAGCATCCTTTAGTTAAGTTTTGACCCAAAAATGTTGTCGTTCCAGTCAATTCGCATAGATTATTTCCCGAAATGCTGAACTTTACGATAAATTCACTTTTTCAGAAACACTGAAAGTAAGAAAAAATTAACCTTAACAGAAGTTATAAGAACTTTAAAAAAATTAATAAACATCTATTGCTGTAAAAACCTGATTTCTCAGTCTCACTGTACATAAAAAAACATTAACTTAAAAAATGAATCTATTCTTGTTTGTTTAAAGTTATTTGTACAGTGTTTGGTGACAAAATCTTCTACATGCTTTAAAGTCATTAAATCGTCCACCGAGGCATTTTTAGCTAGATACAAAGAAATCAGAACCCGTAATGCTTGCGAGAGGGACTCGCTACTAGGGATTTTAAACTAATCTTCTTCCATACTCTCGATATCTCACAATTCGCTGGTGTCATTCTTTTGCTGCTCTATTAATTGATCGTCTGTCAGCAAACCACAAACCGCAGTTTCTGCGTCCACCGCTACGAAATCATCAAAGGAGCTGTTTATGTCTAACATGCCGGACACAGTTCTTCAGCTTTCGGACACTAACTCAGTATTACTCTCCATCAACGAACTGTCTCACTAGAAACTCAGTTATTAGAAAGTTCTACTGAACGGACTCACATCTAATGATCGACTGATGAAGAGCGATGACCATTATGAGGAAAGGCACCCCTAATTCATATCAAATTTCTTTCTCAAGATATTTTTCATTCACACGCTTCATAACTAATGACTGTGGCGCGAGGGAGAGGTTACCCTGGAAATCCAAAACAGGGCTGCTTTTATCTCTTATATTCCCTCCCATTAGCCAATTTGGTGCTAAGTTTCGAATGAAAACAAATCCCAAAGGTGGATGCCAATAAAATGAGATTCAAACTGCTGACTAGAGGGATCATCACCGAAAAGAAACAAGATACAAGAGGATAAGATATAGGAGAAGTGAGGGACAAAGGGGATAGTGAAACTCGTGAGACGCCTTTGATTACAAGATATGCTACCTGCAAGGCCAATATAAAACCGTGACACTCGTTATAACGATACCTCAGACTTTGATCACTTGCTAAAATGGATGTAACTCTCTATCCTTTTTGCTGTATAGAGTATAGACATAGATGTTAAGTCCCAATTTTTCCCATTTAAATGCATTGCTTTGATTTTTGGGAAGTTCTAAAAAATACTTCCAGGATAGGTAGAAAATCAAAACTCAAGGAGCCTACAGATATGGTCATGATATATCGAACACATTAATGACTTTCACAGAAAATGTCCTGGGTTCGATGCTAGGACAATGAGAAAATCTCCCATTTAAAATACATTGGGGTAGTTTTTCATTATTTTTTTTGATACACTTATCGAAATGATAAGAAGTTCTTGCTTATATGGAAGATGTATATTAAGACTCAGTTTAAGAAAAAAATTAGATAAGACTGTGCTGTTCCTGGGTTCAATGCCAGAGCATGGTATTATTTTACTCACATAAGAAATACATGTGAAAAGTAGGATGTCGTTTGTGGCAGTTGCAGCAAGCCAATATTTCTGCTTGAATTTTCACGCATAGTTAGTGATGATGATCTTCTATTGTGGTGCATAGGAAGTATCACCATAAAGACCTAGGTTCAATGCTGGGCGGTAAATATATCTCCCATTTAAAATACATTGGGGTAGTTTTTCATTATTTTTTTGATGCACTTATCGAAATGATAGGAAGCTCTTGCTCTGCTAGAAGATGTATATCAACAATCTGTTCAAGAAAAAATATTAGATAAGACCATGCTTTTCCTGGGTTCGATGCCAGAACACAATATTTCTCACATAAGGAATATAAGGGAAAAGTAGGACGATTTGAGGCAGTTGCAGCAAATATTATCTGCTTGAGTTTTCACATATTGTTAGAGATGGTGAACTGCTGTTGTGCTGTATAGTAAGTATCACCAGGGATACCCGGATTCGATGCCAGGCAAATAAATTGCAGCGAATTTTAAGAATATTTTCAATCCTTTTTTTTCTTCTGAGGACCCTCTCGATATGATGCCGACTTGAAATTAGTGTTATCGAAATGCTTGCTGCATGCAAGTATGCAGTATGCAAGTTTCTGGCATGAAGCTCATGACACTGAGGTTCCCAAACCCATGACACTGAAGTTCCATGTCCCAATTTTTCTGGGCAGTATGTCATAAAATTTACAAGTCAGTGACACTTGTGAAACATGGTTAGAATTTTGATCCCCTATGAATGAATGAATGTATATATAGAGATGAGCGAAATGTCTATCTTTTATGAGTAAAAGTTGCTTGCATTCTGATTTGCATACAGCATATTGATGATACAAATTTCAAGTTGATATCACATCGGGAAGTTCCTCAAACCTAATTCTGTATTCCCCCTTTGAAATATATGGTAAAATACAAATGGTGCCCCAGCATCAAAGCAATGATCATAAGGTAAAAGATAAACTTGTAGTTATGCTCTATTTAGCAGTACTTAATAATGCCTAAATGATGAGATAATATGGTGCTGTATTTCTGCACCAATCCTGATGCTGATTTTTACTCAGGGAAATAACATAGACACACAGACATTAGAAAGAACTACTGTCCCTCAACTCTAAGTACATAAGATGACTTTAGAAAACTAATAACGTACCTTAAAACGTGTAAGAAACTCTTGTTGCCTTGTGATATCAGTGGCCAATATGAGAGAGCTGATGTTTTGTTCCAAATCCAGCAGCTGCACACCCAACTGAGCAGCAACTCCACTTTCCAGTAGACATCCCACAGCAGAACGCCAATGATGATTCTCCAGGACTGAAGTATTCTAAGATTATAACAGTTAACAATTAATCCACAATATAAATAATTAATAAAATGAGGAAAATTACACATTCTGACAAGGTTTTGGTAAAATTGATGTTGTTACTTGTTTCTATTTGTACTTTTTGCAATAAATTCAGCTGTGTTTGTGAAAATTGTCCACCACGCACAGTTTTTGAGAATTTTGCATAAAAATTAAATAAAAATGTAATTTCTTCATTAATTTCTACTTTTGTATTTTTTATGTTGGTAACCCTCTAATTGTATATCTAAACTGTTTCTGAGATCATCAATTCACAATATATTTAAATTTAATTTACATTCCTACACCAAATTGTAAGAACAACAAAATAGCAAGTTGGCTGACTAGGTCCTCAAAAATATTTGTAAACTTAGGTATGCAAGTACACTAAAATACTAATCTCTTAAAGAGTTTTTAACTTAACACATTTGGGCTCCAAACGGCTGTTCCCACCCATGTGCCGCTGGGTCCAAAGTAGTGTCGGACCTGGCACACAGAATGATGATAGTTTATCCTCCCGCCATAAAAGTTTTTTTTTACTTCAAATGACATGTTGAGATTGAGTATAAATACAAAACGCATAAAATATTTATTAAATAATCAATTTTTCTTAAAATTTATACTGCTAATTAATAAAAATAAACTGTTTTCTACATCAAATTTATTATTATAATTAACTTTCCAAAAGGTTTTTGTAAAAAATAAAAGTGCATAATATATGTCAAAATTCTACTGGCACAAAATATCCTAAATTAATTTTAGTTATATATTTTTTAAATTATGGTATACCCTAAACCAATTCAAACATAAACCTGGGCTCCCTGGACAAAATTCACAAAAATAACTCCGGCTCTTATCACCTATGTCCAGATTAACAAGATGCATATCTATGTCATATTTAGTTCATTATGCGAATGCAAAGATTCAGCTTATCAATGTATCAAACTCCCCGTAATCAACTCCTTTTCGGAACGCAGCGGTGCACATGCAGCAAAAAACCTTCATACCAGATGTATTCCCCGTTATCAAATCTTCTTCGGAGATAAAGACTCTCTCACATTAGAGGTTCTCACATATGAGATGTGAGGTTGTGATGAAATTATATACGTTGTAATATGTTGGATCTTATTTACCATGGAATGAATTTTTTTTTCAAACGGCCAACGGTTAACTGGTAAAGTGATAATATTGCCAAGGGATGGCCTCAATATCACCCTGGATGGAAATTTTATGTGGTGCCCGTTTTGCTTTTGGAAGCACCCTTTGGTGTCCGGGCGCCAAAAAAGGTTGAGTACCCCTGCTATATAGCAAAATAAATCCATTTGTACAATTAAGAGTTTAACCAAGAAGTATGAAGAAAAATGTTCAAAAATACTCAGAAAAATCAAAGTTTTCGGCATATTTATTTAGTATAATAAATACAGTCATTATCAATTTCAATTTTTTTAATCGAGTAAAAATATAATTTCAACCAATGAGAAAACATGGAACCTCAATTAAAAACATTGATAAATACATAAAATAAAAGAAATAACTTTGTCCCTTACCCTGCGTTAAGGCTAGACTCCTCCTAATGTGGCTTGAGTCAAATATGTTTCTCCCAGCCTAAGCCAGGAGAGATGCAGAGAATACGAAGAGACTCACCCTATGGACCAGGCACACAGATCGGGTCCCTGTGCTTCGGGCCAGGCAGCAAACATGTTAAAGGGCATCACATACACTCATCTTAAAGCTCTTATAAAAAACTTTATTCTAGTATACGATTTATTCCATTCCAATCAGTCTTGGTCTAATTTTCAGCGAAATGTGGTTCTCTGCCTTTCGCTTCCAACCTTGAACCGAAGGACAATGAGTTCCTTTTTCCAGCTGTAAACATGCTTTTAGTATCCTCTTTATGTTTAGTAACTAATCGAAAACCAGAGGGGGTATGTTTATCACTTATTCTTGATTCCAAGACACCATTCAGATGGTACTTCTTATATTTAACCATGGTGGTGTAGAAGTGGAGGAAGGACATGAGTAACAGGTGGCGGATAAACAACGGATATGAAAGCTTATTCTTTATGAAAGGGAAATCTTATTATATTTAGAGTGTCTTCTTACTTCAGACAAACATTGATGAAAAGAGAAAAAAATACTCAAACATGATAATAGGCATTATTATTAGGCATACACAGGTGAAATTACTTTTGAGAAAAAAGGTAAAAGTTACAAAAACAACAACGCAATGCATGCTGCGACTTTTCTGAGTTCATATCTTTAATCAGTAACCTAGAATTAATAAATAACAGCAATAAACATCCATGTTACCGAAAAGAGTCAAACTTTGTCGGCCTGTATATTAGTATTATTGTCTACATTTGAACATTTTTACCTAATTAGATATTTGAAATTTAATCAACAGAGCAACACAAATGAGTATTTCCTTGATATAAGTAGAGAATAATTTTGTTTCTTCAAGGTCTTATGAACTCCATCACTTTTGGGATCAATTCATAGATGACTGTTGATATGCGAGTGGAGGATTTTGTCCTCTGCCCTAATTAAACTTCAAGATGAATTCACCGATGAGTAAAGTATAAAAGATATATGATAGAAATTAAGTTTAATGTTGCATAAGAAAGTGTGCGTCTTAACCTAAGGTTGTACAAGAAGTGAGAGATAGTGACTTGGCTGACGAGTCTTAATTTTAGTTTTGAATAAATATGCAACATTTAAATATAGATAACTTAATATATAACTTATCAATTCTCTAATTTTTTAATAAATACTAATCAGAATAGAATTTTAACCTAAGAATATTAGCAAAATTCCATAAAATTACATATTCGATTCCATTGAACATTATGCAGTTCGTGAGAATCTCACAAACGCGCTGCTTTAAAATCTCTGCTAAAAAATCAAGTTTGCGTTAACATTCTGTCCCTCAGAAATCTTCCCCTTCCTTGACGTAATATTTCTTCCTCATCTTGATCACCAAAAACGAACGTATAAATGTCCTTTTATAAATCGGTTTGATAAAGAAAAACTCAAAATGTTTTTTTTGTTGTTCCTGCTTTTCAAATATCAGTTTACATTTGCTGAAATCTCAGTAAATTGCCTCCTCTTCATAACTTCTGCCATAAGTTCCTTCCATTAATTCGGTATGGACTTAAAATCCCTGTGTGTTCTTGTGGGAAAATTAATGTATTGGATTCAACAATCCACTTGGTCGTCAAGGGGACTGGTTGTTTACTTTGGCAAAATTTTACAACATTTTCATTTCTTTTGTCATAGTTATCGTAATTCCAATTCAAAATGCATATTTTACGACAATAATAAGATTCTTTATTAAATTTACCTTTGTGTGGTACTTTTCTTGACTTCGTAGGACCATTATTTCCAATTTAATTCTTTAAAAGTATTATAGCCTAGAAGGTACAAAGACAAACTTTACATGCATTCCTTATGGAAACATATTATGGAGTCCTGGATTTGAACCCAAGCCTTCATAGAGATGAGAATAGTTTTTGTAGGGCTTTCAGCTTATTAGAAATATAATGCAGTTTGTCTTGTAGCTATATGACAAATAGTTTCTGAGATAGAGAGGGGAGAGACAGACAGATTTTGCTTTTTACATCGATATACATATATAACCATATATGATGATGAACAAACACATGATAGCTTTTTATTATATTTGAATATTTAGTGTAAATATAGCATGGTAATATCAAATCACAACACTGCTAAAAAAATTCCTTTAACTCCTAACACTAAATCAAATCATAACGATTACATATACAAAAACAAACCATGATGCGCTTATTAATCTTCATTTGTAAAAAGAAAATATTTAAATATATGTTAAATTTTTGTGAAATAAAAATACATGTAAAGAAATGGATATAATTTGCGAAGAACAAATATGCATCAAATTTATTTTAAAGGTATTAAAATGGTTTATTCAACTCTTTTGTTATGAAAACATGTCATAACATAACATAATTTCGGCCACAATTGTATTTCGTGAAGAAATCAGTTTTACATGATATTTATGTTAATTAGACTTGCCAAAAATTAGTTTCAGTAAGAAATAATTGTGGTGAGTTGTGAGAGTTTGTATACAACAAGTGTTAAGCAGGCAGTATCACCTATTTGCCCCTTAGTGGTAAAGGGTTAAATTTTATGTCAGGTGTATAAATTGAACCCTGGTTTTTGAGAGATTTTGTTTTAGGCTTCGAAGGTCGACTACGCCAGCATATACGGTAATTTTATCATCTATTTAGATTCCATGTGATTTTTCATAGGTACAGTAAATATATAGCCTTAAATACTGTGTGCAATTGTATGTGTGCAGGGATAAAACATTCTTGGCTACTTAAGTGAGGTAAATTCCAGTTACCAAACCACACAGATAGTGAATCGGAGATTATTACTCATCCCCTCATCGAATCACATCCCAGCAAGCATCCCAAGGAACATTCATTCTAGGAAGTGGAATCACCAATTCTTCCTAAGTGCTAAAGCATCCCCATTATCTATGTTAGTGCCCTTTCAATAGTTACTGTGTTATCCTTTATCAAGTGTTTTTTAAAAGCGTTCATTGCAAAATTTATTTCCTATTGGTGCTTTCCGTATTAGTGTGTCTTAATTGTGTATCCCACAGAACAGAAATGCACAACTCCTTCACCACACTGACATCACAAAATGTCTTGGCCCTCTAATACCACTCCTTTCACCTTCAGAAAAATTTTCCCTCTACCTTATCCACTGTCTTAATGAATGTATTTTCAATTTTATTAAATCTTCTATAGTTTAATTTTCTTTTTTAGTCTTTTCAATTGTTAGACTGATTTTGATTGTTTATTTATCAGTTTATTATTTACTTACTTACATGTAAATGTATAACCATTTGTTCTATTTCTTTTTTTTGTTGTACCATTATTGCTTTTTCTTCTAGAGTTTTACATTTCATTTAATCTCATTTCATCACTAAATTTAGTTTTCTATACTAAATAAATCAATCTTCATTGTTACCATTGTGCACTACCTTTTAAAATAAATTTATTGGGAAGAGTAAAATGTGAAAGAGAGGATTTCAGATTTTCCTGGTGCTGCAGAACGATTTTCCAGGATTTCACAAAAGTATCTTTGAGTCAGAGTATCAATATTTTGGCATATCTCTGTAGCCAAAATATCAGTACTCCAAATTCAAAGTTACAAAGTGTAATCATATGAAAACTTTTTGAAGCCGTAGAGTGAAGTCTAAGAAGGATAGGAAATAGGAGAGAAGACTTTTCCTATTCCTAATATTGCAATTACAAATCTAAAATATATCCAGGAAATTCACCGTACATCTCGAAGTTATGCCATTTTCAAATACAAAAGCCATAAGGCTGATAATAGATCAATATTTTTAAAAGGTATTCAATCTATATCTTATCATACAAAAACATAACCCGAAAAAAAAAATGTAGTTCAATGATAAGAATATTCACCTCATAAAGGGCAGCCAAATGATTAGATGTGGCAATTAGAAATGGCTGGTTGACTCCAGGATGGTCAAGGTCATGGGTAACAGCTCCTATTAGTGCTGCCATAATTTCTAACGGAGTTAAGTGCTCCTTTATCTGCAACAAACACAATCATTAGGAGTATAATTTGTATTTTATCTGTATGAAAGGAACATTTCCTCTTATATTAGTGAGAATTTCAAGATGATAAGAAATACACAATACAAAATACAATAACAGAACCTCTCTTTAACGAAAGCGACGGGACCAAATTTTTTACTATACGTTAATCGGAGGTTCGTTATTCAGAGGTGTATTTACAATTGCATACCTCGAAGGGGCCATAACATACCGTATTTCCCGACTCTGAAGGCAAAGCATTTTACCTGAGGTATCTCAAATTACAATGGATCTTCAACGCCAAAGGTTACTTATTTCTTAAGCCAAAGATACACTGGCCTATTTGCCAGAATTTACGATAATTAAAATGGTGAACTTGAAAATATTTCAATAACGATCAACCCAATTAATAACTGCAACATTGAATATGCTGTTACAGCCAAAATCGCGTCGTGTTAATGCGATGGAATGAGTAAAAAACAAACATCGATTTCTGCATCACTTTTGAAATCCACTCGGCTTGCGCTTCGTACTCAAATGCGAATACTCGGTGTGCAATGGCGATCTCCCTATACTAATACATTGTTTTTTCGTGATTTTGCGGCTTTGATACAGAGTTATCAAGTTTTGAGTGAGTCGAACATTTTGGAACGCAAAATGTTGTTTGAGCAATGTGTAACACGAAGCAATTTTGTTATTTTCGCGTTTCTAAAGGTTTTATAGGTATATAAGCAGGGACTTGTTTCTGCCTGCAGCATGGTCAATTGCTGTGCATCAGAAAATCTGCCCCCACAAAATGTTCCGAAACTAGAATGTATACATCTTCCTTAATTTTATAATTTCATTCATTATCTGAACTCTAAGAATCAGAACGAACGTCAGTATTAAGCCACGGCATTTAAATTAATATTTCATTGGACTCTCCGCTGCATCTGCAGGTCTTGCATGGTATAAAAGTTCTTGTATTCGTAATTTTATAAACTTCTACTGCATTAAGCCCCAATTATGAAGTAGAACAAATATTTGCGCAAGCGGAAAATATCTAATTACCCTGGAAAGCTATTATAATGTGTGATAGAGTCAGTGGCGGATCCACGGGGGGGAAAAGGGGGAAATTTCCCCCCCCAAATCCTAGAGAATATATTTTCCGAGGCCAATAATTTAATACTTATAAACCGAGCGTCATCTATAGATGACGCGTGACGGTTGTCGGAGTAATGTTGTCGCATGCTCTTGGCCCTTTAAACGAGGCCATTCTGTGCGGCTTCCGAGTCGCGCCACTCATATCTGAACATTATTTCAAATGGAGGAGTTCACACAAGTAGCGAGCACAAAATCAGAAGCGCCACTGGACGCGGCCGCCATTCAGTCGCATGCAGTGGTGATGCAGACCGTGAGACAACATTGTAACGCCTTGTTCTACGGAAGAAACTGACAATGTTTGATATCGGCGACTGCTTTGCACTCGAAGTTCTAACTTGTCTTTCTCTCTCGAACGACTAAAGCTAAAGTTCCCCCCCCACTCGCTATGGCCCTTCCTGGAAGTTCCCCCCCCAAAATTTACGCCTGGATCCGCCCCTGGATAGAGTAGCTTTATCTCATTACAGTAAACGATTATTAAGGAATTTTTATGTCATACTTGGTATTAATCAATTAAAAACTGAGACGGATTAATGCATTATAATATACATAAAATAAACATTATAATAATCAACGAGGATTTAAAGCAGTTTGCGGAAGGTTGGCAGAAGATTCATTCTCTGTATCGCTCTAGCAGACAACACCGGCATCCGAGAAGTTTACATTGCAGGCATGTTTTATTTTCCATGATGAAAAGAATCAAGAGGACTTTGTGAAAAATTCGAACATGGTCGTTAAGTAAAAGGTTCATTTAAACTATCTGAGTCCATTTCATAGGATAGACAAGCTCCTGAGTCCCGTATGAGAGGAAAATAAAACTCCAAAACTACATGTAGTTAAAGGGGAGCCGGCTAAAAGTTCTCACCAGTGCTCTGTGGGTTGCGTTATTACGCCGAGAGTATGCGAGTATCACTAGACGATTTCTGATTGGCTGCTTCACAAAACAAGTAAAATACTCTCTGATTGGCGTGTTCATTGCATACCTTTTATTTGTCACCGGAAATGGAAATTGGAAATTTTCCACGTAAATGGAAAATAAGTTTTTAGGGACCGGTGGAGGTGTTCGTTATTTGGAGGTCTTCGTAATTCGCGAGTTCGTTGTAGGGAGGTTTTCATACGAACATGGGGGGACATAATTACATGGGAAATTTGTTCGTTATTTGGAGGTGTTCGTTATATAGGAGTTCGTTAAGTAGAGGTTTTGGTGTATCATGAAAAGAATCTTGGAATCATCAGCTAGAACTATGAATTTTTGAGCACTACCAAGGAAACACTTAAGGGCTGACTTTACCAGAAATAGAGTTTAATGGTAAAAATGATTTATTGTCTCAGCTTCTAATCAATGAGACTCATTAAAAATATGAAATAAAAATAACAAATATAGATGAGAGAATAAAAATTAGAATGCTAATTTTACAATCATTCCATTTGCCAGTAGAATGCTTTATTCCTCAGCCACATAGAGACCCAAACAGTTCAAGATTTCAGTAATTTTCAAGAAGTCTGTTAAAAAGCTCTTTCCATGCAAAAGATTTAGAAAGTGACATTTATTGAGGTTATTTTCATATTTTGTAATGTGATCACATTTCAAACTGCTTTAAGTCACGTTAAGTGAGTGGTGCACATTTCAAAGGCTTTCATTATTAGTTTACAATGGAGCTGATCCATTAGCATAATAGAGTACTGTGATCCTCTAGTTAAGATTTAAGGAATTCAATCAGACAAAAAGGACTCAGTAAATTCATACAATTTGGACGTATGAAGCAGGTGCAATGAAAACAAACATCTAGCAAGGATTCAACCATGTAAATATTTTTTAGTCTCTAAAGGTACAGAAACTTGATTAGGAAAATGGGGATTAAAATGCACACAATGCTATGAAAAAGATAAACTCTGATATTAATATAAAAGGTTACTATCAACATAATATTCACACTGCTTTTATGCCTATAATTAAATGTTCTCATTTGTTATATATTTACTTTAAACTGGTAATTATGCTGTAAGTGGAAACAGCATCAATAAATATTACATTTTATTACATAAACTTTTATGAAATAAAAATAATTATTCATTTTTAACTCAGCTTAAAATATCTTTTTTAGGTGTTTTATGTTATTTTACTTCAAAATCGTCTCGTCTCCTGAAAATAACTGTTTTTCAATTCTTTTCAAAATCAGATGAACAACAGATGCTTAAGTGCTAATCTTCAAATTCAAAATATTGAATTTGAAAGCAAACATCTGACTACCTACCAATTGCATATAACCATTCAACTATATCTATATATATATATATAAATAAATAAATATATATATAAATAGATATATATATCTATATATAGATTATATATATATATATATATATATATATATATATATATATATATATATATATATATATATATATATATATATATATATATATATATATATCTATTATATATAGATGCTTCTCCGGATTCATTCATGATATACCTAGATACCCAGATAGGATACTAATTCACAGGCTAAACTACTGGCGTCATTGACTCGAAATTTTTACCACGTATTGGCCATAACGTGAAACCCCCAGGAAAAAAGCGACTTTGATCCTCAGTGTCATGGGTTCGACTCCAGAGGGCCCCAAAGTCCCGATTTTTCCCGTTTAAATGCATTACCGTGATTTTCGGGAATAAAAAAAAAATACTTTCCGGATAGGTAGAGAAATAAAACTCAAGGAGCCTATATATATGGTAATGATCTATCGAAATCATAAATGAGTTTTACGGAAAATATCCTAAGTTCGATGCTAGGTCGAGGCAAAAATCGGCCGTTTAAAAAGCATTGTGGCGATTTTTATGATTTTTTTGGACCCTTTCCCGATGTCATGGATACTTGAAATTCGGCATGAGGTTGGAGATCATAAATTTATTTCATAATCAAATTTTTTGTATTCGCTGATGGTCCTTGGTTCGATACCAGAGGGCCATTTACATTCCTCAATGCATTTCTTATGGAGATAACGGAGACAAATTTTAGGTACTTCCCGGCATGATATCGATTTCAAACTTTGCACAAAATATGATCAAGTCCTTTAAAATAATACTGTGCATTTACAGCGTAAATATATTTCCTGGGTTCGACACCAGGCGTCTCTTATATCAGTAGTTGATCCGATTTTTAATAATTATTTTGAGCCCTATCCCAATAATATAGAAACTTGAAATTTGGCAAATAGATAGAGATCATAAATAACTTTCATGAACATGTTTTAGATTTCCAAGATCGTCCTTGATTCGAATCCAGCGCGCCATTTACATTCCTGAAAAGTAGAACGTTGTTTGAGGCAGTTGTAGCCAATATTTCTGCTTGAATTTTCACACATAGTAAGAGATGGTGATTTTCTGTTGTGCTACATAGTAAGCTTACCAGGAAGACCCGGGTTCGATTCCAGTCAATTAAATTGCAGCGAATTTTAAGAATATTTTCAATACCTTTTTTTTTCTTTTGAGGGCCGTCCCGATATGATGCCGACATGAAATTATTGTTGTCGATCTGCTTGCAGTATGCAAGCTACATTTTACTCGTATATATATATATATATATGTGGGAAAGAAAAAGGTTGAAGGGGGCGGCAGACAGGTGCTGCCGCGAGACAAGAACTAAAGAGACAGGGGAACGCAGAGTGACGAGAGCAATGGCGGCTCGAGGGAGTGCTCGTGATGGGCATGTGTAAGCCTTGGGAGAATAAAGAGTGTGATTCGAGGAATTTGGGTGTCTTCTTTGGTGTATCGAAGTAGGAGGTTTCCTAACAGAGCAGCGGTGGGATATTCACCAAATGGATTATCGCCAAACACACCTCAGGAAGAGAAAAACTGTAAGTAAGTGAAGTGCAAAGTGTTTTGGGCCAGTCGTGAGGAATCGAGACGCAAGATGAATAGAGATCGCGGAAGTGAACCCGAGTGGGGAAGGCGCGATGTTGGGCGCGAAAGAGGCCGGGCTCGTTCATTTAGCGTTTTTGATATTCCTGCAGCCACTTCTACTCCCGCAACATGGCTACCTCAGGCTAGAGGCATTAACGAATTTCGAGATCCGGAGGGACGAAATGGTCGAGTGCAAGAAGTTAGTGAGGTGAGCGGTGCGATGTACAAAGTAGCTAGGGAAAGAGAATTCCTCCAGCGCGAAAGAGAATTGCTAGATAGAGAGCGGAAGATCTTAGAAAGAGAAAAAGAATTATTAGGTACGGGACAGTGCACGATGTTGGGAAGTTCGGCAACGGCACCTATTTCGCTCGCAGAAAGAATGCTTCCAGAATTTGAACCGTTGGTGGAGTCGGGATTCACATCGGAACAATGGGTGCGGCGAGTGGAAGGGGTGGCGACGGCTTACGGTTGGGATCATTCCATGTTGTTAGCACACGCTGTTACAAAGTTACGCGGGGCGGCGAGACTGTGGTTAAACAGTGTAGCGGAAGAGGTCTACTCGTGGGACGCGTTCAAAAGAAGACTACTTTGTAGATTCCCTTCGGGGGCCGATCAAGCAGATGTCCACCTGTGCCTAACAAAGAGAAAGAAGCAAGCTAAAGAAACGTATGAGGCTTACGTATATTCGATGAAAGCCATCGCGAGACGCGGAGAAATAGACGACGTATATATTTTGAACGGGATGACAGATAGAGAATTGGTTAGATCGTTGGCTATGTGTGAATTTGAAAACGTAGAAGGCCTGCTTGCGAAGATCAAAAGATACGAGAACATTACGGAAAGAGCGAAGATGAGCGAGAGGGCGGCTGTCCAACCCTCCTTATCAAGAGAGAGACCCGGAAGGGTGGGAGAAAAGAGATTGTCTACTGAAAGATGCTTTAATTGTGGTGAGCAAGGGCATAGGGCCAAGGATTGCTCCAAAGAGAAGCGTGATAATAAATGTTTCAACTGTATGAAACAGGGACATTTAATGAAAGAATGTCCATTAAGGAATTTAAGGCATCGGCAGTCCTCAAAGGAAGGAAACGTAAACAGAATAGCTACCGCAAACCGGCAAATAAAAGATGAATACCACAAATGGATAGAAATAAATGGGAATCATGTGGTCGGGTTCATTGACCTAGGAAGCGACGTGGTAACTCTGAGAGAAGACGTGGCGAGAGAGATCGGATTACAATTACAGACTTGCCGGCGACGGTTAGTGGGTTTCGGAGGAAATGCATGCGAGGCAATCGGCTCGAAACAGGTGGCTCTCCAGATAGATGACGTCAGCATCGAAGTAGAGGTGTTGATTGTCCCCGATTACGCACAAGAAGACGCCATGATCATCGGGCGAAGCGCTCTTGACCAAAAAGGGATTTGGATTCAAAAGGGAGATGGAAGACTAAATATCGTACGGGACTCATCGGAGCCAGAGGAAAATAGGATAAAAGTAGAAGAGAAAACACCGATAGAACCAGGCGAAATTAATGTGGGAGGAAATCTACATGAAGCAGAGAGGCAACAGATTCGCAATGTGGTCAATAAATACCGACAATGTTTTGCCAAGAACCTAGAGGAACTAGGGACTGTCAGTTTAACCAGTTTTAATATTGAGTTAAATGATGAAGAACCGGTGAATTTACGACCTTACCGGTTACCGTATTCTCAAAGAGGAGAAATGCAAAAAGAAGTAGAGGGATTAATGAAGTTGGGAATAGTACAAGAGTCAACTTCAGAGTACGCAAGTCCCGCATTGTTAGTAAAGAAGGCCAACGGTGAAAATAGACTCTGTATTGACTACCGAGCATTGAACAAGAAGACCAGAAAGGTGAAGTTTCCCGCACCAGCGATTGAAGAACAGTTAGATAGGCTGGCTGGAAATAGATATTTTACGACGTTAGATATGGCATCTGGTTATTACCAAATACCGATGTCAGCTGAGTCGAGGCGCTTCACTGCCTTCGTCACCACAGAGGGCCTATACGAATTTACCAAAATGCCTTTCGGTTTGGTAAACGCCCCAGCAGAGTTTAATAGGATGATGAGCAAGGTAACCCGAATGTTAAAGCCAGGGGATGTTTTAGTGTACATGGATGATGTGCTCATTCCTAGCAAAACGATTGAAGAAGGGCTTGAGAAACTGGAACGATTGTTGGAAGTTCTGAAGAAGGTGGGGTTAACCTTGAAAATTTCAAAGTGCGAGTTCTTTAAAGAGAACGTTGAGTATTTAGGATTTGAGATTACTAAAAATGGAATCAGACCAGGAAAAAGGAAAATTTTAGCAGTGAAGGATTTTCAGAGGCCGGAGAACGTACATGAAGTAAGGCGATTCGTTGGATTGACCAGTTTCTTTAGAAGATTTGTACCAGAATTTGCCACAATAAGCAAACCGTTGACTGCATTAACAAAGAAGGATATTGAGTTCAAGTGGACGGAAAGTCAAGAAAAGGCATTCCAGGACTTGAAGGAAAAGTTGATAGAACGCCCAGTGTTAGCGTTGTTCGACATCAATGCTGAACATGAAGTTCATACCGATGCCAGTAGACAGGGATTGGCAGGAATCTTACTACAGCATCGTGAGGGAGAGGCATGGAGACCAGTTGTGTATTTTAGTCGATAGACGACGGAAACTGAGAAGGCCTACCATAGCTATGAATTAGAAGCGTTAGCAGTCGTTGAGTCAATAGATAGATTCAAAATGTACGTGTACAAAATGGGTCGTTCCAAGAGATGTCATTCCCTGAATTATAAAGGGAAGTCACGACGACATGGGACATTTCGGTGAAGAGAAGACTCTGGAGCATCTGAAGAGGTATTTTTGGTTTCCGAGGATGAGGAAAAGGGTCAGGAAGTACATAGCTGCCTGTATTGAGTGTACCTACCATAAACGACCTGGAGGTAAAAGAGAAGGCGAATTGCATACGATGGAAAGGGTCTCCACTCCTTTTCATACCGTTCACATCGATCACCTAGGCCCATTTCCTAAGAGCAAGAAGGGAAATGAGTATGTATTGGCATACCAAGACAACTTTACGAAATTTATTATGCTGAAGGTCGTGAGGAACACGAAGACCAAGCCGGTATGCGAGGCGTTAAGTGAGATATTTAGCATTTTCGGTAGTCCGCAACGTCTGATTTCGGACAGAGGTACGGCCTTCACTTCAAAGGAGTTCGAGGAACTTTGCGAAAATCATCAGATTAAGCATATAAAGATTGCTACCGCCACACCGAGAGCGAATGGGCAAGTAGAGAGGTCCAACGCCGTAATTGGAACTGCGATTTCGACTATGTACACTCAAGAAGATGGGAGTGATTGGGATGTATCGCTCAAAGATATTCAGTTCTCAATGAATTCGATGACGAACAAAACAACAGGGAAGAGTCCTCATGAACTCTCGCGTTTAGGCTCAGGACTTCATTGAAAAACCGCGTTATTCTGACCTTAGAGGACAATTTAGAAGAAAAGGTCGCAGATACGCTCGAAGAAGATAGGGAAATAGCCCTATCCAGAATAGATAAGGCACAGAGAGAACAAAAGGAGAAATATGATGCTAGACATAAACCACCTAGACATTACCAGAAGGGAGATTTGGTGTTAGTGGAAAGGGAAGCACAGGCTACGGGAGTGTCGCGTGAGTTAGCACCGAAATTTAAGGGTCCGTATGTAGTGGCTGAGATTTTACCTAGGGACAGATACGTGCTGAAAGACCTTCCCGGAGCTAAACGAACTCAAAGATCATTCAATTCCATGTTTAGTGCAGACCGAATGAAGCCATGGTGTAAGGCTCCAGAAGACGAGGAAGTGGAAGGGGCAGACCAAGAGGACACTGAAGCTGAAGAAGTAGATGACCTTGGGAAAGCGAATGCTGCAGACCAAGAGGACAATGAAGCTGAAGAAGTATATATATATATATATATATATACGAGTAAAATGTAGCTTGCATACTGCAAGCAGATCGACAACACTAATTTCATATCGGCATTATATCGGGACGGTCCTCAAAAGAAAAAAAAGGATTTAATTTTTTCTTAAAATTCGCTGAAATGTCATCGTCTGGCATCGAACCCGGGTCTTACTGAAAACCTACTATGAAAAACAATAGAAGATCACCATCTCTAACTATGTGTGAAAATTCAAGCAGAAATATTGGCTACAACTGCCTCGAAAGACGCTCTAATGTTCACGATTGTAAATGGCTCTCGGGACTCGAACCAAGGACGATCTTGGAAATTTAAAAAATGTTTCTGAAAGTTATTATTGATCGCAATCTATATGCCAAATTTCAAGTTTCTATATTATTGGGAAAGGTTTCAAAATAATTCCTATAATTCGGATTAACTTCTGATTGCAGAGACACCTGGTGTCGAACCCAGGACACATTGATAGCTATGAATGCATAGTTTGATTTGTTTAGCCTGGTTCTTCCATCATGCTAAGTTTTAAGTAGATAGCTTGCAGGGAAGTACCTTAAACTTGTTTCCGTTATCTCCATAAGAAATGCATTGAGGAATGTAAATGGCCCTCTGGGATCGAACCAAGGAACATCAGGGAAAACATAAAAATCGATTATGAAATATATTTATGATATCTAACCCCATACCGAATTTCAAGTTTCCATGCCATCGGGAAAGGGTCCAAAAAAAATCTTAAAAATCGCCACAATACATTTTAAACGGCAGATTTTTGCATCGACCTAGCATCGAACCCAGGTTATTTTTCGTAAAACTCATTTATGTTTTTGATAGATCATGACCATATATAAAGGCTCCCTGAGTTTTGATTCTCTACCTATCCGGGAAGTATTTTTTTTTAATTCCCGAAAATCAAAGCAATGCATTTAAACGGGAAAAATCGGGACTTTGGAGCCCCCTGGAATCGAACCGATGACACTGAGGATCAAAATCGCAATTTTTCTGGAGGTTATACGTTATGGCCAATATGTCGTAAAAATTTCAGCTCAATCACTCTTGTGGTTTAGGCTGTGAGTTTGTATCCTCTCTCTATATATCTATTATATATAGATGCTTCTCCGGATTCATTCATGTATCCATATATATATACGAGTAAAATGTAGCTTGCATACTGCAAGCAGATCGACAACACTAATTTCATATCGGCATCATATCGGGACGGACATCAAAAGAAAAAAAAAATTCAAAATATTCGTAGAATTCGCTGCAATTTAATCACCTGGCAGCGAACCCCGGTCTTCCTGGTGTACTTACTATGCAGCAAAATAGAAAATTACCATATCAAACTATGTGTGAAAATTCAAGCAAAACTATTAGGTGCAACTACCTCAAACGACGTCCTACTATTCACATACACTCCTTATTTGAGAAATTATAATGTGCTCTGGCATCGAACCCAGGAACAGCATGGTCTTATCTATTTTTTTTCTTAAACAAAGTGTTAATATACATCTTCCATCTAAGCAAGAGCTCCCTTACATATCGATAAATGCATAAAAAAATTATGAAAAGATACCCCATAGTATTATATATGGGTGATATTTTTACCGCCCGGCATCGAACCCGGGTCTTTCAGGCAATACTTTCTATGCAGCACAAAAGAAAAACACCATCTCTAACCGCGTATGCAAATTCAAGCAGAAATATTGGTTACAACTGCCTCAAATGACGTCCTACTTTTCCTTTATATTCCTTATGAGAGAAACGTTATTGTGCTCTGGCTTCGAACCCAGGAACAGTACGGTCTTATGAAAATTTTTTTCTAAAACTTATTCGTACCATACATCTTCCAGCCAAGCACGAACATCCTATCATTTCGATAAGTGCATCTAAAAAAATAATGAAAAACGGCTCCCATGTATTTTAAAGGGCAGATCTTTGCATCGTCCTAGCATCGAACCCAGGATAACTTTTGTAAAAGTCAGTGATGTTTTCGAAAGTCCAAGACCATAAATATAGGCACCTTGAGTTTTACTTCTCTACCTATCCGGAAAGTATTTTTTTTTAATTCCCGAAAATCACGGCAATGCATTCAAACGGGAAAAATCGGGACTTTGGGGCCCTCTGGAATCGAACCTATGACACTGAGGATCAAAGTCTCTTTTTTCCTGGGGGTTTCACGTTATGGCCAATATGTCATAAAAATTTCAGATCAATGACGCTTGTAGTTTAGGCTGTGAATTTGTATCCTATCTATCTATATAGGTATATATATGAATGAATCCGGAGAAGCATCTACAGTGAAACCTCTATTCAGCGGCCACCAATGGGGACAAAAAATAATGGCCGCTTAAGGAGGTGGCCGCTGAATAGAGGTTAAGTTATTTTTCCCGAAGGAATCCATGGAATGGATGGATTTGAATGTGTCTGCTTAGGATGATTAATTATATTATTTTTAAACTTTTGTATTTGTATTAACGTTTTAAATTAACAAAATTGTATTTTATTGTTGATTGTTTAGAAATAAAACACTTTTGCTCTGCGGCACAAAGTTCAATAGAGTCTATTAATATTTCTAAGTGTTTTTGCGTGTTCTCCCCAAACTGTCGATCTAACCCTTTGCTGAGAGACCGCATGCCTCGTAGATTTTGCATTCTTTCAGCTATTGAACACGATGGTTCATCGTCATCATCATCTTCACTTTCTACGAAAATAGGGTCTGTGGATTCGTCTTTTTTATATGTGCTCTCTCCTGCAAAAATATTCTATTATCAGTTACACATCATACTATTATTATGTATTACTTATCGACAAGGCAGCTCTCCGAGTATAAATGAAAATTTAAATAAATTAGAAACATTGAATTAGCTTTCTGAAATAGCTTCAAATATAATAACGATGTATGAATTTAGGTAATATATGTGATTTATTCAAAAATATCATAAATGATAAAAAATTATTTCTACTTAGAGAAGGAATACTGTCATCGATATCGGTCCTTGTTTTCTCTTTTTCATTACAAATCCACACGAATAAAATATTATTTAGTCATTATCTTGATGGTCTTCCATCAGTCCAGCCTCCCAGTCTCCACTCAGATCATTGTAGCAGTCAGTATTTTTCAATTCTTCATCCACATCGTATGATATCCCAAGAATTCTCACTAGTGACTGCAATTCCTCACTCTCTCTAAGTTCTTCTTATGATGCTTCTTCGTCAATCCTGTCGGTGGTTATACCACAAATCCCGAAGCACTTTTTGATGGTACTTTCACTAATTGCATTCCATGATGAAATTGACCAGGACAGAGCATAACTAACATTTACGAGCTTTAATAAATCGAAGACGCTGTCGGCTTTGTCCATCCTGGAAAGAGGGGATCGTAGAACTCGCTTCCGATATTGGAGCTTAAACGACTGTATAATCCCTTGGTCTAGTGGCTGTAAGTTGGCACATGTGTTTGGAGGCAGATACAACGACTTAACATTTGTAAGGGAAACGCTTGGATGGCATGGGGCATTGTCAAGCAACAGAATCACCTTCCACTGTTCATAGGCCATCTTAGCATTGAAGTCCTTCAGCCAAGATTCGAAAATTGTCGATGTCATCCATGTCCTTCTATTCGCATTCCATTTTACTCCTAACTGTTGGGCATCAACTCTTTTAAAACAACGAGGTCTCAGAGATTTCCCTATTATCAAGAGTTTCTCTTTCTCTCCCACCGCATTACAGCACAGCAGCACTGTTTATCTGTCTCTAGACATCTTTCATCCTTTGCACATCTCATTGCTGAGGGTAAGGGATTTTTAAGGTATTGACCGTTGAAAAAGGCCACTCTCGTCAGCATTAAATATGTCACGAAGGGCATAACCATTTAAAAGGGATGGTAATCTTTTCTTCCAATCGTAAACATCCTTCGGATTTGCTTCTCCACACACTGCACGATATGCAATACTTTGGCGTTTTCTGAAACACTCTAACCAACCATTGCTGGCAACGAAATTATTCACCTCCAATTCCTTCGCTATTTTACGAGCTTTCTCTTGGATCATCGGTCCTCTCACAGGTAATCTCTTTGCTCGCGCACTCGAAAACCACTTGTACACAACCTCATTCTTTCTCGGCACTCACCGATCTCTTCCTTTTCGTTGCGCGATTCTTATTGTCCTCCCAGTCCTTCAAAATGGAGCTTTAGTTTTTCAAAATGTTATTTATTTGTGCCCTTCCACAATTAAAAGTAATAGCCAATTTTCTTGCCGAAATTCCATTCTTACTCTCCAAAATAACTTTCCTTCTCTCTTCCAGAGTCAGGACGAGTTTGTTCTTGCCTCCGCTCATTTTGCCGATTTCACTGACTACTGCTGTATATTACTGAAACAATTGGGTTGAACGCTAGAGACAATACGAAGTAAAAACTCAGAGTATCCGAATTAATCACTCGGTTTCTTCCCTATTTACGATCCTTTAAATGGAGACGATCTGGAGTTCTATAGCGTTGCATGGTTCTGTCGGAGAGGTATGACCGGGGAGTAGGCGATAAGATAAGAGGGGTAAAATGTTTACGAAATCTAAGACCAGGCCAACCAAGTTTCTGACCCCTTCCCCTCCAAGCTTCCACTCTATCCCCGATAGTGCAATCCCTAGAATTAATGTTGTAGCAAATAAAAAAAATCTTTTTACCGAAGCTTGGCGGGCACTGTACGAGGTCGCTTCGGGCACCTGGGTGGCCGCGGGCATCAGGTTGAGTACCCCTGCTCTGTCGGGCCGACGCTACACAGGGACAGAAAACGCTACCCACAGTAAAAAAAATTACGTATGCTCATATCATCACCTTACCGCTCATCCCAAACATGCCTATATTTTGGAGGTAAAGTGGATTGGAAAACACTGACAGTAAATAAAAGCATGGTGTGCTTCTGCACACGACGGGCATTTTTCATGGCGATTTCTTTGGTCGAAAGACCCGGGGTCGCATCCTTCATCCTCATCCATTACAGTGGTACTCACTTGCTCTCCGACTCTCTGCATGGGATGGTGAACTGTCACGGAAATAAATCTTCTTTATTTTACTCTTGGTTTATTAATTGTTGTCAGCAGTGGGTCGTCACAACATTAATGGTGTCTGGCGTGGCTTCTTTGCGACAGCATCATCCAACTCAAGAGAGCCTCATGATAGACTAAAATGCTGATGAAGATCTCTACAATTTCTAAAACCAAGAACCATAATACAACATAGTGGTGTCTTAGTAAATAAGTTTGTTTAAAGAAAAATCGGAAATCTTCGAAAGCAAAAAGAATTTCTGGTCGCGGAAATAGTGGCCGCAGGCCTAACATAGAGTGACCGCTGGCCGCTTAAGGAGGTGACCGCTGAAAGGAGGTGAAATTTACATTGTTTATACGGGATATTCGTTCCGTTCCCGAAAAAAATGGCCGCTTGAGGAGGTGACCGCTTAAGGGAGGTGGCCGTTGAGGCAGGTTTCACTGTATATATAATAGATATATATATATATATACGAGTAAAATGTTGCTTGCATACTGCAAGCAGATCGGCAATTCTAATTTCATATCGGCATCATATCGGGATGGTCCTCTTAAGAAAAAAAAAAAGGATTTAATTTTTTCTTAAAATTCGCTGAAATTTCATCGTCTGGAATCGAACCCGGGTCTTACTGAAAACCTACTATGAAACACAATAGAAGATCACCATCTCTAACTATGTGTGAAAATTCAAGCAGAAATATTGGCTACAACTGCCTCAAAAGACGCTCTAATGTTCACGAATGTAAATGGCTCTCGGGACTCGAACCAAGGACGATCTTGGAAACTTAAAAAAGTTTTCTGAAAGTTATTATTGATCTCAATCTATATGCCAAATTTCAAGTTTCTACATTATTGGGAAAGGTTTCAAAATAATTCCTAAAAATCGGATCAACTTCTGATTGCAGAGACACCTGGTGTCGAACCCAGGACACATTGATAGCTATGAATGCATAGTTAGATTTGTTAAGACTGGATCTTCTATCATGCAAAGTTTTAAGTCGATAGCATGCCGGGAAGTACCTAAAACTTGTTTCCGTTATCTCCATAAGAAATGCATTGAGGAATGTAAATGGCCCTCTGGGATCGAACCAAGGAACATCAGGGAAAGCATAAAAATCGATTATGAAAAATATTTATGATATCTAACCTCATACCGAATTTCAAGTTTCCATGCCATCGGGAAAGGATCCAAAAAAAATCTTAAAAATCGCCACAATGCTTTTTAAACGGCAGATATTTGCATCGACCTAGCATCGAACCCAGGTTATTTTCCGTAAAACTCATTTATGTTTTCGATAGATCATGACCATATATAAAGGCTCCTTGAGTTTTGATTCTCTACCTATCCGGGAAGTATTTTTTTTAAATTCCCGAAAATCAAAGCAATGCATTTAAACGGGAAAAATCGGGACTTTGGAGCCCCCTGGCATCGAACCCATGACTCTGAGGATCCTAATCGCAATTTTTCTGGTGGTTACACGTTATGGCCAATACTCCGTAAAAATTTCAGCTCAATCACTCTTGTGGTTTAGGCTGTGAGTTTGTATCCTCTCTATATATATCTATTATATATAGATGCTTCTCCGGATTCATTCATATATATAGCCATATAGCTATATAGCCATATAGCTATATAGCTATATAGATAGGATACAAATTCACAGGCTAAACTACAAGCGTCATTGCCTTGAAATTTTTATGACGTATTGGCCATAACGTGAAACCCCCAGGAAAAAAGCGACTTTGATCCTCAGTGTCATAGGTTCGATTCCAGAGGGCCTCAAAGTCCCGATTTTTCCCGTTTAAATGCATTACTTAGATTTTCGGGAATTTAAAAAAAAAAATTTCCGGATAGGTAGAGATTCGAAACTCAAGGAACCTATATATATGGTCATGGTCTATCGAAAACATAAATGAGTTTTACGGAAAATATCCTAGGTTCGATGCTAGGTCAAGGCAAAAATCGGCCGTTTAAAATGTATTGTAGCGATTTTTAAGATTTTTTTTGGACCCTTTCCCGATGGCATGGAAAATTGAAATTCGGTATGGTGTTAGATATCATAAATATATTTCATAATCGGTTTTTATGTTTTCCCTGATGTTCCTTGGTTCGATCCCAGAGGGCCATTTACATTCCTCAATGCATTTCTTACGGAGATAACGGAAACAAGTTTAAGGTACTTCCCGGCATGCTATCGACTTAAAACTTAGCATGATAGAAGAACCAGTCTTAACAAATCAAACTATGCATTCATAGCTATCAATGTGTCATGGGTTCGACACCAGGTGTCTCTGCAATCAGAAGTTGATCCGATTTTTAGGAATTATTTTGAAACCTTTGCCAATAATATAGAAACTTAAAATTTGGCATATACATTGAGATGATTAATAACTTTTAGAAACATTTATTAAATTTTAGAGATCGTCCTTGGTTCTAGTCCCGAGAGCCATTTACATTCGTGAACATTAGCGCGTCTTTTGAGGCAGTTGTAGCCAATATTTCTGCTTGAATTTTCACACATAGTTAGAGATGGTGAATTTCTATTGTGTTTCATAGTAGGTTTTCCAGTAAGACCCGGGTTCGATTCCAGACGATGAAATTTCAGCGAATTTTAAGAAAAAATTAAATCCCTTTTTTTCTTATGAGGACCGTCCCGATGTGATGCCGTTATGAAATTATTATTGCCGATCTGCTTGCAGTATGCAAGCTACATTTTACTCGTATATATATATGGATACATGAATGAATCCGGAGAAGCATCTATATATAATAGATATATATAGAGAGAGGATACAAACTCACAGCCTAAACCACAAGAGTGATTGAGTTGAAATTTTTACGGCATATTGGCCATGACGTGTTACCTCCAAGAAAAAGCCGATTTTGAACTTCAGTGTCATAGGTTCGATTCCAGAGGGCCCCAAAGTCGCGATTTTCTCCATAAGGATACATGGCGGGGATTTTCGAAAATTTTTTTGGTGCACTTCCCGGGAGAGTAGAGAAATGAAATTCGAGATATCGCTAGATGCCAAAGATATCTAAAGAAAACCATAAAGACATCTACGAATATTATCCTTGGTTCGATGCTAGGCTGGGGCAAAAATTGGCCGTTTAAAATGCATTGCGGCGATTTTTAAGATTTTTTTTGGATCCTTTCCCGATAACATGGATACATGAAACTCGGCACGTCGATAGATATCATGAATTTATTTCATAATCGAATTTTACATATTAGCTTATGGTCCTTGGTTCGATCCCAGAGGACCATTTGGTTTTCCCAATGCTTTTCTTACGGAGATAACGGAAACAAGTTTTAGGTACTTCCCGGCACGATATCGACTTCAAACTTTGCATGTAGAAAGATCAAGTCCATACAAATCAAACAGTGCATTTACAGCTATCAAAGTGTCCTGGGTTCGACACCAGGTGTCTCTGCAATCAGAAGTTGATCCGATTTTTAGGAATTATTTTGAAACCTTTGCCAATAATATAGAAACTTGAAATTTGGCATATAGATAGAGATCATAAATAACTTTCAGAAACATTTTTTAGATTTCCAAGATCGTCCTTGGTTCGAATCCAGGGAGCCATTTAAATTCGTGAAAATTAGAACGTCTTTTGAGGCAGTTGTAGCCCATATTTCTGCTTGAATTTTCACAAATCGTTAGAGATGGTGATGTTCTATTGTGCTGCATAGAAAGTTCACAGTAAAGACCCGGGTTCGATGCCAGACGATGGAATTTAGGCAAATTTTAAGAAAAATTTCAATCCATTTTTTTCTTTTGATGGCCGTCCGGATATGATGCCGACATGAAAATAGTGTTGTTGATCTGCTTGCAGTATGCAAGCTACATTTTACTCGTATATATATATATATATATATATATATATATATATATATATATATATATATATATATATATATGGATACATGAATGAATCCGGAGAAGCATCTATATATAATAGATATATTAAGATATATATGTATATATCTTTTTATAGTCTCTTAATTAACACATGAGCCCTCTGTTGAAGTTACATGGCAAATTTGGGCTCATCTAGGATTTACCTCTGCTCTAATAACTAGCATTACTCAGATTAGTTAAGGAATTAGATGCTTCTCTGGATTCATTCATATATCATACGAGTAAAATGTAGCTTGCATAATGCAAGCAGAACAGCAATACTAATTTTATATCGGCATCATATCGGGACGGTCCTCAAATGAAAAAAAAAGGATTGAAATTTTCATTTAAATTCGCTGATTTTCATCCTCTGGCATCGAACCCGGGTCTTACTGGTGAACTTACTATGCAGCACAAAAGAAGATCACCATCTCTAACTATGTGTGAAAATTCAAGCAGAAATATTGGCTACAACTGCCTCAAAAGAAGTTCTAATTTTCACGAATGTAAATGGCTCTCTGGATTCGAACCAAGGACGATCATGGAGATCTAAAACATGTTTCTGAAAGTTATCTATGATCTATATCTATATGCCGAATTTCAAGTTTCTATATTATTGGGAAAGGTTTCAAAATAATTCCTAAAAATCGGATCAACTTCTGATTTCAGAGACACCTGGTGTCGAACCCAGGAAATATTGGTAGCCGTGAATGGACAGTATGACTTAGTAAGACTTCATCTTATTTCATACAAAGTTTGAAGGTGATATCATGCCGGGAAGTACCTAAAACGTTTTTCTTTTATCTCCATAAGAAATGCATTGAGGAATGTAAATGGCTCTCTGGGATCAAACCAAGGAACATCAGCGAATATGTAAAATTTGATTATGAAATAAATTCAAGATCTCCAACTCCATGCCGAATTTCAAGTTTTCATGCCATCGGGAAGGGGTCCAAAAAAAATCTTATAAATTGCCACAATGCATTTTAAACGGCAGATTTTTGCCTCGACCTAGCATTGAACCCAGGATATTTTCCGTAGAACTCATTTACGTTTTCGATAGATCATGACCATATATAAAGGCTCCTTGAGTTTTGACTCTCTACCTATCCGGAAAGTATTTTTTTTAAATTCCCGAAAATCAAAGCAATGCATTTAAACGGGAAAAATCGGGACTTTGGGGCCCTCTGGAATCGAACCCATGACACTGAGGATCAAAGTCGCTTTTTTCCTGGGGGTTATACGTTATGGCCAATACGCCGTAAAAATTTCGGATCAATGACGCTTGTAGTTTAGGCTGTGAATTAGTATCCTATCTATATACCTATATAGCTATATATATGAATGAATCCGGAGAAGCATCTATATATAATAGATATTAGGCTGCCCCAAGACGTAATAGAAAACCTTTTTTTTTGCGAATTCAATTATGCATACCTCTAATATATTTCTATTTGGCCTTATAAACTTACCTAATAAATATTCTTGCGATTGGATTATGGTAACCCGTGCCGACTTGATGCCAAACAATTTCAAGAAATGAAAATTTTTACCGACAAGGGGGACACCAGTTTAATGGGTAATTAAGTTACGGATTCTCACAAATCTTTCAGGGCATTCATGTACCTATATAGATGGGATACTAACAAACATCCCTCTTTCTTGGGAAAATTTCATAATCCAATCATCGCAACTCCGTGCCTACTGAAACTTTAGTTTTTTGAGTACCAAAAATTCGGAAAAATTAGTGGATAGACATTTCGGCGTGAAAATTTCCCAAAAACAGGTCCCAGGAATGGCCAATTTTGGGGATCTTCAGTTCTTTGAACCCTGGTTCTTCTTTAAAAGTCAAAACACCAATTTAAAGCAAGCATCTTAAACTAGACATCAATACAAACATTTTGATGGGTCGGGAGCCAAAAAAGGTCTAACCAGCTCAGAGATACGAACATTTTAAAATTGGGGTTTTTTCGAAAATTTAGCCTATAGATATTGCCATAACCTATCAAAAACATTAATGATTTTTACAGAAAATATCCTATGTTTGATACTAGGACAATGCAAAAATCAGTCATTTAAAATACATTGAGGTAGTTTTTCATTATTTTTTTTATGCATTTAACGAAATGATAGGAAGGTCTTGCTTTATTAGAAGATGTATATTAAGACTTGGATGAAAAAAAATTTAGATACTACCATACTGTTCCTGGGTTCGATGTCCGAGCACATTAAAATTTCTCCCATAAGGAATATAATTGAAAAGTAGGACATCGTTTGAGGCATAGTTTTCATTATTAGTAGTTTTCATTATTTATTTTGATGCACTTATCGAAATAATAGGAAGTTCTTGCTTAGATAGAAGATGTATATTAGGACTTGGTTTAAGAAAAAAAAATAGATAAGACCATGCTCTCTCTGGGTTCGATGCCAGAGTACATTACAATTTCTCACATAAGGAATATATGTGAAAAGTAGGACGTCATTTGAGGCAGTTGCAGCCAAATTTCCGCTTAAATTTTCACACATAGTTAGAGATGGTGATCTTCTATTTTGCTGCATAGTAAGTTCACCAGGAAGACCCGGGTTCGATTAAATTGCAGCGAATTTTAAAAATATTTTCAATCCTTTTTTTTTTTTTCTTTTGAGGACCGTCCCGATATGATGCCGATATGAAATTAGTGTTTTTGATCTGCTTGCAGTATGCAAGCTACATAATTACTCGTAATAATAGTAATGGCTGCATATGGAATTTATTCAGCATTAACTAAGCGAGGTATCTAAGTTCGCACAAACAAAATCCACTTTTTTTTTTTGGCCAGCTTTTTTCGATTCTAGCCCACAGTACGAAGTTATATATATTAGAATATTGCTGCTTTATTTACTAAATAATCATTTAGTTCTGTAATCCTTCCATAATAAATCAGCACAAATTTTCATTTCTCATCTTTTTTATCGAGTTGGCACGGGTTACCATAACTCAATCTCAATAATATATATTATGCAAGTTATAAAGGACAAACAGAAAAAAATATAGCGTATGCATATTTGAATTTGCAAAAATATGGAAGAAAATATATTCTTATTAACTCGAGATCTATACAGCAATATGTGTGTATTGCATGGTTGCCTAACTCTGATATTCAGTTGCTAATTTTTTATAAACAAAAGCCCATTGAGTTAAACGGTCAGATATAAGGTCCACGGTTTTTAAGCAAAGAGCAAGCCCTGAAAGATTCATGAGAATCCGTTTGTTAATTACCCATTAACCTGGTGTTTCCCTTGTCAGTACAAATTTTCATTTCTCGAAATTTTTTGGCATCAAGTCAGCATGGGTTACCATAATCCAATCGCAATAATATTTAATAGATAAGTTTATAAGGCCAAATTGAAAAAAAATATAGGGTATGCGTAATTACAATCACAAAAAAAATTTTCTATTATGTCTTGGGACACCCTAGTATATACATATAATATTTAATTTTCTATCTTAAAGTAGCAAATAAATATGGTTGTATCTTATAAGCCTCATCAGAGATTAACTTTCTGAGACATTTTCACTTTTATGCTGCATGTCAAGAAGGGTATGCAGGGGACATCCACTGTGGCTAGCTTTCAAATGGTAGTTTTACAATCCATTCACACAAATATCACTGCGTATGGTTCTTCGTCAACCTTTTTCCCATCTCTTAGCATCTGTGTTACCCTAAGTGCCTTACCTCGAGTCAGCCTCATTTTCAGGCACTTTTGATTTCATTTTGAACATCACTAGGCATGAATTCATAAGAAGGATTTAAGATATTTTCCTTTAACGTTACATCTAATAATTACATATCAGAACACCACAAATATTGTGTATCAAAAAATGAGATGGAATTACTATACCTTCTCTTCTTGTAGAAAGCAATGCATAGCCTGAGTCACATCAGCAGCATGGATGGCATTATGATAAGGATTTGTACTGTGATAACCCTCTTCTACTAAAGCTTAAACAGAAAAGAGATGCAATTATATAAATTTATCAGTAGAGTTTATAAAACATGAAAAATATTTTCTGACTTTCAAAAGATGCTTCTTCATGTTTGTTTGAAATACAAATAATAATAGTTTAATTAATCCTAAGGCATACAACTATGCATAGGACAAGTCAATGGACATAAATTCACTCTCTAAATCCTTTGTCTAAATATTCCTGGACAATGTAAAAACATTTACTCAGTAAATAGTTAAAGACTGCATGTTTAAATTTCTAGAAAGTTTTAATCTTTTCAATTTCAAGTTAGAATTTATAGTAAATGGAGATCCTAAGATTTTTGAGCCTCTTGAACTGACTTCCATATGAGATCTTGGTTGATGCAGGTCATTGGGATATGGTCAACCAAAGGAAGTCATTCATGTTCCTCTTAACAAATAATAAAATATTATAAATATGCATGGAATAAACTGTTAGTTTTTTAAATTTAAAATATAGGCTTACAGATTACTCTGAGAAGATAATCTAATATTACAGAAGATAATATTACCATCATCTATCAAATTCTAAAAATTTATATTATTCCATTCACTATCATCCATCTTGTAAAATGATGAGAGGTGATGAGATTAAATTTGTTTTTTTTTGATAGTATCCATAAACTTAGGGGATTTTGATTTACCCAGAAAAAAACTCAGGATTTTCTCAGAAACTTTTTCACTGTAAGTATTTTCATGCAGAAATAGAACAAAGTGACTACATTTCTCAATTCATTTTGTAAAACAAATCTTGACATTCCCATATGATTCTTGTAGATGTTTGTCTCCAAATTTTCAACAGCAAAATTGATGACAGCTGGAAAGTCTATGAAATGAGGCAGCTCTCAATGCCAAGAACTATTCTGTATCTTGAAAACATAGGAACAAATTCCAAATTGTCTTGAAAGTATCAATTTCCTATATCTCCTGCAATTATGATGGCATTTAACCTTGCTCAAATTTTATTGCACCTTATGTATCATTTATACTCTTAGCAAAAAGTTTTCAAAATCAATGTTTGTCAACTTTACTTTCCCATACAAAAAGTTGCAACATCCTTCCACAAGCAATGCACAGTAAGGTGGGCAAAAATAGCATATTTCCAAAATCAAATTTACCCTACAGGGGAAAGTTGGGTACCACTATGAAAATCTCACATGCTTATTTCTTTTAAATCTGATAATATTAACCACTGATGCCAGAGCCCAGGATTTTAAAATTCTTCTGAAATACAAAACAAATGCCTATGGAGATAGGCATTGTAAATATCAATTATACATTTTAGTGAGTATCAACAATGAATTTATTTTTCTAAATTAAATTTCTGAAATTTTAAATTGTGGATAGGGCTCAGGTAATAGCCACGAAACAGGACAACATTAATGGCACCATTTGAAGACAGCAGAGTCCAAAAAAGTTTGGCTATAAAAGCCGCGACACTCAGTGTGGGCAGGGAATTCACCATGGAACCCTTACTGCGGCACTTCATAGGACAGCAGAGCAGTGAAGTTATCGAGCCAACACTTTCCTCTGAAGATTTTACTTTTTAGTTTCCAGTAGCTACTTTTATATTGCAATGGCTTATTTTATTGTGAAGCAGCTTACTTTTGTATTTTTACTTCATAGTTATTTTTATGTTGCCTTTGGAATAAAGGTTTTGAGAACTACAGATGAGTCATCCATTTATTCTACATTTACAAAATTTATTTAACGCAATCTATGGTTATATGATGACTGGGAATCAACTGTTATTTCTTTACAAATGTCTCAATCATCAAAGAACTTAACGATGAAATTTTAATTTGCATGAGGAAGCACTAAACCCAAAGTTGAACAAGGAGTGAAAAACGGTGACATGACTGCGACTCAAACCCAGGTCTTCCACTTTCCGGGCAGCTGTTCTGTGGGGTTCGAGTCCCAGTTATGTCACAATTTTTCACTCCTTGTTCAACTTTGTCTCAATCATCCTTTGGTAAAAGTAATCTGTGGAAAGAATCCAAGAAATTAAAAATTTTGAAATGAACAATAATTGCCATGAAATAATATGCATCTAATGATTTATTGCAATTCAAATATATTTATTTCATTAAGGTAGCGAGTGAGTATAGTTTGATTACCAAGTCTTTATCTAAGTAGCTCTTAGAATGTTTCGTAGCAAAACTTACGAGAACTTTTCTACAGAGATTACTAAACTATTATAGAAATAAATTAATCATTGATACTTACTAAAATGCATCTCCCAGAAGACTGTGGAGAGCGTCAGACCTACACTACAAAACAGCTCTGGGTTTTCATTTCATTATCAAATTAAAGCAATTTGCCAATTTCCATTACCTAAAGGGTCGATTTAGCCAATTTTCTTGTTGAATTTCTGTGGAATGACCCAATTCCAAATTTAACAATTCGGATTTAATTTGAGGCAGTTTTGTGAGCACCACTCTGAAACTCTAAATTACCACTTCCCCAGTTGATACTAGGTTAATGGCATTAGGCCGAGTAAGTAAGATGCTGATATCATCAGTATATATTATCATACTTGTTCATAAAGTATCCATTATTTGGACTAAAGCCTTGTTGTGATGGAAGGGCTTACATTTTCCTATAACAGATGGAGCTATACTGGCTCGAACTTGGTTGCTTTTAAGACACCCATTGCTGTTGCAAAATAAAAAGTGTTTGGGAAGGGAGGGGAGACCACCTCGACTATTTATCCCTTGATGCACCACAATAACGTCATTGGTACTAACAAACATGGGACTAAGCCCTCAATGAAGTGTAATGTGAGTGCCTGGCAAGGATAGGAGCAAGACCATCTCAATCGTCATTCCTTGAAGCCATTACACAAGGAAATATGAGTAGAGGAAAAAAGATGGACAGGGAATTGAGGGTGGAATACTAGGACAATGCTGAGAAATAGGATTTTGGAAATTGTAACAGTAGAAACGAAGTGGTCCATCATTAATAGAATAGAGTAAAAGGGGAAGATGGGGGAGATTTTTGAAGTACTAATGTAAGAATTTTTTTCAATTACAGAAGTACTTGTCAGAAGGGGGTCACCGTAGAGTTAGAAAAGATAGCAGTAGAAGCTGTGACCAAGCAATAAGTGAACCCATAAGAATAAGAGGAATAACCTCTGTATGATCAGTAACATCTTTAAGCTCTATAACAGACAGAAATACATATGGAAAAGTCTGGAGAACAAATAAGTACCAAATAAAATACATATTAGTAAGTAAAAGATTTAGAAATAGTATTGAAACTTGTAACGCTATTCTGAAGTTGATGAAGACTTGGGTCATAATATGGTAGTGATGAAAACTGAGTTCTGATTTAAAAAGATCTTTGGAGCAAGACTGCAAATGAAATTTAAAAACCCTCTGGGATTAGAAAGTCAGTGAGTTTCAAGAGTCTTGTTGGCACCTAAGAGGTAAATAGTAGGAACTTACAACAGAAGTAGGTATGGGAAAAAATTTAATGTGGTGTCAGGGGTATCACTTGAAGAACTATTGGGAGAGTCAGGCAAAACAAAGTTAAGAAACTATGGGTAATAGTGGAATTGTAAATTAAAATCGTGGAAAGAAGAAAATGGAAAAGGGCAAATAAAGAGCATGGGTGTACAATGTAGAGAGAATAAACAACAAAACAGTGGTAGAAGAGAGAGTTCAATGAAATAAAGAACTTGGATGAAACTGGTAGGGTTGATTAATGGCATGCATGCAAAAGAAAATCATGAAAAGGTGAAGAAATTGACAGGAATCAAATGAGTAATAGAATGGTCATGGTAAAAGGTGGCATGGGATACATTCCAAAGAATCTAAGGTGCGAATGTGATGAGGACTGATTGATGTGACAGATTTTTAGTGAAAATACCCCAATTTTTCACTTTGAAAAATACATAAAAAAATGTGACAAATACTGGGGAGTCCCTCTGCTCTCTCCTTTCGAGTCTTAGACAAAAGCCTCCCTGAATTCTCACAGATGGTGGTGGATGGCTCTTTGTGGATGCTGTGTTGTGGATAAACAGTGAGGCCACTCAATCCAGCAGAAGCTTTTACCCAAAACGAACTTTTGTGCCCAAAGTGCCCATTGGATGCAACCCTCTCTCCCCCTTCCAAGTGACTGTCACTTTGTGAGATTACCATCTGAGATCAGCTTAAAATGTCTCCCCATCAAGATAATAGCTGGATTAGCTGATTAGAACTTTTCTATATTTCTGTCGATAAGACAAGACTTATGTCATGGTAACTAACCTGTGAAAGTATTTGTGCAGTGATTTACCTAAAGATGAACTTTGTAAGACTTTGCTATTCATTGGCTTTTCGGTAAATGCGAATTTTCGTCAACTTATTTAATTTTGAACTTCTAATTGATTTGCTTTCATACTTCGTACCAATTAAACGTATGTATTGTTATTAAACTTGTCATATTCAACCTCATTGTGTAACTATTGCTTTTTATCTCAATTGTAGTGTTTAAGGATGTTAAATCCTCGATTTCAAAGTGATTTAATGTCAATTTTGCTTTTTCTTACAGATACTTGCTTACATTTTTTGACATATGGGAAGAATGTATAGTACTAGGACAACTTTTTGGTTAGTTTACCTAGTACTGTTACAAATAGGGTAGCAGAGCGTGGTTGTTGTTGTGTGTTAAAATTTTGGTAAATTGCAATAAGATTAGCCCTATATTAAGTCAAATTTTGATAGTTCTCTCGCACTCATGATTTTCTAATTATATTTACGGCATATTAGCCTAGCTTTCTGCCCCTTGCTCTTGGCAACCTTATACACCGTTGTTCAAATTGAATTAATTTTGCTTAAGTCCAAAAATTCCTTCTAACAGGATAATAGGAGGCAGAAAGACCTTCATTCTGTTTCCTTTCAGGCCCAGGTCAGATCTACTGCTTCTCAAGCTAATTTTGATTTATTAAAACATTTATTTGCTGAAATTGCACCCTTTCAAATAGTTTATTCCGAGAATGTCTTTAATTTCATTTCCTACCAACCAGAAGTTTAAACTCTTGCTCCTCTCAATTTGCTTTTGTTATTATTAATTCCAAAGCTGTCGAATAATTTGAGGAGTTTTTGGCTCTTGATTATTCAAAATGAGTTTTCTGGGATGATATTGTTTGTCAGACATCAGATCAGGTATGTAGTTTGAGTGAAATTGAACGCCTCTCATCACTTAAGGTCAAACACTTCCTCTACCCTGAAGAGCCCCTATTAGTTTTTTATTACTCCTTTTGTAATGCTGTTTTGGTTCACAGATTATCCTATTCTGACAAAGATAACATATCTTTAATTTTGGATGGATTAAATCCGCTAAACCGTAGAACCTTCCTTTTTCAGTCACATCCGAAAACCATCCATCAGTTTGAGGATCTTTTAGAACATACATCTAAATAGCTTTAGGAAGCTGCGGATTACACTCATAATTTTGGCCCTGCCATCTCTTTCATTTTCATCTCGTTCATTTTCTTCAAGTTTTTCATCCAACAATACCCTCTTGTTCAACTATGTTTAATTTGGATCTTCATTTGTTAAACGCTTTGCCCCTCTCTGTATTGAGAAATTGCCTCTTTCTGGTTTGTTAGATTCTAGCTCTATTTTTCTACTATACTCCGTTTCCGAACTGAAGGTGGCTGGGCATGAGTGAGCGAGTAGCCAATGAGAGGTGTTTCCCCTGCTACCTCATCTTTCGGCTTCAGCCTACTCACTCCTTCCCCCCATGCGGTCGACCAGTGTTGCCAGAACTTGGAAATAGATGCACACACACAAGACGATGACTTTCCGCTACTCTTGCATAGAATGCAATAATCTCTATACAAAATGCTCCCAAACCTTAGTTGGGGCGATATTTTGGTTGGCCCACGTTTCATCCAAATAAAATATAGCTCTTTTGGGCTTGTTAGGATCCTGTGGATTGAGCAGGTCCTCCTCAAAAACATCATGCGATCCGTTACGATGTCACCTCTTTCCATTAGGAATTTTCTCCCATCGTTACCTTTCCTATACTTGAATCCCACGGACTTCAAGATTCTCCACAGCGATGAAACTTCCCATTGGAAATCCATTTCCTTCTTCCAATCCATTAGTAATTTTCGTAATGTAGGGTACTCCTTCCTCTCATAATATCTCAGGACTTTCCTGCGATTGACATCCTTGTCAAACTCATCAATTTTTGCAATTACGGAATTGCCCTTCATCCTCTTGGAGGGAGAAGCCAACTGTACAGCACCCGTATTCTCCAGGCTATCCCGTCCTTCCTGGAGAATTCTCTGCAGAGTAGGAGCACTTACACCACATGCGTCCGCTGTACTCTTCTGTACTTTAGCCACGCTCATCAATGGCCCATGGTTTTCTTCTTCTCGTTTAAAATAATTGCGAACCTTATTTATGATTTCCCGTGCCTGTCGGTGGAAAACCTCTCTCCTTTCTGCCATTACGCCTGACAAAATAATACAGAATACAAGCGCATAGTTCGTAAGTTACAGGAACATAATGCGTAAGTTAGGAACTTTGGCAACACTGAATGCTAAAGAGCGAAGTGCACTGCTAGGCAGTCAGAGAGAGACTGAGTCCATCCTCACGTTCCCCTCTTCTGTGATTGGCTAGAAAAGGGAAAGGCACGCAAGGGAATCCTGGCTCAGCCACCTTCAGTTCAGAAACGGAGTATAGTTGTTCTCTATTTCAGCCTTCGGTTGATCAAAAATAAGAGAAAAGAACCGGATTGCAACAAAAATAGTGGACTGTATCAATGGCCGAGGGGAATATATGACTCATCACAAAATTGGAGATAAGGAAGGTGTGCTACTGTAGGTGTCCTTTGTGGTTCAATGGATAACTGCGACTGACTGGCAAAAAGAGACCTCAAAGGCATGCACACACAAAATAATGAAAAACTCCTAAAATAGGTATTGCAAGGCATACAAAACCCTTTGAAAAAGAAAAATTGGTGTGAATACAAAACATAACCACCCACCAAAATTAGAGAATCAATTATTTTAATCTAAATGAAATAAAATAGAAGACTAACTGATACTTATCTCTGGAAAAGGCTCATAAAACACACATAATGGAAAAAAATATTTAAAAAAATTCTTCACAATTGGATAGCTCAAAGGGCGTTCAAAATAAAGGGTATGTTAAAATAACAATAAGGTTGCCTGTGAATCTTTGCTTTGGAGGGGGCAGTCACCAAAGACTTTTGATGATAGAAAGGATGCCCCCGGAAATGGGATATAGAGCTACCCTGCCTAAAAAAACAATGTTTGACAAAAAAAAGAAAAATATCCCTAGATAATCTTCTAGGAATCAATTGGTAGCTTTACCAATTGAACGACAGGTTGTGTTAAAATGACATTTGAATGACGAATATTAACTACTTGGACACAATTGTCCTGACCTGGTAATATATTCGTAACTCTCCCCAATCTCCATTGCTGAGAAGGGGACTTATCACTTTGAATAAGCACTAAATCTCCCACATCAACTAGCGATTGATCTTTATACCACTTCGATTGCATCTGTAGCGTAAGCAAATACTCTTTTGACCACCTCTGCCAGAGGTGCTAAGTTATTTGCCTTACAAGTTCCCAGCGAGATAACCTACTACAATTCAAATCTGTGATTGTAGAATGAAAGGTGCTAAGGAGCAGGGCACCAAGTAAAAAATGCCCTGGAGTTAAAGGTTGTGAGTTGAGAGTTGCTTCAACTCTGGCAAACACAGTTGGCAGTTCCTCTTACGTCAATGAGCATTCCCCAATTATCCTTCACAATATATTCTTGGCAGTTTCCATATTTGCCTCCCACAAACCTCCAAAATGTGGAGCAACTGGTGGATTTAAATGCTAAGTAATATGTCTACTTATGAGCAGATCAGTAATATTATCCTTAAGAAAAGAGTTGTGAAATTGTCTGCTGATTCCCATTAGATATCTGCTGGCTCCAATAAAATTAGTCCCACAGTCAGAATATATGTGATCACATAAACCACGTCGTGAAATAAATCGGTCAAGAGCAGCTATAAATGCATCAGTAGACAAGTTAGACAGGACTTCAAAGTGACAGGCTTTGGTGGCAAAGCAAATAGAGAAGCATAAATAAGCCGCAGAAATTTTAGCATTTTTTTCTAATGGATTCTTTGACGTAGAAAGGACCAAAATCCACACCGGTATGATGAAATGAACGACTTGGTCGCACTCTGGAAGATCACTCATTAGAGGGTATGTTCTTCAGCAACCGTAGACTCAAGTGCAACGTACAGCAAGTACAGAAAATGAGAATGGAGAGATTGTGTTAGAACAGATGGTGGTGGTGGAATGATAGAAGCAATAACGGGAGATTGTTGATGATGGATTGGGAAGAGTCACAGATGAAAGGAGAATGCTAAAGAAGAAGTGGATGAAGAAGATAAAGGTGACGCCATCCTTTGAGTGGAATTTGATCTGGCCATGGAAAAGCTCCATGACAATAAGGCACCTGGAATAGACAATCTACCAGCAGAGTTCATTAGGTCTGCTGGCGACGAGGTTCATAATAAGTTGTACAATCTGGTTTGCAACATCTACGAGACACGTAATTTCCCAAGGGACTTTAAGAAATGCATCATTATTCCCTAAAAAGGCATCTGCCAGAAAGTATGAGCAGTATAGAAGGATTTCTCTAGTGACTCATGCATCGAAAATTCTAACCAAAATCATACAGAATAGAACAGAAGGTAAAATAAAAGCCATGTTGATCGACGATCAGTTCCGATTCAGAAGAGAAAGAGGCACTTGCGAAGCTATTCTGGATCTACAGTTCCTAATAGAAAAGAGAATACAGAAAGAGCAAGACATGTGTTTGGCATTTATTGACCTAGAAAAGGCTTTTGATAGAGTCAACTGGCAGGAAATGTTTAAAATGATGAGGGAGGTAGGAATTAAATACATAGTCACGAGAGTGGTACAAAGTCTGTACAAGGAAGAAATGGCTGTAGTGAGATGTGGAGATCACCAGGAGGAAGCATCAATAGCACAAGGGATAATACAAGGCTGCTGCACTTTCTCCAACATTGTTCAATGGATATATCCAAAGGGCCTCAGACGATGAGGTTAAGAACTTGGGCCACATTGGGGGTGCTCTAATACAGGGAGAGAGCATTAGGTTTATATGTTTTGCTGACAACATTGGAATAATGGCTGAAAAGATGACCTAAAAGCCACACCTGAGGAACCCTTGGAAAATATAACATGAAAATAAAAAACCTTGGTGCAGAGTGTGCTGCTGTTTGGATGTGAAACCTGGACACCAGGAGACTATGAAAAGAAACACATCACAGCATTTGAAATGTGGTGCTAACGCAGAATGATGAAGATTCCCTGGGTGGACAAAGTCTCAAATGAAAAAGTGTTGGAAAGAGTTGAGGAAGAGAGGCTGTGTCTGCTTGATCTCATCAGCAAAAGGAGAAATAAATTAACACATTTAGGACACAATTAGGAAGGACACATCCTGAGAAACGAAAGTCTGCTCAAAACAATATCAGAAGGCATGGTAGAAGGGAGAAATGCAAGAGGCTGGCCTAAATTACAATTTTTTTGCCAAGACATGAAGGAAACGGGCAGTACTTCCTACTCCAATATGAAGAGACTTACCCAGGATCAGGAGGCTTGAAGAAACTCTATCACAAACCAATCTTCGGATTTATGACAAAAGAAGAAGAACCTAAATTAAGTTTCCATAATTCCTGCATCAAATACTTTGCCCAAAATACAGCAGGTGATATCCATCCTAATGGATCAAATAATTTTGTTGAAGGAATACTTCTTTTGGTTGAAGAAGCTTTGGAGATATTTATATGACACGAGAATGTATCTGAGCGTTGTTCCCAATGAATACCTTCATCATTTGGTCACCCTCATGCTTGAAATGTATATTAGATTGTCATAAGCCAATAGGCAGTCCTTGATATAACTGAGATCTATTTGAAGACCAATTTCTGAATTGAAATCCACCAGACCACAATAACCATTGCAGCTATTGAATTAGCTCAACCACTTCAGATTCATTAGATGCTCCTGTCAGCTAATCATCAAAAAAGAAATCTCCTGATAGAACAGACCCTGCTTTTAGAAAGTTATCAGCTTTGTCCTCAGATAATTGCTTCAAGGTACGGATAGCAAGATAAGGGGATGAAATGAGCCCATAGATGACTGTATTCAGTCTATACTCCTGAAAGGATTCCTTTTCAGATGATCTCTATACTATATGTTGATACTTTCTGTGGCGAGGAAGTAAATAAATCATTCGATACATTTTGCAAAATCTGCCACTAGTGCTACCGGATGTAAGCAAAACTATTAATCAGATCTGATATATCTTGTAGCAACATAGCCCCTTTTCAAAGAAAATCATTCATCTCAAAATCATTCAATGACTTGCCTGAACTATATTTTGATGACCCATCAAACACTAATCGAACCTTCGTAGTACTACAGGAAGGTACACTGCATGATGATGCATATAGTATTTCCTCAATTTATACTCTAAATTTGTAAATCTCCTGATAACTTGCGTTTGTGAGTCCCCCAGAGATAGTGAGATATCATTCTCTTTTAGTAGCAAAGGTACCACATAACTTCCATCAGGATTTCGATAATTAAATTTCCTGAACAGTTCCTCAGCAACTCTCAGGCAAGATATTATTAACTGTAGGTAATTCCTCAATTCTCCTCAAATTCTGTATGGAATTACTCAGGTCATTTTCAACATAGGTGAAACAACTTATCATGTTTGAATTTTGATTCAATATTCCAGCTGCCATTGGACCCAAAAGAATTTACCTGGAAACTGACAGCCATGCACAAGGAAGACCTACTAAACTCAGTATGGGACCTTCTGTCATATTTTCTGAAAAAAAAATCTGCACTAAGCAAGAAATTAATTGACCCTGGATTGAAAAATTTAGGAATTTGTGTTGGCATTCTGTTGTTATAAAGCTAGCCTGTGATGCTGGATCACTTATCATTCTTATAGGCTCTAAGGTTCACTAACATGTCTTGACTAATGGCACAGCAATGCCTAAGAGAACAGAAATGGTTAGAGGCAGACTCCGCACCTTGAGTTCATAACAGGATTAGTTGTTTACGAGTCTAGCCTCTTCAGATAATCGACCAAGGTTTTGCAGTGTGAGATGCTGGACTGTCATATGATACGAGTAAAATGTTGCTTGAATACTGCAAGCATATTTGCTGTATAAATGTAAGTTATTCTGTGATTAAGTAAAGAGTTTTCAACAATGAGTCTCATTAAAGGAGAGATATTCAGGTACCAGAATCATCCTAGTTATAAGTAAAAAATCTATGCCAAAAAGAATAGAAAAGGGTAATATAAAATCATTTTCCCAAGACAAACAGTTGATTTTGACTCATAAAGTAACCCTTTTAAGGTTAGAACCCTCAATCCTTAGGACTTCAATGGGAGGAAGATGAGAAAGGACAGAAAAAAAATTCAGTTTTATCAAAAATTGAGTGTCTATTGGTGTTCAGATTTGTGCCTATTTTTCTTTTTCTAAGGCCACTAGGGGCAGTGTATCCCTTGTGATACCTATTTTGGGAGTTTCTACTCATAATATTGAATTAAATTATTGTACCCCATTACGTTCTCTCTTTTACCATCCAAGGATTTTGCAAGAATCAGTGAACTCCTTGATGGGGTTGTTGAAACTTCTACTTCTGAATGGGAAAATTTCGCTTTCCTAGTGTCAAAGAAGGACGATAACTTTAGGCTGGTTGTAAATAACAGAAAGCTCAACCAGAAGGTTAAAATTGACCATTATCCTACTCCATCTGTTGATCATGCTTTTCAGTATTTATCCAGAGTTACGGTATTTTCAATGTAGGATTTGAATTCTGCTTTAAATCACATTGCATTATCTTCTTAAAAACCAACTACATTTGTGACACCCTTTGGTTTATTTCAATATACTAGACTTCCATTTGGATTTGTCAACTCAGGTTTCCACTTGACTTATGGATTGGGAGATTTGAAATTATATGTTTGAAATGAATTTATTTAAAGGATTCCTATGCTCGGCATCTCAGGGCAGTATTAAAGTCTTGTCGGGTATTAAAGGTATTGTCTCCAAAATTTTCAACAACAAAATTAATAACATTGTTGGAAATAACATATAATAAGGCAGATTTGGACACCATAAACTAATGTGTAACTCTAAGGATAGTTCCAAAGACATTGGTTAAAAAAATCCCAACTCATTCCTAATTTTCTTGAAAGTGTCACTTTATTATTTTTCTTTCCATTATGATGACATTAAATCTTTTTTTTAAATAACACTATGCTATCCAGAATCACTTTTACTCAATGCTGAGTGTTTTCAAAATAAATTTTTGACAACTACACTTTTTTATGCAACTGTGCATGCCAGTCTCTCGTAACAAATACACAGGGCCATTGTATTGTGTTCCTCTTATGGATGATACCCCCAGAGGTAAATAAATATTATAATTATTTTTAATTTATAACAACAGTATCTTGGTTGCATCTGATCTATGTTTTGCTAAAATAAGTCGAGAATGCATTTTTTAGGGTCATCTTCTCCTGTTCCCATGAGAGGGATTTTATGGCATGTAAAAACAAAGTACACCAACACTGTTTATTTATTATGAGTGCAGTTATAAACCGATCACTAGAATTCATCGAATTTATTAATGAAAAAAATTCAAAGATTCTAAGACTTACTGAAAAGCTTCCATATGCACACAACATCAAGATCGAAGTGGTCCAGGAGGCCATACCAATGAAAGAGGTGCACACAAAGAATGGGAACAGAGCGGCCTAGAAACAAGAATGATTCATAAGAATTCTGTGTTAAATGCAACAATTACAGCAAATTGTAGAGATCTTATAATATTCTAAATTTATTTCAAACAAGGTAAGTGGAACATATACATGTAAAATAAAGCATTAAATCAAAATTTAGATTAAGTTTCTTTTTTGCATCTATAACACACACATATACAACATTAAATGCATAAATTAAAAACATATCCAGCCAGATGGTTCCTAATAGCCACAGCCCAGAGAGTTTAGGGACAACCTTACATTTATTATATCCACAAGGGAGAAAACTTTAATATATAAAATAAATAATATGAAAAATTAATTATTGTTAATTAAGGGCAGCAAAGGTTTCGATAACTTAATCTAAAACGCATTACTGCAGTTTCTGGATATGAAGACATTAGTAACATTTGTGCTATGAGTTAGGCACAAGGAACATAAACCTATGGTCATGTGGTTCATGCATCAATCCCTCCAATTGTATTTCTTATTTGAGAAATTTTGTTTTGATAAAGGTTCTTCAGAGTTATACTCTGCATTTGATTAGTGAAAAACTAATACTCCAGAAAATAAAAACTCAGTATGGGAGCATGATTTGCCAGTATGACTACCACAGTCAATGTGTTAAAATAATAATAATCATCTTTATTTGCAAAATAGAGAGACCACTGGCAATATAGCAACTACATTGGATACATAGCAACTAAAACTTTGATACAGCTGTCAAGTTTCCAAAAATGTTGCATGGTAATACAGTTTAAGCGTAAATACCTAAGTCACACATCTAAATGAAGGAGACTCTCAAGGACTTAATTCACAGCTTAAAAAAATTGATAATTATTACTTTACATGTGTTTGTGACTTTTTTTGAGAAAGGATTTATAACAATAACAGTGGTAAATTTTATAATTCTGTGGAGTAGACTGAGGTAATTTTCATTATTGATTGGCCTAATGAAGTGAGTTCCTGTAACAACCTGTTAACACTACATGGGCCGGGCTCAGGCCGGGTAAGCAGGCAGTCTGTTGGGCTCTGCAGGGGCTTGGGCCCATTCAGGAAGGAGAGAATTATTCATTCTTAAAGAGCGTTAGTTTCTTGCAAAAGGCTTTTAAAGTTGTAACGTAATGCTTAAACAAAATGCTCAGTCTTCGTGAAGGGTTAAGAAAAATGCATTTGTTCACAATTCACAACAATTAATTAATGGCGATTTATGGAAAGTTCGGGCTCGACTCGGGCTTGAAAACGAAAATTAGTATCAACGTTCGGGCCGGGTTGGGCTCGTGCTCAACAACAAACGGGCCTGGCCGGACTTGGGCTGAATTTTTCCATGCAGACCTCTAGTTGACACCCAGACAACTTTTTTAAATTTTCCTTTTAAGGAGAGTTCTCTCCACTTGAGGAAAATGAGCTTTCAATAACTTAATGGAAAGGTTACTAAAACTGTTCACTGGACTGCCTCCTTCCCATAATGAAGAATAAATCTACCAAACAGCAAAAGGGTTGTTTGGTAGATTCATTCTTCATTATGGAAAAATCTTATGAAAAGGAAAGAAAAACAAGTCCTATTGTCCAACGGAGATGCTGTGACATTGAATGTCCTAGGTGTCATCAATGCAAACTACAACAGAGTTAGTGCACACATCACAAAGTAAATATCAAGAGATCTTCTTAAGATATATTTTACATTAAAGAATTGAATCCTCTTTAATAGTCCATTGCTTTAAAAAGATTTTTCACTAGTCCAAGTTTAATGTTAAGTGGAGATAATTATGCACCAGAGGATATGGTGGTTCAACCAAAGGATTGTACTTGACATTACGTCCCATATGCGTTTGAGGGTATTTCTAGTGTTTTTGATATTTTCATCTAAGACTATCATCAATGCTTTTCCTTCTCACTATGTGCATTATTCCTTTTAACAATGTGGCTTTCAAGGTAACTTATGATGAATATCTATTATATATACATATCTATAATATAAAATACTGTGTGGATGTGTGTGTATGTATGTATGTTCGCTAAAAACTCAAGAACCGAGAGTCGCAGAACTTTGAAATTTTCTGCATTATTAAAAGTCAACCCCATGCAGAGTATAGGCTACATTTTATTTCCCTAAAGTCCATGGTTCGAACCCAGACGGGTCAAAACATTTCCATAAGAAATGCACGTAGAAGTCAGTTTTTTCGTAGCAGGGTTCATTTCTTTTGCAAAATTAAATTAGAATTAATGATCCTAGAAAGTCGAAACAAGCACCAAAAGAAGTAGAATAGAATAAAGATTCTCATTATGGTAAGAGGAATATCATTTTTGATTCGAAATTGCGCACAATTCGATAAAGTAAGTGAACATTTTATTGAAATTTTGAGGTCATAAACAACCCATCCCTCTGACGATCAAGGCGATTGTTGATTCCGAGCTCATGCGTAATTCTGTAAAAAGACATGAAAATGAATGCCCATATACAATTAATGCTGTAAGATATCTTTTATATATAATTCCTTCTCCGGATTCATTCATATATATAGATACCCAGATAGGATACTAATTCACCGGCTAAACCATAAGCGTCATTGATTTGAAATTTTTACAGCGTATAGGCCCTAACCCCCAAGTTGAAACCCACAGAAAAAAGGCAACCTTGAACCTCAGTGTCATGGGTTCGATGCCAGAAGGCCCCAAAATCCCAATTTTTCCCATTTAAATGTATTGCTCTGATTTTCAGAAATTTCAAAAAAATACTTCCCGGATAGGTAGAGAATCAAAAGTGAAGGAGCTTACAGATATGGACATTGTCTATTGAAACCATTAATGGCTTTTACAGAAAATGTCCTAGGTTCGATGCTAGGACGATGCAAACATCTCCCATTTAATATACATTGGGGTAGTTTTTCATTATTTTTTTAAGCATTTATCGAAACGATAGAAAGTTCTCTCTTCGCTGGAAGATGTATATTAAAACTTGGTTCAAGAAAAAAATTGTAATAAGACCATAGTCTTCTTGGGTTCGATACCACAGCACATTAAAATTTCTCATGTGATCTTCTATTGTGCTGCATAGGAAGTATCAACAGAAAGACCCGGGTTCAATGCTGGGCAGTAAATATATCTCCCATATAAAACACATTCGGATAGTTTTTACATTATTTTTTTATGCACTTATCAAATGATAGGAAGTTCTTGCTTAGATAGAAGTTGTATATTAGGACTCGGTTTAAGAAAAAAATAGATAAGACCATGCTGTGCCTGGGTTCGATGCCAGAGCACATTAATATTTCTCACATAAGGAATGTAAGGGAAAAGTAAGACATCGTTTGAGGCAGTTGAAGCAAATATTTTTGCTTGAGTTTTCAGACATAGTTAGATATGCTGATCTTCTGTTGTTTAGTATTGGGGTACAATTCAACTCCACAATACACTTACTTTCTACAAAGAATGTTCTTCGTTGGTTTTGAGTGATATATATATATATATCATCATCATCATCATCAGCCATTTTCAATCCGACGTCGGATGTAGGCCTCCCCAAGTACTTTCCAATTTTCTCTGTCCTGAGCTTCTCGTTGCCACGTTACACCTAAGTACTTGATGATGTCTCTGTTCCACCTGTCCATAGGTCGTCTTCTTGGTCTCTTCACATCTCTTGGTATCCAGTTGAGAACTGCAGATGTCCAACGGTTGTCGTTTCTTCTTGCAATATGGCCGGCCCACCTCCATTTCAGTGGTCTTACCTTATCTATTATGTCTGTAACTCCAGTCATCATTCTCACCCAAGTGTTTCGTTTCCTGTCTCTTCTTGTGATTCCCAGCATGCAGCGCTCCATGCTCCTTTGCGTTGTCTGAAGTCTCTGGGTTATTGCAGCATTTAACACCCAAGTTTCACTTCCATAGGTCAAGACAGGTAAAATGCATTGGTTGAAGACCTTCCTCTTCAAAACCATTGGCATTCTTGACTTCAGAATGTGTGAGTTCCTTCCAAATGCGCTCCAGCCAAGTTTCATTCTTCTGTTTACTTCATTAATCCTGTTTTTCTCTCCTGTTGTTACAAGTTGTCCCAGGTATGTGTATTCCAAGCAAACATCCAGAGGTTTTCCTTGAAGTTTGACTGGCTCTTGCACTGTAAAAGAATTATACATTACCTTTGTTTTTGTTAGGTTTATCCTGAGTCCTATCTTCTGTCCTGCTGTGTTTAGCTCTTCAAGTCTTGAAGTTAGATCTTCTGCGTTAGCTGCAAAGAGAACTATATCATCTGCAAAACGGAGGTGACTGATGTACTCCCCATTTACTCTTAACCCCTTCTCTTCCCAATCAAGGGTTTTAAAAACTTCTTCTAAAATGGCTGTGAACAAGATGGGAGACAGACCGTCACCTTGTCGAACTCCCTTCTCAATCTTGAATTCATCGGTCTCTTCATGAAGCATTACAGAAGCTGTGGCATTCTCGTAGACACTGCGCAAGAGGCGGATGTACTCAGAATCTATCCCTTGATTCTTCAGAGCTTTCAGAGTGGAGGAGGTACTTACCGAGTCGAAGGCCTGTTCATAATCTACAAAGCAAAGGACGAGTGGCATCTCGTATTCATTCGTTCTGTTTATAATTTCCTGTAATGTGTGGATGTGGTCCATAGTGCTGAAGCCTTTCCGGAATCCCGCTTGTTCTCTAGGCTGGGCTGAAGACAGGGTCATCTTAAGACGTTCCGCTATTATCCTCATGAATGTTTTGTAGACAACTGGAAGGAGGCTAATGGGGCGATAGTTCTTCAAATCTTCTTTGCTTCCTTTCTTGTGCAGAAGGGCAATCCTTGCGTGGTTCCATTCCTTGGGAATCATTCCTTGTTTTAGACAATTACTGAATAATTGTGCTAAAACATTAGCAATCTCTGTTCCACCAGCTTTCAGATATTCCGCTAACACCCCATCTGCTCCTCCTGCTTTCCCATTCTTCATCTGCTTAATCGCCGCCATTACTTCTTCTGGGAGGATTGAGAGAAGATTTTGTGAGCTTTGGCTTTCATCTTGGTTCTCCTCTTCGGCGTTTCCTATCTTCTTGTATAGGTTGCCAAAGTATTCTGCTACAATCCTCAATATTGCTGGTCTGTTATATGTTGTGGTGCCATCTCCTTTCTGTAAGGCTAAAATCTGTTTCTTACCAATTGCTAGGAGTCTTCTAGCCCTCTTTATGCTTTTGTTATTTTCTATGGCCTCTTGCACAATCTTTTCATTAAAATTCCTCACATCTTCCTTGATTGCTACTCTGATGGCTTTGCAAAGCTCGGCATATTCGATATTATCTCTTGGAGTGTTTAAATTCTTCAGTTCCTTCCGTCGTTTCATCATTTTCCGGGTTCTATCACTAAATTTCTTATCCTTAGGTTTTCTTGGCATGCTTGCTACTTCTTCTGCCGCTTTCTTTACAATTTCCATAACTTTGGTTTCGAGTTCTTCCTCCTGAAGTGCTGAGAATCTATTTCTAAGTTTCAGCTGAAACTTTTTCTCGTTATTTGATAGTTTATCAATATTTATCTCCTCCTTCTTGCAAGAAACCAACTTCTTTCGTTCCATTCGGGGGTTAATATTGATTCTGCATCTAACAATTCTGTGGTCACTTCCAGTGTTGAAATTATTCAAAACTTCACAGTTAGTTACAGTGTAGAGTCTGTTTACCAATATGTAGTCTATTTCATTTTTTGTTCCATTGGGACCTCTCCACGTCCATTTCCTTGTAGGATTTTTCTTAAAGTATGTATTTGTTATATACATATTGGTGCATTCTGCAAACTCTACTAAGCGGTGACCTCGCTCATTTCTCTGGCCCAGTCCATATTGTCCTGCGACAGTGTCATCAGTTTCCCGCTGCCCTACACGAGCATTAAAATCTCCCATAATGACTTTATAGTAGTGGGCCTCCTTGTCATGTTCAGTGCCGAGAGTTTGGTAGAAGTTTTTGATTTCCTCTTCGCTGCTTGCCGCTGTTGGTGCGTAGACTTGGATGACCTGTACTGAGTAACGCTCATTGATCTTCAGTATGAGTTTACTAATTCTATCTGATACACCTTCGATTTTGACCACATTATCCTTCCATCTCTTGTTGATCAAAAATCCAACGCCTCCATTTCTTCCATCCTTGGTACCCCTGTAAAAGAATAAGTGTCCTTCCTTCAGTGTAAGTAGCTCCTCTGATTTTCTTCTGACTTCGCTGAGACCAATGATATCCCATTTTATCTTCTCTGCTTCATTGAGTAGTTCCAGCAGTCGTTCTTCACTCTTCAAGCTGCGGCAGTTGTAGGTTGTGAATTGCAGGGTAGTAATTCTTTTCTTCATGATGGACCTCTTCAATGCCACCACCTCCCGGACATCCGAATGGGTGGTGCTTTTACGTCCGGATAAATTTCCATTAAAGAAGCTCATCATGAAAATTGTACTTGTATTTGGGGGGGTTAGGACAATAATTCACCAGGCTGTCCTACTGCCGGTTGGTGAATGCCACTTTCATTATTTGGCCGGAGATATTGTTGAAGCCTTCTTAGCATGGTTGAACCTGGGCTATGCATCGCCTCCAACCTCCGTTAACACCCCTCCGCCCCGATGAGGCAATGAACTGTGGCCGTGATGAGGAGGGGATATATATATATATATATATATATATATATATATATATATATATATATATATATATATATATATATATATATATCTATTATATATAGACGTTTCTCCGGATATACCTATCTATATATATATATACGAGTAAAATGTAGCTTGCATACTGCAAGCAGATCGGCAATACTAATTTCATATCGGCATCACATCGGGACGGTCCTCATAAGAAAGAAAAAAAGGATTTAATTTTTTCTTAAAATTCGCTGAAATTTCATCGTCTGGAATCGAACCCGGGTCTTGCTGGAAAACCTCCTATGAAACACAATAGAAGATCACCATCTCTAACTATGTGTGAAAATTCAAGCAGAAATATTGGCTACAACTGCCTCAAAAGACGCTCCAATGTTCACGAATTTAAATGGCTCTCTGGACTTGAACAAAGGAAGATCTTGGAAATTTTAAAAATGTTTCTGAAAGTTATTATTGATCTCAATCTATATGCCAAATTTCAGGTTTCTATATTATTGGGAAAGGTTTCAAAATAATTCCTAAAAATCGGATCAACTTCTGATTGCAGAGACACCTGGTGTCGAACCCAGGACACATTGATAGCTATGAATGCATAGTTTGATATGTTGAGACTTGTTCTTCTATCATGCTAAGTTGTAAGTCGATAGCATGCCGGCAAGTACCTTAAACTTGTTTCCGTTATCTCCATAAGAAATGCATTGAGGAATGTAAATGGCCCTCTGGGATCGAACCAAGGACCATCAGCGAATACAAAAAATTTGATTATGAAATATATTTATGATTTCTAACCCCATGCCAAATTTCAAGTCTCCATGCATTCGGGGAGGGGTCCAGAAAAATCTGAAAAATCGCCACAATGCATTTTAAACGGCAGATTTTTGCATCGACCTAGCATCGAACCCAGGATATTTTCCGTAAAACTCATTTATGTTTTCGATAGATCATGACCATATATATAGGCTCCTTGAGTTTTGATTCTCTACCTATCCGGAAAATATTTTTTTTTAATTCCCGAAATTTGAAGCAATGCATTTAAACGGGAAAAATCGGGACTTTGGGGCCTCCTGCCATCGAACCCATGACACTGAGGATCAAAATCGCAATTTTTCTGGTGGTTACACGTTATGGCCAATACGCCGTAAAAATTTCAGCTCAATCACTCTTGTGGTTTAGGCTGTGAGTTTGTATCCTCTCTCTATATATCTATTATATATAGATGCTTCTCCGGATTCATTCATGTATATACCTATATAGATAGATAGATAGGATACTAATTCACAGCCTAAACCACAAGCGTGATTGACTTGAAATTTTTACGACGTTTTGGCCATAACGTGTAACCGCCAGAAAAAATGTGATTTTGAACCTCGGTGCCATGGGTTCGATTCCAGAAGGCCCCAAAGTCGCGATTTTCCCCATAAGAATACATGGCGGGGATTTTCCAAAATTTTTTTGAGGCCCTTTCCGGAGAAGGAGAGAATTGAAATTCGAGGGACCGCTAGAAGCCGTGCATATCCAACGAAAATCAAAAAGACATCTTCGAATTTTGTCCATGGTTCGATGCTAGGTCGGTGCAAAAATCGGCCGTTTAAAATGCATTGTGGCGATTTTTAAGATTTTTTTCCCAGAGAGATCCCAGAGGGCCATTTGCACTTCTCAATGCATTTCTTACGGAGATAACGGAAACAAAATTAAGGTACTTCCCGGCATGCTATCTACATCAAACTTTGCATGATAGAAAAGCCAGTCCTTACAAATCAAACTTTGCATTCACAGCTTACAGTATTTCCTGGCTTCGACACCAGGTGTCTCTGCATTCAGAAATTGATCCGATTTTCAGGAATTATTTTCAAACCTTTCCCAACAATATAGAAACTTGAAATTTGGCATATAGATAGAGATCATAAATAACTTTTAGAAACATGTTTTAGATTTCCAAGATCGTCCTTGGTTCGAATCCAGAGAGCCATTTACATTCGTGAAAATTAAAACGTCTTTTGAGGCAGTTGTAGCCAAATATTTCTGCTTAAATTTTCACACATAGTTAGAATCGGTGATCTTCTATTGTGCTGCATAGTAAGTTCACCAGAGAGACCCGGGTTCATTGCCAGACGATGAAATTTCAGCGAATTTGAAGAAATATTTCAATCCTTTTTTTTTCTATTAAGGACCGACCCGATATGATGCCGATATAAAATTAGTGTTGTCGATCTGCTTGCAGTATGCAAGCTACATTTTACTCGTATATATATATATATATGGATACATGAATGAATCCGGAGAAGCATCTATATATAATAGATATATATATATATAGGGGATCAAAATTCTAACCATGTTCCAGAAGTGCCACTGCCTTGAAATTTTTACGACATATTGGCCATAACGTGCAACCTCCAGGAAAAAGCCGACATTGAACTTCGGTGTCATGGGTTCGATTCCAGAAGGCCCCAAAGTCGCGATTTTGTCCATAAGAATACATGGCGGGGATTTTCAAAAATATTTTTGAGGCACTTCCCGGTAAAGGAGAGATTTGAAATTCAAGGGATCGCTAGATGCCGTGCATATCTAAAGGAAACCATAAAGACATATACGAATATTATCCTTGGTTCGATGCTAGGTCGGGGCAAAAATCGGCCGTTTAAAATGCATTGTGGCGATTTTTAAGATTTTTTCTGGACCCTTTTCCGATGGCATAGAAACTTGATATTCGGTATGATGTTAGATACCATAAAAATATATCATAATAATATTTTACGTATTCGCTGATGGTCCTTGGTTCGATCCAAGAGGGACATTTAAATTCCTCAATGCATTTCTTACGGAGATAATGGAATCAAATTTTAGGTACTTCCCGGCACGATATCGACTTTAAACTTTGCATATAGAAAGATCAAGTACATACAAATCAAACAGTGCATTCACAGCTATCAATGTGTCCTGGGTTCGACACCAGGTGTCTCTGCAATCAGAAGTTGATCCGATTTTTAGGAATTATTTTGAAACCTTTGCCAATAATATAGAAACTTCAAATTCGGCATATAGATAGAGATCATAAATTACTTTCAGAAACATTTTTTAGATTTCCAAAATCGTCCTTGGTTCGAATCCAGAGAGCCATTTAAATTCGTGAAAATTAGAACGTCTCTTAAGGCAGATGTAGCCAATATTTCTGCTTGAATTTTCACACATAGCTAGAGATGGTGATCTTCTATTGTGCTGCATAGTAAGTTCACAGTAAAGACCCGGGTTCGATGCCAGACGATGGAATTTCAGCGAATTTTAAGAAAAATTTCAATCCATTTTTTCTTTTGATGGCCGTCCCGATATGATGCCGACATGAAAATAGTGTTGACGATCTGCTTGCAGTATGCAAGCAACATTTTACTCGTATATATATATATATATATAGAATATATTTCTGTTATTTGTGTTTAATCATCGTTTCCGAGAACCATTTTCCCTTTCAGAAAATGTCTCCTAAAAGGTGGTGCTGCTTATCTTAATGTGATCATCAAATATATTAATTATAATTATAATTTTAATTATTTTGTTCATCGGTTTGGAAAAAATTATAGCCTGGAATCAGCTATCTAACAAAAAGGGCATGAGGCATGTGTTACAATCAAGACTGTACCAAGAGTAATTATCAATTTGGATTTCCCCATATATATATATATATATATATATATATATATATATATATATATATATATATATATATATATCTATTATATATAGACGCTACTCCGGATATACCTATATATATAACTACGAGTAAAATGTTGCTTGCATACTGCAAGCACATCGATAACACAAATTTTTTGTGTTATCGAACACAACTATCCCCATGCATTTTAAATGCGGGATGTTTGCATCGTCCTAGCATCGAACCCAGGACGTTCTCATTAGTAATCATTCATTTTTAAATAGTTCTTGACCATATCTGTAAGCTCCTTGAATTTCGATTCTCTACCTGCCCGGGAAGTAAAATTAAAAAAATTTTGAAAATCGCCACCATGTATCCTTATGGAGGAAATCGGGACTTTGGGGCCTTCTGGAACCGAACCCATAACACCGAGGTTCAAAGTCGGATTTTTTTTGGAGGTTACATGTTATGGCCAATATGTTGTAAAAATTTCAAGGCAGTGGCACTTCTGGAACATGGTTAGAATTTTGATCCCCTATATCTTATCTATTATATATAGATGCTTCTCCGGATTCATTCATATATCATACGAGTAAAATGTAGCTTGCATACTGCAAGCAGATCGGCAATACTAATTTCATATCGGCATCATATCGAGTGAGTCCTTGGTTCGATCCCAGAGGGCCATTTACATTCCTCCATGCATTTCTTATGGAGATAACAGTGAAAAGTTTTAGGTACTTCCCGGCATGATATCGACTACAAAATTTGTATGAAATAAGATGAAGTCTTAATAAGTCATACTGTGCATTCACAGCTACCAATATTTCCTGGGTTCGACACCAGGCGTCTCTACAATCAGTAAATTATCCGATTTTTAAGAATTAATTTAAACCCCTTCACAATAATATTAAAACATGAAATTAGGCATACAGATAGAGAACATAGATACATTTTAAAAACGTGTTTTAAATTTCCTAGATCGTCCTTGGTTCGAATCCAGAGAGCCATTTACATTATTGAAAAGTAGGACGTCGTTTGAGGCAGTTGGAGCCAATATTTCTGCTTGAATTTTCACACATATTAAGAGATGGTGATTTTCTGTTGTGCTGCATAGTAAGTTCACCATTAAGACATAGGTTCGATGCCAGACGATTAAATTGCAGCGAATTTTAAGAATATTTTCAATCCTTTTTTTTTTCTTTTGACGGCCTTCCCGATATGATGCCGACATGAAATTAGTGTTTTCGATCTGCTTGCAGTATGCAAGCTACATTTTACTCGTAATACATATAAATAACAAAAATTTGTCACCCTTATACACACCATATAATACTGACCTCTTTTCTTAAGATCCTCGATATCATAACATTGTTTTTTAAGGCAGTATCCCATCTACATACCTACATGTATGAATAAATCCGGAAAAGGAATTATCTATTATATATAAGAGTAAAATGTTGTAAAATAACACAAATTTCAAGTCGGCATCATACCGAGAGGGTCCTCAAAAGTAGAAAAAGTAATGAAAATATTCTTTAAATTTGCTACAATTTTGAATGGTATTGGCCGTTAATTGGTGGAATTCCATAATAGATGAAAATAAAAGAACAAAGTGTAGTAATTCCACAGAAATTGTACCTGGGACTTCCTGGTGGTACTTATTATGCAGCAGAAGATCACCATCTCTAACTTGTGTGAAAACTCAAGCAGTAATATTGGCTGCAACTGCCTCAAACGACGTCCTACTTTTCACATATATTCCTTATGTGAGAAATTGTAATGTGCTCTGGCATTGAACCCAGGAACAGCACAGTCTTATCTAAATTTTTTTTTCTTAAACCGATTCTTAACCCTTAAAGGACTGACGTTCCCATATGGGAACGGACTGCAGCTGGGTTCTCTAGGTAGCTAAACAATATCTTTGGTGTCATAAAATGGTAGGTAAACAATATTTTATGAGCTAAGAGGGTCCAAAGGTTACTTTCATTTGAGTTTTGGTCCATTTAAGTCAAGGGAAATATTTCTTGTGATTCTTCGATAAACAGGGAAATTTTGAGATGGATCCTTCTGGCAACTAATTTTTATAAGTTTTACTGTTTTTAATTTAAAGTAGTCTTTTGCTTGTATACCTTTAGTATGATGTTCTAATCATCGAAAGAAATTAAATAGAGCAGAGTTTGAGGTTATTTGTTGTTGTTATAACATTGTTTATTGCTGTGTTCCCATATGGACATGTCAGGCCTTCCCACTACTACGTGATTTCCTTGCCGATGGCTGTCAAGGAAAGCTATATATAGTATATAAAAGAATATTTTGCAACATAATACATTATTTTTGGTGCAATTAAGTTAAGAATTATTTTAGTTTTAAGTTGTGACAAGAAGACTATGGCAATTATTATGCATATTTATGAACTAAATCTCGGAAAACTTATTATATAGAAGAAGCGGCAAAAATAAATATTAGCAAATGATTATTGTACTAGATATACAAATCCTTTCAAATCCTTTCAATCCTTTCTTTTTTTATTAGCTTCACATAAAAATGATATCATTAGAGGTGTTATAGTTTCTATTCAGGAAAAACGTAAGTTTTCATGAGTCGACTTCAATGAAGGAGGCTCTCCGAATCCTTGACGAGGATGAAGAGAGTGAGGTAGATGTTACCGATTTCTTCATTTCTCCAACAGAAGAAAATGAGCGAACTGATGAAGCATTGGCTGATGAAGATGAGGAAAGATTGGTTTACAATTTTACTGGCAAGCAAATGAGGGCACAAGCCGAAATTCGGTTGGCAACCAACGAAAGTATCGGTGCTGGAGAAGACGATGGGGCAAAACAATCTGTGGGGAGAAAATGGATAAAGGGCAGCATTGAGAGTACGGAAAGTTTTTCTGAAGCAGCTTACTTTTCATACTCTAAACTTAGCTGCATCTAATTGCTAGAGCTCTTCATCGATGACGATTTTGTCGCATTCAAAGTGGAACAAAGTGAGAATTAGGCCCAATTTTTTAATTGCCCCAGTCCACAAATTACAGCAGAGGAGATGCGAGCCGTCATTGGCATTTTGATTGTATCTCGGTACAACATTCTCCTGGAAAAAATATTACTGGAACGCGAAAATGGATGTATATATTGAATTGGTTAGTAGAGCAATGAGGAGGGACTGATTCATCCAAATAATGAAATTTTGCACAGAGATGTTTGCAGCATTTGGTGCCTTCCCAGTTCTTAGATTGTGAAGAAGAGATGATAAGATACTACGGAAGACACAGCTGCAAGCGATGTAGTAGAGGTAAATCGATAAGATTCGGTTATTATAATTTGAAGTGGTATGTGAAATAATATAATAGCATTAATTTATTTAGCTCAATGTATCATTTATACGAAAGAATTTATTGCCACATTTGAAAGGATGTGGATACAATGGAACTGGGCGAATCAGAAAGAACCGGATTCCGAAAGATTGTCCGCTACCACCAAAAAATGATCTAAAAAAGGAGGAGAGTGGAAAGAGCATCACAGCTATTTCTACATGTGAAGAAATAGGAATCACTAAATGGCTGGACAATTTGGTAATTGTGGCAGCTTCAACAGCGTATGGAGTTACGCCGTTGATAAAAGCTAAAAGCTTTTATAGGAAACAAAAGAAAATTATTCAGCTTCCATAACCCTACTTCATATCCCAGTATAATAAGCATATGGGTGGAACTGACCTAATTCATGTAAATTCACTGCATATTGGTAAGATATGATTTATATAAATTATTTGCAACTCAGACAATCGAGTAATAATAATAATAAAAGGAAATCCTCAGATCCAAGGACAAAATTAGAGTTTAGACGGAAGATTGCTCAGGTGTACTTTACTCGGTACAAAACGGAATAAAAACCACCCGGTGGACGACTCAGCAAGGCTTCCACGTCAAAAACTGGCTCCACGCAAGAGTTATGGTATGATCAATTAATCGGTGTAATTGGTGACATACCGCAGAACAAGGGAAAACGCTGCGCATATGAAGAGTGCGAGAGTCGTGGGAGAACAATGCGTAATAAGTGCGATGTTGGGCTCTGTGTCAAATGTTTTACAAAGTACTTAACAAAATAATTATAAAACAAATACTTATATCTTCCAAGAAAAACCATTTCATACAATTTTTTTTTAATAAATATGATTTTTTTCAATAAAATGCTTTTTTTTATTTCATCATGGCGCGCGTAATAGTAGTAGTGGGAAGGACTGACGTACCCATATGGGAACGGGCATTTGCAAAAAACCTATTATTGTTAACTTTTTTTATACAATTTTCTGTTGTTAATTTAGGTCATCTGAATACCAATACACTAAAATTAGGGTAATTTTTAAGAAAACATAATTCTCGTCCTTGGAGGGTTAAAATACATATTCTAGCAAAGCAAGAACTTTATATCATTTCAATAAGTGCATCAAAAAAAAAAAAAATGAAAAACTACTTCTGTGTATTTTAAAGGGGAGATATTTGCATTGTCCTAGCATCGAACCCAGGGTATTTTCTGTGAAAGTCATAAACCATATCATATTATATCATTATGACCATATCTATAGGCTCCTTGAGTTTTGATCCTCTACCTATACGGGAAGTATTTATTTTAATTCTGGAAAATCAAAGCAATGCTTTTAAATGGGAAAAATCGGGACTTTGGGGCTCTCTGGAATCGAACCCATGACACTGAGGTTCAAAATCGCAATTTTTCTGCCAGTTACAGGTTATGGCCAATACATCATCAAAATTTCAAGTCAACGTTGCTTGCGGTTTAGCCAGTGAATTTATATCCTATCTATACTCCTATATATATCTATAAATGAATACGGAGAAGCGTTTATATATAATAGACGAGTAAAATGTTGCTTGCACACTGCAAGCATATTGACAACACTAATTTCATATCGGCATCATATCGGGACACTGCTAAAAAGAAAAAAAAGGATTGAAAATATTTTTAAAATTCGCTGCAATTTATTTGTCCGGCATCAAACCCAGTCTTCCTGGTGATACTTACTATGCAGTAAAACAGAAGATCACCATCTCTAACCATGTGTGAAAATTCAAGCAGAAATATTGGCTACAACTGCCTCAAACAACGTTCATCTTTTCAGGAATGTAAATGGCTCACTGGATTCGAACCAAGGACTATCTAGGAAATCAAAAACTTGGTTTTGAAATGTATCTATGATCTCTATCTATATGTCGAATTTCGAGTTTTTTCATATTATTGAAAAAGGGTTCTAAATAATTCTTAAAAATCGGATCAGTTACTGATTTTAGAGATGCCTGGTGTCGAACCCAGGACATATTGGCAGCTGTGAATGCACATTAGGATTTTTAAGGACTTGATCTTATTTTTTGCAAAGTTTGAAGTCGATATCATGCCGGAAAGTACCTAAAATTTTTTTTCCGTTATCTCTGTAAGAAATGCATTGAGGAATGTAAATGGCCCTCTGGGATCGAACATAGGACCAACAGCGAATACGGAAAATTTGATTATGAAATATATTTATGATATCTAACCCCATGCTGAATTTCAAATTCCCATGCCATCGGGAAAAGCAGATCGAAAACACTAATTTCATATCGCTATCATATCGAGACGATCCTCAAAAGAAAAAAGAAAGGATTGAAAATATTCTTAAAATTCGCTGCAATTTATTCGGCCGGCATCAAACCCTGGTCAACTGCCTCAAACAAAGTCCTACTTTTCCCTTATATTTCTTATGTGAGAAATTTTAATGTGCTCTGGCATCAAACCCAGGAACACTACAGTCTTATCTACATTTTTTCTGAAACTGATCTTTAATATACACTTCTAGCAAAGCGAGAACTTCCTATCATTTCGATAAGTGAATCAAAAAAAATAATGAAAAACTACCTCAATGTATTTTAAAGGGCAGATTATCCTTGGTTCGACGCTAGGTCAGGGCAAATATCTCTTATTTAAAATGCATTGTCGCAATTTTTAAGATATTTTTTAATCCTTTCCCGAAAAGATGGAAACACTTGAAACTCACCATGTAGTTAGAACTCATTCATTTATTTTGTGTTATTTGCTTAAGGTTTCGCTGATTGTTCTTGGTTCGATCCTAGTGAGTTATTTTCCGTCTTCAATGAATTTCTAATGGGGAAAACAGAATCATATTTTAGGTCCATCCTGGTGTGATATCAACTTCAAAATTTGAATAAAAGAAGTTTTAATTCTACCAGGGCCTTATATGTATTTACTTCTGGCAGTAGGTCCTCGGTTCGACAGCAGGCATCTCTAAAATTAGGTATTGCTATGATTTTTAAGATTATTTTTGAGCCTCTTCCAGGTAACAGAAACTTAAAACGCAGCATGTGAATAGAGATATACACTTCATATGTGCTGTTATCCCTGATCGTAATTTGTTTGATCCCAGAGAGCCCTTTACATTACTCTATGCCAGGCATGTTCAAAAGCTGTGGCTGTGGCGCCACGGAATGCCACAGGACTCTGCCAGTGGCATTCCGTGGCACCAGCTAGACTAGGCCTTTGCTGTCATTCAGTCTTTTCTAGTCGAATAGCACCATGGCAAAAGGGTTTCGGCCTTGGAAGGAGATGGAAGTAACCCTTCCTGGGAGCTTTGTAAAAATTGTCTTACAAATCTTGTAAAAAGCATACGCATGAAAACAAATATTTAGTAAATTTTGTAGTTGTCTGAGTTATTGGTTTCAATAATAATAGCAAAGCCCCATTTGGCCGTGCTACGTTTGACCTTTTCTGTCTCCAAACCATCCACTGTTCCTACCGCTACTACAACACCTTTGTCTTCCACAGCCATACCAAGACTCAGATTCCCCCTCCACACTGCCTCACAGCCGAGTTTGCCACGGCTATGAGAGCAGTGGCAGGCGGCTGCCAGAATGGCATTTTCTTTGCCTGCTCTATGCATTTTAATGGGGATAACGAAGACTTATTTTAGGATCTTCATGGTATGATATCAAACACAAAATTTGAATTAAATAGGTTTTATTTCTACCACTGCATTATATGTATTCATATTTTGCAAGATGTCATGGGTTTGATACAAGACAGCCCTAATATTTTTAGGTATTGGCAGGAATTTTAAATTATTTATGATTCATTTAGCAAGGGGGTGGAAATTCTACGGCCAGGCATGTGAACAAAAGTAAAACATTGTAATTCTTTTAAGATTTTTATTAAGTCTTTGCAAAGTATAGTACTTTTAACATATGTTTGCAGTGTACAAGCAACATTTACTTGTGTCACCTGGTATTAATACCAACTTGCAGCATTTACATTAAATAAATAAATAAATATAAAAAAGCTACAAACAAAAATAGAAATATTCCTGTAAACCAATTAAGTCCTTTTTTAAATTTTAAGGCAAAGCAATGGAAAGCTCTACTTAAGGGTAATTTTTTTCATACATGGCTGAGTTCTAAGCAAAAAATCCAATATGAAATATTTAATTATGTCAATGTAACCAAACCCCTGTAGGCTAATTACAAAGGCTCTGCCTAGTGAAGTGCTTCTCTTTTCTGTAAGAAAATGAGGAAAAACTGCTCTATACTGAATACTTCTGAAAAACATAGCATGGTTAGACTCATTCACATTTACATTGTAATCTTTGCTTATAATAAACTCTATCTACCAACTTTTTTGACCAATAACCTTTTTCAATGCTCAATTTGTATCAGAAGGTACCAACTAAGTTTCAAGAAAGAAACTGATATGCTTTTACAATTGAAAGTGCTGTAGCAAATATGCTCAAGTACATGTACCTGAACCCATAATAAACATTTTTTGGTTGCAACTTAGCAAAAAATTAAAGCTAAGCATACCATATGTTTTATTTGCAGTTCATTCTACTTAGTTTGAATTTGAGCAGGTTTCCATTTGTATTTTTAGGCTTTATTGTTGATACTTATATAATAAATATATACTATAAATACTTAAATAATAAACAATATGTTTAATTTACAATAAATGAATTCATAAGTAACCATTTGCAAGAGTTTGAGCTCAATGAAAATAACTTCAAAGGCAACCTTTCATCCTTCAAGGTCATGGTGAGAGGAAATAGTTGCATTGCACACCACCACCCTTATCGGAGCCAAGCACATTGTCTGTCACTACAATATGCATTATAACTATAACAAAGAATGTCACTGATTCGACTGGATTCGGCAATAACAGTAACAACCAACCCCCATGAAAAGTCCTTAAGCTTACTCCATGCAATCAACCTCATATTTTAGTAGAAGACAATTATGAACATTAACGGAGCATTAGAAAAATATATAAAGTATATTTTGAGGGCTTCCAGTAAACGAACTTTCGTAATGCACTATCGATAAAGTTATCAATAACTTTGTAAAATAAAGAAATTTGTTGATAAAAGAAAATAAACAATATTACTTCCCCATCTACTGCAATTCATAGGTTAATGCTAGGAGGAAAATAGTCACAATGATATAACGGCTAAATTGGGCGAGAATATAAGTACAATTGTGGTTTTTCCTCAATAAATCAAGACTGAACTCGTATGAAAATTAATCGTCGATAAGAATATAATTGTGAAAAGAAATGAAAACATAACTCATTCATAAATGTTGTATCTTAGATATTGATCTTATAGTTAAATCTTGATGAAATTGTTTCTTTCTTTTGCCATTCCAAAATCCTTCGTTATTTTCGTCCTAGAAATTCTCCCAATTTCGAGGTTCAAGAGAAGGGATATCTCTAGTAAGAAACATGTGAATAGACTGGGAAATCCAGGTGAAAGCAAGGGTTCAGTTTCTAGGAAAAAGAAACTTGTTTGAAGGGAAGCAATAGAGGAGCTCCACGACACTGCGTGCAAAGTGCTATTAGTAGAAGGTTTGCTATTGAATTGAGTGTTGGAATTTCTTCTTCTTAAAACGTTTTAGTTTCCCAAGCGTTCCCGCAAAAATTGTGTGATCTCCTTGGTTAGCCCTGGGGTTAAAGGAAACCCCATTGTCTCCAAGAGTTCCACCTTTCTTCATTTGGACCCATTGCGGAGTCTTGTTGCGAAGGGTTAAAATCCTCCTCGTCCATGAGGTGATTAACGAAGGCCGAGGTGGAATTTCCCACCCCGAAGTATCTCTGATGTTCTGCTGCACTCTTTCCTATCATTGTTCTCCCTCTCACAACTCGGAGAAAATAGAGAAATTCCTAACCAAAGATTTAAGCAACTGTATGACCTACCATGTTGAAAATGGTCTCCGATGGACCAAATTACAGGAAATACTTGATTTTCTTTTTGCTGAGTATACCTGCATTATATGTATTCTACAGAGTATCTGTTGGCGTATAGCAGGGGGTGCATTTCCAGCTAATCTAATTTCCTATTCGATTACTTCAATTATATTTCACTTGTGTAAAGAAAAATAATACACATGACGTTGCCTACTATTTTAAATTGCTATGAAATTATTGCGTTTAAACCTTTAGTTTCACCTTGTTGAGAATCATCGGGCGCTTCTGCTAGTTTACTATACAATACTCGGATTTTCTATTATGGATACCCGAGTTTGGAGTTGAATAAAAACTAAAGTAGAGATCCCACAGGAAAACTAATGACACCAAAATTTTGCGTGTTTTATTTTGCGTTGTTCTACAGGGTCCAAAAATTTTAATTACTATTACTATTGTTACTAATTGAAGGACGAACGAAAAATGTGCCTGTTTTTTCGCGCTCTTTCACGGATTGCTCACTTTGAGCTTTTGTTTCTCATAAAGTATCACTTCAATCAAAATAAAACCTTTAGATGACATTAAGAAGCATATTATGAAATAAAATAAAAATTTTCAGTGCCTTCTTGTCATTAGATAAAAAGCTGTTATTGATATTATAAAACAACTTTTTTTCAGTAATGGGTGGACGTAAAAGTGTAAAATTGGTCTTGTTATAAAGCTCTCGCAAAAAGTTTTCAAATGGTATCATCAACGATATCTACAACTCAGCGATCTTTTTTATACGAATTAATATTTATCGTTGCGGAAATCGTTCCAAAATCAAGCACTGGCTCTAGAATACGTTAGAGCGACGGAGGAGCGGGTAGTCGCTTGCAGTGGAAGACCCCTAGCGCCTGTAGGTCGCCCAAACTGACGTCGCCCGAATACGCCGGTCGCTCGTAGTCGCTTCCAGTGGAAGACTGGCCTTATGCATTAAAAAATCTCTATTCTCAAATTAATAAAAATAACCTTCAATACTTTACCAATATGCAGTGCTACCATAATTACAAAAAAAAACATTTCTTAAGCAAAAAATGATCTTATATTTATTGATCAGATATTTTGAATAAATAGTTATTTATCATTATGCAGGAATAAGACCTTGGCAAAGCACATTCCATTATCATATTCGAGATTAAATTATTTTCTGTTTAAATGTACGTATACATTTTTAATTATCTCCTGATAAGTAACTCAAGCTGGAACTCTCCAACTAAAAGTGGAGTAAACTGGATATAATGTTAAAAATGATTAGCAATAATAAAATTAATATGATAACTGGGAGTAATTGTCAACAATTCATATCAGTTTTAATGTAATTTCAATATAGTGTATCAATAACAGTGTTACAAAGGCAAGGCCGAAAGGCCTACCAATGACAAAAAAACGCAGTGTTCTTTTTGCTACTGGAAAAGAGATGGAAAGGTTGATGTTTATAACTAGTAGATAATTTTTTCCCAAAGAGTAAAAGATGGTTTAATGTTAATTTTAACAGATAATGAATAAACCATTTTAAACATTTAAAATAAATACTTAAAATATTCACAAAAAAATGAAACTCCAGGAAATTGTATAATTTTATATCTATATGCACATACAGTATTTGTTATGGATTATTTAGTCATCAAATTATTAGTAAAAGGGCTGAATTAGTTCCCACTTGGAAATTTTTTATTTAATAATTATATGAAATCATGAGAAAATTTGGTAGCACTGTTTTTTGGAGTTTATAGCCTTTATTCATTATCAAGAATAAAAATTGGACTCTTTCCCTAAGATATTCAAGTTAAGTTATCTACTTTGCCTGAAAAATATACTTCATCCTACGATTTAATCAGTGATGTTGGCTACTTTGTATCTATACTGTTTATAAGCTTTAAGGGATTACAAGATACTTCATTAGTTCTTACTGAGGAAATCCTTGTCCATAAAATTCTAATATAGTAACAAAGAGCTATGCAATAAAACTTTTCAATAAATTATTTTTAACAGTTGGTACTCCAGCTTTTTGGAGATGGCTAGCTAATAATAGGTTTAGAAATGTTTATTTGTATCAAATAGTTTTAAATATGATTTATATGCCACAAATTCAGTCTGATACAAAAATGTTTAAAAAATAACACTCTTATAGGTTGGTTACATTGATAAGGATTAATATTACGAGTTTCAAAATGTTTCTAATCGATCTGCCATGACTGGAAATCCCTAAACTGAAAGTTTCATAAAAATAATCCAAAATTTATTTTTGCCCTTATATTGATTGATTGATCAATTTTTATTATTTTCCTACAGATGGCATCTAAAACAGTGTAGTTTTGCTAACTGAATTTATAATTATTAACCCTCATATTCATGTTGCAAAAGTTTGAAACTGCTACGTCAATTTTTATTATGAAAAATATCTATTATACAAGTACCAGCAATTTTGGTACATATTTGAAAACTTTATTTAATGAATATTATAATTACTGGAAATTATAGCATGTTAAAAAAGCTAATTAAGAGTTTTTTAAAGGATCTATTATGGATTTTTCTATGAATGTAAACCATAAAGTTGTTTTTCTTTCTTATGATAATTATCAGGATGTGTGGTAAAGTGAACGAAAATGTCCAAAAACAACCACATACATTAGACAATGTACTTTCATCATTTGCCTGTTAATGCCCGAATAGGTCTTCATTTAGTCTAATCTACAAAAAAAATGTAGTATTTATTATAGGATTTTAAAATTTTTAAGAATGCATTGCTAGGCTCTTTATAATCTCTTCCCTTTCAATGAAAAGAAGCTCAAACACTAGACAAGATGCCTCTTTTCAAGTACTGATGAAAGTGTTTTTTCAGTATCACTCAGGATTGCTTTGAGGTTGAGCTGTCTTTGATAATAAAGAACCTTAGCATATATGTACATATGTATTGAATTAAACTCTAATGTTGGGCCAAAGACAGTATAGACTTACTCACAATGGTCTGCAATTATGATTGAACATGTTACACATCATTTTAAGGAGAGATTAAATTATGTGCAATGAGAGTCAATATTGTTCTTGAAATTAATCTTTGTCTGTGAGAAACCAATCTAAACATGGTTAATTAATATAAATTCTTTACTCTGTCATGTTTACACATTTGTGGAACAACGACTATACCTCACAGAATGACCAATTGTACACACTCTTTATGAGTTTAATGGGTACTTTTTTTTAACCAGGGCTTCCCATAAAAATTGAGGCACAGAATCTAATGCTGCCCACAAGTCCAAAAATGCCAAAAAAAAGCTTCTTATTTTTGTTCATTGCATTCCCTATCAACATTCTTGTCGTAAAAATGTGGTCTTGTAATTCTCTTCCAGTTCTGAAACCTGCTCTTCTTTGAGGCAACTTTCAAAAATCATTTTCAATCTTTTCTCCTGTATTCTAGTGTACAATTTATGAATAATTGATGAAAGGCATTATGCTCTGTAATTTTTACATTCCTTATTTAGAATGACATCAGGCTTTCTTAGAGGGTAGCTTGCAAAATGGTTTTTCGGGTTTCCAACCAGGTTAATTCAGGTGACATTGCTGTCGCCAACATTTTGATGACAAACTCCATCATCTTCCTCAAAGCAGCCCTGAGGAAGATGACCTGAGAAACCATTTTACATTTCCCTTTTTAAAAACTGGTACTTTTGGTATATTGATCTTTTACTCCTCTGGGATAGTCTTAGTTCTGCTCAATCTCCAAAAGATTTTGGTAATAGTTTATAGCATATTTTTCCTTCCAAATTAAATGTACTCTGGGGCTATTTAATCAAATCCTGCTGCTTTACCAATCCAGATCTCTTTGATTGCTTCCTGTATTCCTCCTTGAGTTATAATGAACTTTTCACCTTCTCTTTTATATTCATGCTTATTTTCACTAAATCTGTCTCATTTGTCTCACCAAACATTTTCTCATAATATTTTCTTCTTACTTCCAAGATTCCCTTTCAGACTGAGGATAGTGTATTTTCCTCATTCTTTATACTTTCAGGTGGCTTTCAATATTTCGCTTTTATTGCTTTAACTGCATTTCAAAATTGTTTTAACTGTTTTCTGTAAATGTTTTCAATTTAATTTCCAAAATTTTCCTATGTTTGTTTTGCCGGTACAGTTATTCCATTTTTGTATATACCATAATCTATCTTTTTCTGTTTTGGTTATCAAATTCTTCTTCCATGCTTCTTTTCAAATTTATATACCACACTCCATATACAATGGTGTATTAATTAATAATTGTAATTATTTCCTGATATGAAAACTGTAGGACAAGATTTAATTTAAACTTTTATGCCAATTAACAACAATTGAATATATATATTTGGCAATTTTAGAGCTTTCAACTTGCTGAAGCAGTAAACATGCAACTCAGGAGGAAATTGCATCACCATATATTGCTTTGTTTCTTTGTTGTTGACTTTTTAAGTTTAACAAAAAAGCCACCCCTAATAAAAAGTACTGAATTAGGGGTGCGTTGGTTTAAATATTCCCTCACAGTAAATAAATTGGTCTACCTGGACAAGTGGAAAAATTGCCATACAAGGATGTTTAATCGTCTTTAATTTGCTGTATGGATAGTAACAACTTGTTTCATAGAGTAAATTTGCTAAGTTCAGGTGTACATCATTTTAGATTCAATAGTAATTACACAAAACTATATTTTACCTAAAAATAGAATATGACAAATTGGATTGGAATAAAATCCTATACTAAAATAAAGCTTTGTTTTAGAACTTTTAAGCTTTAGGAGCTTTAAGATGAGTGTTTTAGTGAGTTAGCAGGCACAAAACCCACCTCTTTTTGTAGTTCTTGTTAACTCGCCATTTTGTTGCTGTTCAAATTCATTCTAGGAATATAAATAAAATGAAAATATAATCAATTTACTCATTAACAGTTTCAATATACATTTACAGTACTACCAACCTAAAAACATAAAGTTGAAATTTAACAGAAATACTTGTTTTAAATGCTAAATTATTGCAAAATTATTGAAAACTGTATGTGTTGGACAATTTTCACAAACACAGCTGAATTTCTCACAAAAAAATACAACAAGGAGCATGTAGTAGTAGTAGTAGTATTATGGTTTGAGGGTGTGTCAACAGCTAGGGTTATTTGCACCACACACACAAATAAAATTCTTTATGTAAGTAGAATTTACTGTAATAGATACATTTCATTTTATAAAGCTTAAGAAAATTGCCACAGCACTGTGGGCTTCTTGTTAGGTTGTTATATTTGGTTTATGAGTTTAGTCTCTCTTATAAACGATTACTTTCTCTACCGAGCCTATGTCATTTTTTAAAATGTCCTTAAGGCTAACCCTGAATGCTTAACCTCTCTCATACATTTTGATATTTGTCACAGTTTTCAAACATATGTGCAACTGTTAATGGTTCTCTGCAGGTCTGGCAGATGGAAGGTTCCTTCGTCTCTGTGAATAAATAAGAGCGTGGGAGAGAGCAATGCCCAATCCTGAGACGAGTGATAGCAATTTCCTCTCTCCGACAGCGCCTAATGGATGTACCCCAAGATGTTATGCCATCTTTCACAGATTTAAGCTTGTTCCCGTGTTGTGCTTGCCACAGATCTCTCCATTGAGAGTGAGCTGTATTTCTCAGGATGCCCTTGAGATCCTGAGCTGGCACCAGATCCCACTCTATATCCCTCCTATGGATGGCTTCTTTTGCTGCCAGGTCTGCCTTTTCGTTTCCTGGAATTCCAGCATGTCCAGGAACCCATATGAAGGTGGTGTTAATGCCTTTTTCTTTTAGGTCTTTCAGGATGGATTGTATGTTCTGGACTATTGGGTGGAATGAGGAAAACTGATCTATGGAGTGCAGCGCACTCATGGAATCTGTGCATATCATGTATTGTCCTTGTCTGCCCTTGATATTTGATAATGCCATTTGTATTCCAACTAGCTCAGCAGTAAAAATACTACACAGTGGGTGTAGTTTTACTCTCACCGTTCCTAGATCTTTGGACACAAATGCACACCCCATCCCTACATCTGACTTGGAGCCATCTGTGAAGATAGAAGTGTATCTTTCGTAGGATTCAGACATCTCTTTGTATCTTTGCTGGAATAATATGTCAGATGTTGATGACTTTGTTTCTGTCGCCAACCTGGTATCACAGTCAGGCTCTGGTAATGTCCATGGTGGGTCCCTAGGAAAACCTTCAGGGCATACATCTGGAAAGCAGAATCCAGTCATCTCCATAAAAATATAAAATCTTATCCCAAGAGGCTTGGTGGCTCTTGGTCGTCTGATAAAAACATCTAAAGCTTTGGCTTGAAAACAATGTTAAAACAGGGGTGAGATTGTATGGAGAAGAGTTTGGCTGCATAGTTGCACATCAGAGCCCATCAGAGTTTCTACGAGCCTACAGTGGAGGTTCACCAGATTCAGAATATAGGCTCAGGATGGGGCTAGTCCTGAATGCACCAGTGGAGAGCCTTATGCCTGCATTAGGTATGGAACTGAGAGATTTTAAATAAGACTCTCTGGCTGAGGAGTAAATAAAGCACCCATAATCTAGTTTAGAGCAAACTAGTGCTCTGTACAACTGCAGCATTGCAGACCAATCTGCTCCCCATGACAAACCGGATAAAACTCTTAGCAGGTTAAGTTTTTTGTAGCACTTGTCCCTCAAGTCTTGGATGTGCTTTCTCCAATCCATCCTCCTGTCTAGTAGAATACCCAGGAACCGGATAGAATCCACAACAGGTAGTTGTTGGCTTCCAAGTATTATGGTTGGAGGAGGGGAGAGGCCTCTTAGCCTATAAAAATGAATGCACTTTGTTTTGTCTTCAGAGAAACGGAGTCCATTGGTTCACCACTTGTTCAGGGCAACCTGTATTTGTCTTTCCGCCATTGAGAGTTTGGATGAGCAGCAGAAGATGGCAAGGTCATCCACAAACAGTGATGCTATCACAGGTGTTCTGATGCACTCTGTGATGCTGTTGATGGCAATGGCAAAAAGAGAAACACTCAACCCAGATCCCTGGGGAACTACATTGTCTTGCTTAAAACTCTGAGAGAGGTGGCCACCTATCCTTACGCGGAAGCAACAATGTTTTAAAAAGTTTTGTATAAAAATGGGCAGGTTCCCTCTGAATCCCCACAAGTGTATTGACTTCAGGATTTGATTTCTCCAAGTGGTGTTGTAAGCCTTCTCAATGTCAAAGAAGACCGCCACTACATGCTGGCGCAAGAGGAATGCCTCTTGAATATAATTCTCAATTCTCACCAGGTGATCAACACTTGATCTACTGTGCTGGAATCCACATTGAATATCTGATAGGAGATTATGGTTTTCTAAGAGCCATACTAGTCTCCTGTTGACCATTCTCTCCATTAGCTTGCACATACAGCTAGTCAAAGATATTGGGCGGTAGTTTGAGCGATAAGTTTTCTCTTCCCTGGTTTAAGGATGGGGATGATTAAGGATTCCTGCCAACTCTCAGGGAAGACCCTTTCCATCCAGATTTGATTTATAGTGTTTAGCAAATCTCTCTGAGATGCCTTGGGGAGATTCTTGATAAAGGCGTTATGGACCTGATCTATTCCTGGTGAGGTTTCCTTGCATGTATGTATGGCATCCTTAAGTTCCCACAAACTGAAGGGTTTGTTATATGGTGCTGTGGTTCCAGAATCTGAAAAATTGACAATAGTTTTTTCTTCCCATTCTTTCAAAAGTTGGAATGAATGTGGGTAACTGTTCGTGCAGCTGATTGAGGCAAAATGTTCACCAAACACATCAGCAATTTCTTGGGGTGAGTTTATAATTTGGTCTTCAAGCTTAAGTGCTGGTATCTGGGAGAAATGATGGTTCCCCAAAATAGACCTGACTTTTCTCCATACCTTTGACATAGGGGTTCTATGATTTATTTCTGAGATGAAATTCATCCAAGAGGACTTCTTAGCCTCTCTCACCACTTGTCTGGCTCTAGCTCTTAATCGCCTGAAGGCTGCCAAGTTTGTAGTGGTGCGGTACTTTTTAAAAGTTTGCAGGGCCTTTTTCCTTTTCTGAATGGCATCTGCACATTCCCTGTTCCACCATGAGACTGGTGGTCGTCGAGGCATCCCTGATGACAAGGGCACACTACCTTGGGCAGCTTTAATAATTGCTGCAGTTAGATCCTCCACATTTTGCAACGCTCCTGCATTGGCGTTAAAATTAAAGCTGAAGAGCTCTCTGAAGTCAGCCCAGTTGGCTTTCTTGAGGATCCATGTCCTAGGTAGACCATAGTTGCCATCACAACCACCATGTTTCCTAATTATTAGGGGAAAGTGGTCACTACCACCTAAATCTTTGTGTGCTGACAGACTAAAAAGTGGAGCAATAGTGCTGGAACTCACAAATAAATCTATGGATGAGTATCTACCAGTAAAGGCATTAAAATGGGTTTTCTCATAATCATTTAGTAAAATAAGGTTAAAATCATTAAAAGAATTTTCTAAAATATGTCCTCTACCATTATGGTCCCCCATCTCATCACCCCATAGACTGTTATGCACATTAAAGTCTCCTAATAGTACAAAGGGCTTGGGTAGCTGCCTAACTAGGTCATCTAGGTTGTTTCGTGTAACAGGTGCCCATTCTGGCAAGAATATGTTGTAGAAGGTGATCAACTCTGGGGTGGCAATGGTAACTGCCACCTCCTGGAGGGGCATCTGAAGGTTCACCTGGGAATTGTAAAGGGCTTCCTGAGTGAGTATTGCTACACCACCATGAGCTCTGTTACCACTTACGTCATCTAACCTAAAAACATTAAAACCTTTTAAGTTGACATTGTTGGTAGGTTTAAAATGCGTCTACTGGATAAAAAGACAGGCCGGATTAAGATCCTTCAACAGAATCCTAACGTCTTCTATATGCGAGAAGAAACCATTGACATTCCCCTGTATAGTTAAAAGCATTTTGAATAAATAAATAAAAAAATAGAATATTGTGATGGTTCCGAATCTAAAAACCATCTGTCAGTAAAAATTGTATCACATTTTAATCTTGGCTCAGCTCTAAAAGAACCTTTCGGAGGGTTGTCTCAGACAAAACCTCATCCTCCTCCATGCAGGAGTCAGAGGATTCATTGGTAGGGGTTACTGAGAAGTCAACATTAATTTGCTGACATGAGGAAGAGGGGGGAATGGTAGTGCTCTTGCCTCCTGTATCTGTCTTTCCCACAGATTGAGGGGGAGCATTGGTTTTATGGCTGTTATCCTCTGTCATGGATCTACTGCAGACTGGTGTCTTTTCAGGGATTTTAGTTTTTCCTTTCTTTTCCTTTGGTTTTTCTATATATGGGTCTGTCTGGCACCCAATATTAGATTTCTTCACTGTAGTACTGCATATCATCTAGAAAATGTAGGACTGACTAATTCTCTGTACTTTTTCCTAACCTCAGCATAAGAAATTTTATTTGTTATTTTGAGTTCTGTAATTTTCTTTTCCTCCTGAAGCTTGGGACATTCACTGGAATAAACAGGGTGACTTCCTTCACAGTTGATACATTTTGTGGGTCCACTACATGGCTCTCCACCATCTGTATCCCCAGCACACTTTGGGCAGGTGGGTTTGCCCTTGCATGAATTGGCAGTATGGCCATAACGGTTGCATTAAAAGCACTGCATGAGACTGGGGATACATGGTTTTACATTACATGCCTTGTATCCTACAAATACCTTCTCTGGCAGCTTGTCCCTTGAGAAGGTTAGCACTACATAGGTGGTATTTATGGTCTCCTTGTTCTGTTTCATCTGGAGTCTACGACAGGAGATGACTCCCTGGGAAGCCATCTCCTTCGTTATCTCATCCTCATTTACTCCACGGCATGTATTTAGAGTTTTATGTGATTCTACTTTCACTGGGGTTTCGTGAAAGGTACTCATTTGTAGTAGCTTATCACTCTGTTTTAGTTAGGGTCTCGCCATCCCTTGCACATTTGACAATCAGGTATTTCTAACATTTCTTTACATTTTCTCCCCCATCCACAGCTGGGGGGGATCTTTTGGGAGGAGGTTGTGTGGTTTCCATATATTAGGAAAAAAATTCAACCCTCAGGCTCCCCACCCACCACAGAGCCACACAAATTGGGAGGCTGTATCGCAAACCGATACGGTCGCCAGGGCTACCAAAGGGATATAGTGCCCAGGATGTCGCTAAACAGACTGGGAATGGCCTCTGGAACGGTGGTGGCTCCTCCAAACCACACCCCCCCATCGGCCTCCACCAGAATGCGTGCGTGCATCCCAAGCACTCGCACAGGACTGATGTACGCTTGAAGGGATTTTATCCCCAGCCATCAGTAGCCGATTGACCAGTGTGTGCTATTGGTAGTAGTAGTATTGTTAAAAGTGCTTCGACAGCTTAGGTCATTTCGCACATTGGCTCCCACCGGGAATCGAACCCGGGACCGCTTTCACCAAAGGCAAATGCGCTGTCCACATGACTATCCGGGAGCCTGTGTGTGCTATTCCCTGGCCTCCCGTTTACAGCGAATTCGGGGCCAAAGAGATGTGTTGTGCCAGTTGATATAAAAAGTCCAGTTGGACTTGATGTGCATCAGCAGTTATTCTGCTTGTGGTTGGCACTCAACCTCCAGGACACCCATCTCCTCCTTACGGGTCTCCACGCACGGCAAACACGTGGGTGAATCCTTGGTCAGCTGGCATGACCTCACACAGATAGTTGATTGACAGGACTGCCCGGACTCAGCCCTTGCTGTTCGAGGGGTTTGTTCTCGGGGTTTCCTCCCCGCCCAATTAGTCGCCTCTTACGACAGGCTGGGATGCCGAGGGGGTATTCTCCATCCCCCTACTCACAGGGGTGAGGAGCATGCAACTACATCAATATTACCAAAAACCTGAAGAAAGAAATTATGAACAAAGAAAATGAAGCAGAATGAAATTATGAACAAAGAAATTTCTTTATGCATAATTTTGAAGGAGAAGAGGATAAGTGTGTCAAATACAGAAGAATAAATTAAAAAACAAAAGGCAGTTCTCAGCTGTGGCCAGATGATAGCTATCCACCAGCTGAGTGGATAGCTATCATCTATGGCTATGGATAGTATGGATAGCTATGGATAGCATTTCATCTACTCTATCGCTTCTACTCTAAGGTATCGGGTTCGAATCCCAGCTGATCGGACTTTTCCATTCAGGAAATGGTTGCGTGTTTGTTGTTACTGTTGCCTTGGTGAAGCACCTCCTGACAAGTTCAATAGAGAGCTTAGGAGGACTTCACTGATAAGAGGCTCATTAGTCCCATTAAACAAAATATTTTGTGCACATTTTGCTTAGTTCTTTCCATCATTATGCAGTTTCGGCAAGTGGTGGCTTCTAAAATTATTTTTAAAAGACTGTACAAACACAACATTGATATACAATTAAAATTTTCCTGGAATGGATAAAGCATTTAGAAAGAACCTTAAAAACATTGTGAACTTGAGGATAAAATATGAATGATAAATTACTTATCACTAAATATATAAACATTGAACTACTTAAGTATTAACAATAGATAAATTTTTCTCCAATTACCTCCAGTCACAGTGTCAAGCGTAAAAGCATTAAATGGCCATTCACCAACTCTATCCAAGATAATCTAAAAGGAAACAAAAGCTAACATTAGTGTTAAGAAAGAGTTACTTTACTGAGTTTAATCTATGTACATTTTGCAATAGGAAAAGTTCTTAAATTCATCTATTAAAATATTATTTGGAGTCATGAATGATACAGGTTTAGCTAAACAATTTTTTTAGGGTATGAAATGCTTGCATTGAGAGCAACATTTTTCTAAGAGTAATGCTAACATAGAAGGTGGAGGCAAAACTGAAATCTAAAATATTTTTAGGACCACATATATGAAACAAGTTTATAAAATTTTAAACACCAAACTATTAAAATAATAACTTTACAAAATGATCTATAAAATCATCATAAAATCTTGAGCTAAAAATTGCAAGCAAGTTTAATATCCTCAGCTAATGTGCGTAAAGCTATAAGCAAACCACTTAGATGATGTATTCTTATTTGTTTCTTCACCCTACATTTTTCAGGAGAACTGAAAAGAGTCATATCTTCCTGTTTAAATTATGAAAAATTTGCTTCTTTTAAAAATAAAAAGTCTTGTGTACAACACACTTGTCATCACCTAAAGGCTTAATTTACTTTATAAGTAAACACTTCAACTATACCAGGGAATTTGCAGATAAGATATTTTAGACATATCCTACATAGATTATTATAACTCACATTTTAATTTGTTGATAAAAATTATGAGGAACAGCTTCCACAAAATGCCTTCCCCATTTTCCCCATAGACACTATCAAATGCCTATGGGAGCAAAATCTACCAAAGATTCTTAATTTTGGTAGTGATTCTGATTTTTGTTAGCAGGAACCTCACTTAAATAGCCAAGAATATTTTTTATCTCTGCACACATACGATGTTACACATAGTACTTAAGGCTATATATTTGCTGTTTCTATATCACATGGAATCTAAATAGACGATAAATATGCTGGCGCATAAGTTGACCTTTGAAGTCTAAAAAAAATCTCCCAAAAACCAGGGGTCAATTTATACGCCACACAAAATTTAACCCCTTACCACCAAGGGGTAAATAGGTGATACTGCCTGCTTTACACTTGTTGTACATAAACTATTGCAACTAAACACAATTTTTTCTTAGTGAAACTAATTTTGGCAAGTCTAATTAAGGTAGATATCATATAAAACAAATTTCATCACGAAATATAATTGTGACCGAAAGTCTGCTATGCAATGACACATTTCCATAATAAAAGAGATAAATTAATAAACCATTTTCATATCTTTAAAATAAATTTGATGCATATTAATTCTTCATAAATTATATTCATTTCTTCTCATGTATTTTTATTTTACAAAAATTTCATAAATAAATTGATGTTTTCTTTTAGCAAATGATGATCAATAAGCACATCATGGTTTTTTATTGTTTATATAATCATTATGATTTGACTTAGCGATAGGAGTTAATGGAAGTTGTTTTAGCAGTGTCGTGATTTGATATTACCATGCTATATTAAAATTATTTCTATAATAAATTTTTAATACCATTGTGTTTATATTTTGTAATTTTCATTTTGCATTTTTATTTGTGTAACCTGAATGATACCAATGAAAAAAAAAACTTGTGTAATAATTAAGCAGAGGCAAGAAGTTGACATGACAGCTGAAAGAAACAATTCTAGTGTCTCAATCTTATGCAGTAAATATTCCTTAAGCTATTGAACATTTATTGATATTTTAGTTTCCTTCCCATAAAATAGAGCTGGGGAAATGGTGTTGCCTTATTTTTTGGGTGGACTTATATGCCAAATATAGGCTAAAACCTGAAATTCACCTTAAAATTTTAGAGGTCAATTTATATGCTCCTTGTACGCCGCCATATACAGTTTTCATTTATACTAGAAGGCATCATATAGTCATGAAACTGCCTTGGATTATTTGTATTTGCATGAAGCTTGAAAAATCTTAGATCTAAATTAAAAGTAAGACCCTTGAAAAAATTCTTCTGATAATAACACAGGACGACAAATTTTAACTTTTTTTCAGTAACATGGATGTGACTAGCTGTTCTTAACTAATTTTGGGTAATTATTTATTTTACACATTTATTATTGCACATATTAACTAAGAAAATTCCAGCTCATAATGTTTTTTGTTATGGTAACTTTTACTTTTTCTTTACTGTTGTTCTACACTTATTAGCCTATATTGTAAAAATACCGTATTAGCCCCAATATAACCCGATATTTTTCAACCGTTTATTTTCCGTTAAAAAATCGACTCGCGCAAAATTCGGGGTTTAGGTAATGGAATGTAATATAAACAAGGACATTTTCCAAAAGAGGTTGAAACAAGACTGAACGTCCAACCGAAAGTTTTACCTTACTTAATTTTATTGACATGAATGTAAACCATGTTATCAGCTATAATTACCTAAATAAATTCTTATCTGATTGAATTTTACTTTGAATTCTTTCATGAGTATTATTTTTTTCTTAATATCTTTATGAAAATTTCGGAGTTGCGTTAAATTTGGGGTCACAATATATTCAAGCTAATATGGTAATTATTTTCCGTAACAGTATTGATGGTAACAGTTGTTCTTAATTTTGGGTCGCTGATTACAGATATTAACTTGAAAAAGCTCAAACATGGAAGGATTTTTTTGTTAAGGTGACTTTTACCTTTTTTTTTAACGGTAATTCCACATGAGTTTGCCTACACCGCTATTATCATGTTTGAGTATTTTTTTCTATTTTCATCAATGTTAAACGAAGTAACACGACACTATAAATACAACAAAGGTTTAATTAAGATTTCCATTTCATAAAGAATAAGCCTTCATCTCTGTTGTTTATCCACTACCTGTCACTCATGTCCTTCCTCCACTTCCACACCACCATGGTTAAATATAATAAGAATCCTTAGAAGGGTGACTTGGGCTTAAGAATAAGTACACATATCTCATCTGGCTCTTCATTACTTAATTGAAATCAAGGCGATATTGAATGCATGATTACAGCTGGAAATGGGTCTCATTGATGGATAAAAGGGCCAAGGTTGGAAGCAAAAGGCCTATTTAGGACTAGAACTAAAAATTATTTACTATTTTGCCTAAAAATAGAAAAAGACTGATTGGAATAGAATAAATCGGACACTAGAATCGTCTTTTTAAGAGCTTTAACCTATTACCGGCCAAAGTTGGTATAATGCAACATTATCGTTTGATGCTGTGTGTGTGTGTGTATATATATAGGAATAAAATGTTGCTTGCGTACTGCAAGCAGATCGACAGCACTAATTTCATATCAGCATTATATCGGGACGGTCCTCAAAAGAAAAAAAAGGATTGAAAATATTTTTAAAATTCGCTGCAATTTAATCGAACCCGGGTCTTCCTGGTGAACTTACTATGCAGCAAAATAGAAGATCACCATCTCTAACTATGTGTGAAAATTTAAGCGGAAATTTGGCTGCAACTGCCTCAAATGACGTCCTACTTTTCACATATATTCCTTATGTGAGAAATTGTAATGTACTCTGGCATCAAACCCAGAGAGAGCATGGTCTTATCTATTTTTTTTTCTTAAACCAAGTCCTAATATACATCTTCTATCTAAGCAAGAACTTCCTATTATTTCGATAAGTGCATCAAAATAAATAATGAAAACTACTAATAATGAAAACTATGCCTCAAACGATGTCCTACTTTTCAATTATATTCCTTATGGGAGAAATTTTAATGTGCTCGGACATCGAACCCAGGAACAGTATGGTAGTATCTAAATTTTTTTTCATCCAAGTCTTAATATACATCTTCTAATAAAGCAAGACCTTCCTATCATTTCGTTAAATGCATAAAAAAAATAATGAAAAACTACCTCAATGTATTTTAAATGACTGATTTTTGCATTGTCCTAGTATCAAACATAGGATATTTTCTGTAAAAATCATTAATGTTTTTGATAGGTTATGGCAATATCTATAGGCTAAATTTTCGAAAAAACCCCAATTTTAAAATGTTCGTATCTCTGAGCTGGTTAGACCTTTTTTGGCTCCCGACCCATCAAAATGTTTGTATTGATGTCTAGTTTAAGATGCTTGCTTTAAATTGGTGTTTTGACTTTTAAAGAAGAACCAGGGTTCAAAGAACTGAAGATCCCCAAAATTGGCCATTCCTGGGACCTGTTTTTGGGAAATTTTCACGCCGAAATGTCTATCCACTAATTTTTCCGAATTTTTGGTACTCAAAAAACTAAAGTTTCAGTAGGCACGGAGTTGCGATGATTGGATTATGAAATTTTCCCAAGAAAGAGGGATGTTTGTTAGTATCCCATCTATATAGGTACATGAATGCCCTGAAAGATTTGTGAGAATCCGTAACTTAATTACCCATTAAACTGGTGTCCCCCTTGTCGGTAAAAATTTTCATTTCTTGAAATTGTTTGGCATCAAGTCGGCACGGGTTACCATAATCCAATCGCAAGAATATTTATTAGGTAAGTTTATAAGGCCAAATAGAAATATATTAGAGGTATGCATAATTGAATTCGCAAAAAAAAAGGTTTTCTATTACGTCTTGGGGCAGCCTAATATCTATTATATATAGATGCTTCTCCGGATTCATTCATATATATAGCTATATAGGTATATAGATAGGATACTAATTCACAGCCTAAACTACAAGCGTCATTGATCTGAAATTTTTATGACATATTGGCCATAACGTGAAACCCCCAGGAAAAAAGCGACTTTGATCCTCAGTGTCATGGGTTCGATTCCAGAGGGCCCCAAAGTCCCGATTTTTCCCGTTTAAATGCATTGCTTTGATTTTCGGGAATTTTAAAAAAATACTTTCCGGATAGGTAGAGAGTCAAAACTCAAGGAGCCTTTATATAAGGTCATGATCTATCGAAAACGTAAATGAGTTCTACGGAAAATATCCTGGGTTCAATGCTAGGTCGAGGCAAAAATCTGCCGTTTAAAATGCATTGTGGCGATTTATAAGATTTTTTTTGGACCCCTTCCCGATGGCATGAAAACTTGAAATTCGGCATGGAGTTGGAGATCTTGAATTTATTTCATAATCAAATTTTACATATTCGCTGATGTTCCTTGGTTCGATCCCAGAGAGCCATTTACATTCCTCAATGCATTTCTTATGGAGATAAAAGAAAAACGTTTTAGGTACTTCCCGGCATGATATCACCTTCAAACTTTGTATGAAATAAGATGAAGTCTTACTAAGTCATACTGTCCATTCACGGCTACCAATATTTCCTGGGTTCGACACCAGGTGTCTCTGAAATCAGAAGTTGATCCGATTTTTAGGAATTATTTTGAAACCTTTCCCAATAATATAGAAACTTGAAATTCGGCATATAGATATAGATCATAGATAACTTTCAGAAACATGTTTTAGATCTCCATGATCGTCCTTGGTTCGAATCCAGAGAGCCATTTACATTCGTGAAAATTAGAACTTCTTTTGAGACAGTTGTAGCCAATATTTCTGCTTGAATTTTCACACATAGTTAGAGATGGTGATCTTCTTTTGTGCTGCATAGTAAGTTCACCAGTAAGACCCGGGTTCGATGCCAGAGGATGAATTTCAGCGAATTTAAATGAAAATTTCAATCCTTTTTTTTCCATTTGAGGACCGTCCCGATATGATGCCGATATGAAATTAGTATTGCTGTTCTGCTTGCATTATGCAAGCTACATTTTACTCGTATGATATATGAATGAATCCAGAGAAGCATCTAATTCCTTAACTAATCTGAGTAATGCTAGTTATTAGAGCAGAGGTAAATCCTAGATGAGCCCAAATTTGCCATGTAACTTCAACAGAGGGCTCATGTGTTAATTAAGAGACTATAAAAAGATATATACATATATATCTTAATATATCTATTATATATAGATGCTTCTCCGGATTCATTCATGTATCCATATATATATATCTATTATATATAGATGCTTCTCCGGATTCATTCATGTATCCATATATATATATATACGAGTAAAATGTAGCTTGCATACTGCAAGCAGATCGACAACACTAATTTCATCTCGGCATCATATCGGGACGGTCCTCAAAAGAAAAAAAAGGGGATTGAAAATATTCTTTAAATTCGCTGCAAGTTATTCGTCCGGCATCGAACCCGGGTCTTTTTGGTGATACACACTATGCAGCACAATAGAATTTCTCCATCTCTAATTATGTGTGAAAATTAAAGCAAAAATATTGGGCGCAGCTGCCTCAAAAGACGCTTTAATGTTCACGAATGTAAATGGTTCTCGGGACTCGAACCAAGGACGATCGTGGAAATTTAAAAAATGTTTCTGAAAGTTATTAATGATCTCAATCCATAAGCCAAATTTCAAGTTTCTATATTATTGGGAAAGGTTTCAAAATAATTCCTAAAAATCGGATCAACTTCTGATTGCAGAGACACCTGGTGTCGAACCCAGGACACATTGATAGCTATGAATGCATAGTTTGATTTGTTAAGACTGGTTCTTCTATCACGCTAAGTTTTAAGTCGATAGCATGCCGGGAAGAACCTAAAATTTGTTTCCGTTATCTCCATAAGAAATGCATTGAGAAATGTAAATGGCGCCCTGGGATCGAACCAAGGACCATCAGCGAATATGTAAAATTTGATTATGAAATATATTTATAATGTCCAACTCCATGCCGAATTTCAAGTTTTCATGACATCGGGAAGGGGTCCAAAAAAAATCTTAAAAATCGCCACAATACATTTTAAACGGACGATTTTTGCCTCAACCTAGCATCGAACCCAGGATATTTTCCGTAAAACTCATTTATGTTTTCGATAGATGATGACCATATATAAAGGTTCCTAGAGTTCCGATTCTCTACCTATCCGGGAAGTATTTTTTAAAAATTCCCGAAAATCTAAGCAATGCATTTAAACGGGAAAAATCGGGACTTTGGGGCCCTCTGGAATCGAACCCATGACACCTAGGTTCAAAATCGCAATTTTTCTGGAGGTTATACGTTATGGCCAATATGTCGTAAAAATTTCAAGCCATTGACGCTAGTGGTTTGGCCTGTGACTTTGTATCCTCTCTATATATATATATATACATATATATATATGATATATGAATGAATCCGGAGAAGCATCTATATATAATAGATATATAGAGAGGATACAAACTCACAGCCTAAACCACAAGAGTGGTTGAGCTGAAATTTTTACGGCGTATTGGCCATAACGTGTAACCACCAGAAAAATTGCGATTTTGATCCTCAGTGTCATGGGTTCGATGCCAGGGGGCTCCAAAGTCCCGATTTTTCCCGTTTAAATGCATTGCTTTGATTTTCGGGAATTAAAAAAAAATACTTCCCGGATAGGTAGAGAATCAAAACTCAGGGAGCCTTTATATATGGTCATGATCTATCGAAAACATAAATGAGTTTTACGGAAAATAACCTGGGTTCGATGCTAAGTCGATGCAAAAATCTGCCGTTTAAAATGCATTGTGGCGATTTTTAAGTTTTTTTTGGACCCTTTCCCGATGGCATGGAAACTTGAAATTCAGTATGGGGTTACATATCATAAATATGTTTCATAATCGATTTTTATGTTTTCCCTGATGTTCCTTGGTTCGATCCCAGAGGGCCATTTACATTCCTCAATGCATTTCTTATGGAGATAACGGAAACAAGTTTAAGGTACTTCCCGTCATGCTATCGACTTAAAACTTAGCATGATGGAAGAACCACTCTTAACAAATCAAACTATAAATTCATAGCTATCAATGTGTCCTGGGTTCGACACCAGGTGTCTCTGCAATCAGAAGTTGATCCGGATTTTAGGAATTATTTACAAACCTTTCCCAATAATATGGAAACTTGAAATTTGACACATAGATTGAGATCAATAATAACTTTCAAAAACATTTTTTAAATTTCCATAATCGTCCTTGGTTCGAGTCCCGAGAGCCATTTACAATCGTGAACATTAGAGCGTCTTTTGAGGCAGTTTTAGCCAATATTTCTGCTTGAATTTTCACACATAGTTAGAGATGGTGATCTTCTATTGTGTTTCATAGTAGGTCTTCAGTAAGACCCGGGTTCGATGCCAGATGATGACATTTCAGCGAATTAAAAAAAAAAATTAAATCCTTTTTTTTTCTTCTGAGGACCGTCCCGATATAATACCGATATGAAATTAGTGTTGTCGATCTGCTTGCAGTATGCAAGCAACATTTTACACGTAATAGATATAGACGCTTCTCCGGATATACCTATAAGTTATATATATATATATAGGGGATCAAAAGTCTAACCATGATCCACAAGTGCCAACGACTTGAAATTTTTACCACGTTATGGCCATAACGTGTAACCTCCAGGAAAAAGCCGACATTGAACCTCGGTGTCATGGGTTCGATTCCAGAAGGCCCCAAAGTCGCGATTTTCTCCATAAGGATACATGGCGGGGATTTTCGAAAAATTTTTTGAGGCACTTCCCGGAAAAGGAGAGAGTTGAAATTCAAGGGACCGCTAGATGCCGTGCATATCTAAAGGAAACCATAAAGACATCTACGAATATTATCCTTGGTTCGATGCTAGGTCGGGGCTAAAATCGGCCGTTTAAAATGCATTGCGGCGATTTTGAAGATTTTTTTTGGATCCTTTCCCGATAACATGGATACTTAAAACTCAGCACGTGGATAGATATCAAGAATATATTTCATAATCAAATTTTATATGTTCGCTGATGGTCCTTGGTTCGATCCCAGAGGGCCATTTTCACTTCTCAATGCATTTCTTACGGAGATAACGGAAACAATATTAAGGTACTTCACGGCATGCTATCGACTTCAAACTTTGCATGATAGAGGAACTTAACCTTAAAAATCAAACTTTGCATTCACAGCATACAATATTTCCTGGGTTCGACACCAGGTGTCTCTGCAATCAGAAGTTGATCCGATTTTTAGGAATTATTTTGAAACCTTTCCCAATAATATAGAAACTTGAAATTCGGCATATAAATAGAGATCATAAATAACTTTCAGAAACATTGTTTAGATTTCCAAGATCGTCCTTGGTTCGAATCCAGAGAGCCATTTAAATTCGTGAAAATTAGAACGTCTTTTGAGGCAGTTGTAGCCTATATTTCTGCTTGAATTTTCACACATAGTTAGAGATGGTGATCTTCTATTGTGCTGCTTAGTGAGTATCACCAAAAAGACCCGGGTTCGATGCCAGATAATGGAATTTCAGGGAATTTTAAGAAAAATTTCAATCCATATTTTTCTTTTGATGGCCGTCCCGATATGATACCGACATGAAAATAGTGTTGTCTATCTGCTTGCAGTATGCAAGCAACATTTTACTCGTATATATATATATATATAGAGAGGATACAAAGTCACAGGCTAAACCACTTGCGTCAATGGTTTGAAATTTTTAAGACATATTGGCCATAACGTATAACCTCCAGAGAAATTGCGATTTTGAACCTCGATGTCTTGGGTTCGATTCCAGAGGGCCTAAAAGTCCCGATTTTTCCCGTTTAAATGCATTGCTTTTATTTTCGGGAATTAAAAAAAAATACTTTCCGGATAGGTAGCGAATCAAAACTCAAGGAGCCTATATATATGGTCATGATCTATCCAAAACATAAAAGAGTTTTACGGAAAATATCCTGGGTTCGATGCTAGGTCGGGGCAAAAATCGGCCGTTTAAATTGCATTGTAGCGATTTTTAAGATTTTTTTTGGACCCTTTCCCGATGGCATGGAAACTTGAAATTCGGCATGGAGTTGATGATCAATAATAAATTTCAGGATCAAATTTTACATATTCGCTGATGGTCCTTGGTTCGATCCCAGAGGGTAATTAAAATTCCTCAATGCATTTCTTACGGAGATAACGGAAACAAATTATACGTACTTCCCGGCACGATAAAGACTTCAAACTTTCCACTTAGAAAAATCAAGTGTATACAAATCAAACTGTGCATTCCCAGCTGTCAATGTGTCCTGGGTTCGACACCAGGCGTCTCTAATATCAGTAACTGATCCGATTTTCAATAATTATTTTGAACCCTTTCCCAACAATATAGAAACTTGAAATTCGGCATGTAGATAGAGATCATAAATAACTTTCAGAAACATTTTTTAGATTTCCAAGATCGTCCTTGGTTCGAATCCAGAGAGCCATTTAATTTCGTGAAAATGAGAACGTCTTTTGAGGCAGTTGTAGCCAATACTTCTGCTTGAATTTTCACACATAATTAGAGATGGCGATGTTCTATTGTGCTGCATAGTAAGTTCAACAGTATAGAGCCGGGTTCGATGCCAGACGATGGAATTTCAGCGAATTTTAAGAAAAATTTCAATCCATTTTTTTCATTTGATGGCCGTCCCGATATGATGCCGACATTAAAATAGTGTTGTCGATCTGCTTGCAGTATGCAAGCAACATTTTACTCGTATATATATATATATATATATATATATATAGAGAGAGGATACAAACTCACAGCCTAAACCACAAGAGTGATTGAGCTGAAATTTTTACGACATATTGGCCATAACGTATAACCTCCAGAAAAATTGCGATTTTGATCCTCAGTGTCATCGGTTCGATTCCAGGGGGCTCCAAAGTCCCGATTTTTCCCGTTTAAATGCATTGCTTTGATTTTCGGGAATTAAAAAAAAATACTTCCCGGATAGGTAGAGAATCAAAACTCAGGGAGCCTTTATATATGGTCATGATCTATCAAAAACATAAATGAGTTTTACGAAAAATAACCTGGGTTCGATGCTAGGTCGATGCAAAAATCTGCCGTTTAAAATGTATTGTGGCGATTTTTAAGATTTTTTTTGGACCCTTTCCTGATGGCATGGAAACTTGAAATTCGGTATGGGGTTCGATGCCTAGACGATGCAAATTTCTGCCCTTTAAAATACATGGGAGTCGTTATTCATTATTTCTTTTGATGCACTTATCGAAATGATAGGAAGTTCAGGCTTAGCTGGAAGATATATGGTAAGAAATAGTTTAAGAAAAAAATTTTTTAAGCCCGTTTTGTTCCTGGGTTTGATGCCAGAGCGCAATAACTTTTCTCTCATAAGGAATATAAGGGAAAAGTAGGATGTCGTTTGAGGCAGTTGCAGCCAATATTTCTGCTTGAATTTGCATACGTTAATAGAGATGGTGATTTTCTGTTATGCTGCATAGAAAGTATTGCCAGAAAGACCCGGGTTCGATGCTGGGCGGTAAATATATCCCCCATATATAATACCGTACGGTAACATTTCATAATTTTTTTAATGCATTTATCGATATGATAGGATGTTCTTGCTTACTTAGAAGATGTATATTAAGATTTGCTTTATGAAAAAAAATAGATTAGACCATGCTGGTTCTGGGTTCGATGCCAGAGCACATAAAAGTTTCTCTCATAAGGAATATAAGGGAAAAGTAGGACGTCATTTGAGGCAGTTGCACTTAATATTTCTGCTTAAATTTTCACGCATGGTTAAAGGATGTGATCTTCTTTAGTGCTGTACAGAATGAATTACCAGAAAGACCCGGGTTCGAAGCCAGATGGTAAATATATCCCCCATTTAAAATGCATTGAGTTAGTTTTCATTATTTATTTTGATGTATTAATCGAAATAATAGGAAAATCTTGCTTTGATAGAAGATGTATATTAAGACTCGGTGTAAGAAAAAAATTAGATATGACCATGCTGTACCAGGGTTCGATGCCAGAGCATATTAAAATTTCAAATCAAATAAGGAATAAATGGGAAAAGTAGGACGTCCTTTGGGGCATTTGAAGCCAACATTTCCGCTAGAATTTTCAAACATAGTTAGAGGTGGTGATTTTCTGTTGTACTGCATAGGACGTATCACCAGGAAGACCCGGGTTCGATGCCAGACGATTAAATTGCACCCAATTTTAAGAATATTTTCAATCTTTTTTTTTCTTTTCAGGACCGTCCCGATATGATGCCCATATGAAATAAGTGTTGTCGATCTGCTTGCAGTATGCAAGCTACATTTTACTCGTATATATATATATATATATCCGGCAAAGAAAAAGGGTGAAGGGGGCGGCAGACAGGTGCTGTCGTGAGACAAGGACTAAAGAAACAGTGGAACGCAGAGTGACGAGAGCAATGGCGGCTCGAGGGAGTGCTTGTGATGGGCGTGTGTAAGCCTTGGGAGAATAAAGAGTGTGATTCGAGGAATCTTGGTGTCTTCTTTGGTGTATCGAAGTAGGAGGTTTCCTAACATATATATATATATATATATATATATATATATACGAGTAAAATGTAGCTTGCATACTGCAAGCAGATCGGAAATACTAATTTCATATCGGCATCATATCGGGACGGTCCTCAAAAGAAAAAAACGGATTTAATTTTTTCTTAAAATTCGCTGAAATTTCATCGTCTGGCATTGAACCTTGGTCTTACTGGTAAACCTACTATGAAACACAATAGAAGATCACCATCTCTAACTATGTGTGAAAATTCAAGCAGAAATATTGGCTATAACTGCCTCAAAAAACGTTCTAATTTTCACGAATGTTAATGCTTCTCGGGACTCGAACCAAGGACGATCGTGGAAATCTAAAACTTGTTTCTGAAAGTTATTTATCATCTCTATCTATATGCCGAATTTCAAGTTTCTATTTTATTGGGAAGGGTTTCAAAATAATTCCTAAAAATCGGATCAACTTCTGTTTTCAGAGACACCTGGTGTCGAACCCAGGACGTATTGCAAGCTGTGAATGCACAGTTTGATTTGTAAAGACTTGCTCTTGTATCATGCAAAGTTTGATGTCGATAGCATGCCGGAAAAGTACCTAAATTTTGTTTCCGTTATCTCCGTAAGAAATGCATTGAGAAGTGCAAATGGTCCTCTGGGATCGAACCAAGGACAATCAGCGAACATGTAAAATTTGATTATGAAATATATTCATGATATCTATCCACGTGCCGAGTTTCGAATATCCATGTTATCGGGAAAGGATCCAAAAAAATCTTCAAAATCGCCGCAATGCATTTTAAACGGCCGATTTTTGCCCCGACCTAGCATCGAACCATGGACTATATTCTAAGATGTCTTTTTAATTTTCGTTGGATACGCACGGCTTTTAGCGATCCCTCGAGTTTCAACTCTTTCTCTCTCCGGGAAGTACCTCAAAAAAATTTTCGAAAATCCCCGCCATGTATTCTTATGGAGAAAATCGCGACTTTGGGGCCCTCTGGAATCGAACCCATGACCCTGAGGATCAAAATCGCAATTTTTCTGGCGGTTACACGTTATGGCCAATACGTCGTAAAAATTTCAAGTCAATGACGCTTGTGGTTTAGGCTGTGAATTAGTATCCTATCTATCTATCTAGGTATATACATGAATGAATCCGGAGAAGCATCTATATATAATAGATATATATATATCCCCTCCTCATCACCGCCACAGTTCATTGCCTCATAAGGGGTGGAGGAGTTATAATGGAGGTTGGAGGGGATGCATAGCCCAGGTTCAATCATGCTAAGAAGGCTTCAATAATATCCCCAGCCAAATAATTAAAGTGGTATTCACAAACCGGCAGTAGGACATCCTGGTGAATTATTGTCCGAACCCCCCCAAATACAAGTACAATTTTCATGATGAGCTTCTTTGATGGAAATTTTTCCAGACCTAAAAGCACCACCCATTTGGATGTCCGCAAGGTGGTGGCATTAAAGAGGTCCATCATGAAGAAAAGAATTACTACCCTGCAATTCACATCCTACAACTGCCGCAGCTTAAAGAGTGAAGAACGATTGCTGGAACTACTCAATGAAGCAGAGATGATAAAATGGGATGTCATCGGTCTCAGGGAAGTCAGAAGAAAATCAGAGGAGCTACTTACACTGAAAGAAGGACATTTATTCTTATACAGGGGTACCAAGGATGGAAGAAATGGAGGCGTTGGATTCTTGATCAACAAGAGATGGAAGGATAATGTGGTCAAAATCGAAGGTGTATCAGATAGAATTTGTAAACTCATACTAAAGATCAATGAGCGCTACTCAGTACAGGTCATCCAAGTCTAAGCAACAGCAGCGGCAAGCAGCGAAGAGGAAATCAAAAACTTCTACCTAACTCTCGACACTGAACATGACAGGAGGCCCACTACTACAAAGTCATTATTGGAGATTTTAACGCTCGTGTAGGTCAGCGGGAAGCTGATGACACTGTCGCAGGTCAATTTGGATATACATCAAATACATACTTTAAGAAAAATCCTACAAGGAAATGGACGTGGAGAGGTCCCAATGGAACAAAAAATGAAATAGACTACATATTGGTAAACAGACTCTACACTGTAACTAACTGTGAAGTTTTGAATAACTTCAACACTGGAAGTGACCACAGAATTGTAAGAAGCTAAATTAATATTAACCCACGAATGGAACGAAAAAAGTTGGTTTCTTGCAAGAAGGAAGAGATAAATATCGGTAAACTATCAGATAACAAGGAGTTTCAGCTGGAACTAAGAAATAGATTCTCAGCACTTCAGGAAGAAGAATTCGAAACCAAAGTTATGGAAATCATGAAGAAAGCGGCAGAGGAAGTAGCAAGCATGTGAAGCGAATTGTGATTTTCAGCAATTACAAGTTATTTAACCAAAATGAGCTTTCTTTATGCAAAACTCTCTAAACCAAGGGCTTTACAATCATTATTTATAATGAAATTACTTTATAAGTTTTCTAGGCTATTATTAGACTTCTGATTAGCATACTCACCATACCAAGGAGTACCACCCAAAAATGGAAATTTACTTCCTGACCATCAAACTGACTGAAACATTCCTTGCTTTATCATTTAGAGCATTTAATGGTACTTGTATTTCAATTTCTTTCAGAAATACATTTGTGATCTCACAATGCAGATAAATATAGGTCCTCACCTGAGCTTGCCCATGGAGGATATCATCTAGAAGAGCAGGGTCTGTTACAACTGTCCTTGTGGTCAACCTCCTTCGCCTTCTTTTGTGGTTCATTGTCAAGAAGCGACCAGTGTGGAGAGGTCTTGCTTCTCGGATGTCCAGCATTTCCAGAAGAAGGCCGTCTCCATCTGAGAGTGGAGATGGGTGAGGAACACCAGATCTAAATGATCCATCTGCGGGTACATCATCCAGGCAACCTTCTTCAGGGCCTTTTAGGGATAAAATGATGACATTCAGATGAGAATTGATGCCACTATTCTGACGTAAGGCTCAGAAAATTTTAGGGAAATAAAAATAACATATTTAAGGTAATCCTCACCAGCCAACACATGGCTTGCAGGCTAAATGTAAGTTACTGTTTTGCTAAGTTTGGTAGATATGGTGAAGTATTTCAGTTACATAGAAAATTTGAGTCATTCTCAAAGGTATTTCTATACCTTTGAAACCCACGAAGAAGGGTGATGTGAAAAACTGTGCAAACCTACTTAGAGTAATAATTAAAGGATGAGAAGAAAAATGACAAAATATATAAATAAACTTTCAATAAGTTCATTCATGGGATACATCAAAATGTGTAGTCACATTAACATTTAAATAAATGCTATCAATATACATAATAACATAAAACAGAACAGAGATAAAAATGAAAAAAATACAGATTTATTTAAGAAACGTAAGATTTGCAGATGATATAGTAATCTTGGCTGACTCAGGAGGCCATATGTATTCATGCAGAGCGTTGCTAGATTCTGGATCACAATCGAATTTTATCACAGAATCGCTTTCTAGATCGCTAAGACTAAGGAGAATGAGGATTCACAAACCTATTCTTGGGATTAATCAGAATACAGTAAAACCTTGATAACACGTACTCGTTTAACACGAACCTCTCGATAATGCGAACAGTATCACAGTCCCGTAATTGAATTTTTGCTCAAAATTTCCAGGTTGAGTTAAAGTTTGAAGAATATTTGGAGTTTGACAATGAGCTGGCCGTATGTTCCTTTCCTGACGAGGAAGTAAACTCGAATAGCGAAGAATCATCTTCGGATGAATGTGAGGAGGAGTCGCTTGAGCCACCCACCCGTGGAGATCGGCTCTAAATGTGCTCCAACGATATGCAGCAACGGCAAATGTTTCCAGGACCTTTTCCAATAACTTGGATCAGAGTAGACTTGACTGCATGAACCATTTGCGCCCTACTCTTCGGCAAAAGAATTTACATGATTTCTTTAAATCTAATAAAAGCTAAAATTTTGACTTTGAAGGCTCTGGCTATTTTTTATTTATGTAATGCCTGACTGTGATGTAAAAAAATTTTTTTTGCCTAATTATTGTAAGTTTATCGCAAAATTTTAAACGACGGAATATATTTACCTATCAATTGGTAACCAAAGACTTAATAGAGATTTTTGTGATCGTTACTTTTACGTCAACATCATAATAAACGTCAGTATATCAGCAAGTATATTTGCACTTTTTTGCTGCAATACAGTTACCACGAATTTTTCCTGAATGCAAACACTTTGCCTGGTCCCTTGAGATTCGTGTTAGCGAGGGTTTACTGTACATCCATATTACATCATCTTGTTCGGACCAGCATTAATTAAAAAATAAATGCCTTCAGTATTGAACTTGATTTTATTGTCTAAATGAAAATCACAGAAGACTTGCCATCAATCAATGTAGATGTCTTCATTTAATGTGCCTAAGAACATTCAATTAGCTGATCTGTACTACTATCGTCCAAACAAAATATAGATATCCTTATTGGTGCAGAATTGTTTTGGGGTACTATGTGTGTAGGCCAATTTGGTATTTCGGACAATCTACCAATCCTGCAGAAGTCAATCTCTGATGATCTTGAATAGCTGCACTTGTGCTAATAACTTCCATTCCATAGATCCTGTCTGTCGTGCCTTTTCAAAGCAGCAACTCTCATTTTCATTACATATCCTCAACTGATTTGATGAAATACTTATTTCACACAAAATCGAAAGCAGCAGGAATAGATAACATTAGTCTGAATTACATAAAGTTATCTAATCACTCTGGTTTTACTGGAGATCATTAACTACTCACTATCTAGATCCATCTTTCCTTCTCAGTGGAGATATAGTTTGGTTCGCCCAATCAAAAAGAAACATTGATGTATCTATATCAATTTTATGTTTTAGTGTCTTGAGAGAATTGTTAATTATCAATTAGTTGAACACCTTGAGCATCACGGCTTTTGTGACCCCTACCAATCTGGTTTTCGTAAATGCTACAGTATGGAAACAGCATTAATTTAAGTAACGAATTATATTCAAGTAGCATCTGAAAAAAGAATGTTAACTGTCCTCGTTTTATTTGATTTCAGTAAGGTATTTGATCATGTTGATCACATCAAACTTTTGCTGAAATTAAAGGATTTAAAATTATCATCTTCTGTTCTAAATTGGTTCTTTTCCTACCTTCACGGTAGGAAACAAGCTGTAAAGGGTCCTGATGGAAAATTATCTAAATGGTGCTCTGTAACTGAAGGGTCTGTTCTAGAACCTCTTCTATTTTCATTATACATACTTAATTTACCAGATCAACTGTGCCAATGCAAATATATGTTGTATGCAGATGACCTGCAAATTTATTATCACTGTCAGCAAGATAACTTAATTGAAGCCATATCCAGGATCAATTCTGATATACAAATAGTCTGTATAAGTGGGCTAATGCAAATAATTTGATGATAAATATTTCTAAAACGAAAGCCCTCATAATGGGTCATTATGGATTGCTACATCAAATACATAATAATGCAATCCCGAAATTAAAATTTGGTAATCACAAAATTAATTATCTAATTAGTGCCAGAAATCTTGGTATTATTAATTCCAATAATCTTACATGGTCCAAAAATATCTTGCAAATTTGTAATAAAGTTAATACAACTTTGTACAGATTAAAAATACACAAAAACTTAATGTCTAAAGATCTTAGGGAAAAACTGGTTTACACATTGATATTCCCTCACATTGACTATTGTTGCTTAGCATACTAGATATCACTGATGAACTTAATTACAAACTACAACGATTAATGAACTGTTGCATAAGGTTTATCTTTGATCTGAGAAAGCAAGACTGTATAAGTCAATACTGTCGAAAGTGGCTAACAGTTAGAAAGAGAAGAGAATACTTTCTAGGTGTATTTTAATATAATACAGTGAAACCTCTGTTCACGGACACCTCTGACTTACGGACACCTCCGACTTAAGGACAGTATTCAATTCCCCGGCAGAAGGATATGCGTTTGTATAGGGATCGAACGTCTAGTATACGGACACTCCCACTTACAAACACAGGCACCTTATTGGATATAATTTTTCTCTAATGCAGACACCATCGCCATGGGTTTCCTTGCCCATCTCTCAAAAATAGAAAGTATTTTCCTCTAAAAATATCGTTTATGAATAGCTGGGGGAAAGAGGAAGGCAATAATGGTCAAACCAGTGAAAATACATCAATGTGCATATCAGGAAATGAACGAAAGGGTGTCCTGGAATCCATTCTTGGAAATGCTAATCCCCAAACCAAAGAGCACCTCGGCCAGACGCAACCTCTCCAACTGTGCCAACTTGCCGTCACTTGTGCGTTCGTATTGTTTTCGTTGCTAGGGAGCATCTCGATTTTATCACGCGATGCCGAAGGATAAAAGTCTTTCCTTGCGAGAGAAAGTGCTGCTTTTGGAACATGTGGATTGAGAAAAGAGTGGTGTCCGTAAATTAATGGTTCATTTTGGTGTGAGTAAGTCCCAAATCACTGATATTCTGAAGCAGGAGACCATCATGAAGTTGTGGACGGAAAATCATAATGAAAACGTTATGAAAGTGATTCCTTCGGGACACAAATTGGACGCAAAAAGGACTTAAAGTTGCAGTGGTCCTGGGTGTAGAGATCTTTAAGGCCTCAAACGGGTGGCTGGAAAAATTCCGTTTAAGACATAATATCGTGTTAAAAGCAGTGTGCAGAGAGGCTGCAGAGGTGTGCAAAGAAGGTGCTATGGAGTGGATTGAAAGGTTGCCTGTGTTGCTAGAAAACTTCGAACCCAGGGACATCCACAATGCAGATGAAACAGGATTGCTTTTTAGGGCCTTACCTAACAAAACCCTGGCCCTAAATTCATAAAAATGCTCAGGAGGGAAGGCGTATAAGGAGAGGCTGGTGGTCTTACTTGGCGCAAATATGGAAGGTGATTTTCTGAGACCGCTGGTGATAGGAAAAGCTGAAAATCCAAGGTGCTTCAAAGGAGTGAGTAAATATAAACTACCCATTCCGTAGAAATCAAATAACAAGGCTTGGATGAGTGCAGAGATAATGACCAAGTGGTTTCATTATCTTGATTGAAGAATGGGAAAGGAAAAAGAAAGATTTTACTATTTCTTGACAATGCTCCTTTTCATCCCAATTTAAAGTTAATAAAAACAAGTTAATTTTTTCCCTCCAAACACTACAAGAGTATTACAACCAATGAACCAGGGCATCATTAAAAACTTCTAAGTCCTCTACAGACTACAATTCATTTCAAAAAACATGCTTTCTCAAGTTGACCAGGGGTATTCCCACGCTCGTGTGGGGAAGTACATTATTGTTCTTGGCGCAATATTTTTTATTCATCAAGCGATCAAAAACATAAAAAGTTCAACCATGTGTAATTGTTTAGTAAAATCAGGGTTCTATAACAATGAATTACCACCAGAGGTGAAAGATATTACAAATGGCTTGCAGTTAGAAATTTTGTTAAATGTTGCAGGCGAAAGTGCTGAATATGCGAGCATTGATTCTAATTCGTTGACCGTAGACCACGAGGTTAACATGGAAGAAATTATTTAAAGTACTCTTGATGAAGGAGATGACAAAATCAGTGAAAGTGATGACAGTGAGCCTGAGACTATAGAGGAAGAGATGCTTGTGGTATCGTATGCTGATGCATTGCATCAATTGAACTGTTATAGAAATTTTGCATTTCAAAAGGCAACAGCAAGGCATCAAGTAGCTTTATTAATGTTCAATTAAATTTTTAAAAAGAAGTTGTTACAAAAAGAAATAAGCAAACCAAAATGAATGATTTCTTTACGCCTGAGTGAGCTATGTATTTGTATCTATACATAATAAAATGTGTAAATGCCTTGAGAATTTTAAATTTGCATAAGCGAGTAAATGCATTACATTATTTATTGTTTCCAATTTTTTATTAATTATTCAGAAGTGATATTTGAAGTAAAAGGATTTCTTTCAGCTGCCTTAAATTACTAAAGTATAATATTTGCATGGTAAAATAAAGCGTTAAAATGAGGTTTTCTTTGGGTCACCTCCTACTTACGGACACCTCTCACTTACGGGCACATTTTTTAGGACTGTTGATGTCCGTAAGTGATAGATTTCACTGTATGTTGAAAAATAACAGACCAAAGTATCTTTTAAATCAGTTCCATACAAGAATCAATACAGACAGCATAAAAAAAATTAAGAAATAACACCCCAGATTACTACTACCCTCCATATAAATCCATTTTTTATGAGAAATCATTCTTAGTCTCAGCTATTAAATTATGGAATTCTTTGCCTCTTCCAATAAAAGCAAGCAAAAAAATAAACACATTCAAAACATTGTATCACAATTATGTAATGGAAAATGCATGAACTGTATATTTAGTATGTTTATTTTTCCTTTATAATTTTGTAATAGATCCAAAAACTCTACAAGTATGTTTGAAAGAATTGTATTTAATTTTGGTTTTGTATTTTTATATTCGCTCACTGCGATTTATGTAAAACTGTCAAATCCAATTTTGTTTAAGCTGGTTTGCTGCAAAACAAGTATTATTTTAAAAAAACAATTCTAGGTTGGGTAATATAAGGAAAGGCCCCAACTAAAAGTGAATCTTGAACCACTTCAGAATCATCTTATTGCCATCTAACCACCCAGGGTAACAACTTAGACGATTTACTAAAAACCATTAGGGAGATTGAAACAAAGAGAAGTTTGTTTTCTCCGAAGAAGAGGCTGTTTGCTAGGAGCATTTCAATTCCCATTCTTGCCGAAATGAAATGAAGATATATTATCGGACTTCCATTTCGTCATGATCCAAGCATTCTAGGAAATTCTAGAGCTAATGCACTTGGTCATTTCGAAAGGTTTGAACAAAGATTTGCAGTGTATTTACATTTCAAAAATTAATGTCACAATTTTATTAATGAATACCTAGAGTTGGACCACATGAAAAGGCTAAATGAAGACAGCCATAAACCTTCCGAACCAACATTTTACTTACCTCATCACCCAGTCCTAAGAAAATGTAGCAGCACAACTAATCTTCCTGTCGTGTTTAATGGATCTGCTAAAACAGCAACTGGTATTTCATTGAAGGATGTTTTAATGATCAGCCCCGTCGTCCAACTGGATTTATCCTCTATTCTCCTCTCCTTCAGGACTAATGCCTTTGTTTTCATAATGGATATTAAGCACATGTATCGTCAGATCAAGCTGCAATCTCCTGATAGGAACCTGCAATGTATTTTGTGGAGGGATTCAACAAAAGATGACCTGAAGACCTATTGACTGAGCACCTTGACTCACAGATAGTCATCCTCTTCCTTTTTGGCCACTAGGTGTCTGTTGCAGTTAGTCATCAATGAAAGTAAAATATATGCCCACGCAGCTGCGGCTTTGAATAAAAACTGTTACATGGACGACATTCTGACAGGGGCTACCTCATAGGAGGAGGCTATTAAGTTGCAAGAGCAATTGATTGCCTTACTATCATCTGCCAGATTTCAACTGCACAAATAGTACGCCAACCATCATAGACTCCTTGAAAGGGTTCGTGTTGAAGATCAAGAATGTCAATGCAAGCTCCCAGATAAAATGGAGAATACCATAAAAACTTTTTGGTTGCGGTGGAAACCAGAGATGGATTATTTTCACTTCATCCTTAGCTTCTCAAACATTAACATTCATATTTCAAAACATATTATCTTGTCAGACATTTCAATATTGTTCAACCCCTTAAGTCTTCTGGGGCCAATAATCGCGAAGGCCAAGTTAATGATGCAAAGACTTTGGCAATTGAAGCTGGATTGGGACGAATTTGTCCCTACTGAAATTTGCACTGAATGGATTACTTTTAGGGAACAACTACAGGCTATCCAACAGGTTCGGATACATAGAAACATAACTCAAGGTGAAAAAGCAACAGATTTGCAAATACAACGATTCTGCGATGCCTCAGAAGCCGTTTACGGCACCTACATCAACGTACAATCAGATAATAGACAAGGAAAGATCAAGACTCAACTGTTATGTGCTGAATCCAAAGTTGCTCCATTGAAAAAATTGACTATACCTAGATTAGAGCTTAGTGGTGCATTATTACAGGCTCATTTCAAAGTTTACTAATCATATTAAATCACAAAGATTTTTCCTTCGGACTGATTCGAAAATAGTACTGGCCTGGCTATCATCCACTCCTGGAAGGTGAAAATCTTTCTTTCCAACGGGGTTGCAGAAATTCAGGAGCTCACCAAAATTTCTTCTTGGCGTCATATTTCATCATTAGAAAATCCTGCAGACATATTATCTTTACCACCAGAGCTCCTTCAATCAACTCTCTGGTGGTTTGGACCTGATTGGCTGGGGGAAAACAGCATCACCTCACCACTTGTGAGCTATGAAGATGATTATCCAGATGCAACACTGGAGAGAAAGGCCCATCACTACTTATGCTGTCAAAGACAGCGGCAGTGATATCATCGAGGGACTTTCTTTGTTTTCAAAATTGAAGAGAGTAACTGCAAACTGTCTCCGGTTTGCAATAAACGCAACCCCAACTGAAGCATTTTACTGAAATGCTCACTTTGGCAGAACTTCATAATGCTGCGATTCATTGAATCAAGATCACTCAATTTCAGAATTTTGGCCCAGAATTAACAGCATTGAAGAAATCAAGGTAAGTGCAGAGTAGTTCCAAACTGCTCAAATGTTCTATGGCTAAACCTTTACGTAGCTGCCAATTAATGAGAGCCATCTCCTAGAGTGATTCCTAGCAGAGCCTTCACCAACATTGACTATTTCGGACCTGCCTGGTATAAACGTGTGCAGCAAATGCGCACTCCACCCAGTAAGGGTTAGGTCGCCCTATTTGTGTGTCTCTCCTCAAAGGCTTTCCACCTTGATCTCGTTACGGTTCAAACCACAGGCACCTTTCTTGCTGCATTGCGTCGTTTCATGGCATGTCATGGTAAGCCCAACAATATTTACAGCAACAACACAATGAACTTCATGGGAGTAAAAAATGAATTGTCAGAAATGCAAAAACTATTTCTATCAGATTCACTCAATGACTGTTGTCTCAGAGCTTAGCAAAAGATAACGCTGCATGGCATGTTATTACACCTCAAACCCACATTTCAGTGGTCTCTGGGAGGCGGCAGTAATCCACCAAACGTCATTTGCTATTATATCATCAGCTATTATATCATCAATTATATCATCGGCCTGAAAAAAATTTTCAAAAATCCCCACAATTTATCTTTATGGAGAAAATCATGACTTTGGGGCCTCCTGACATCAAACTCATGACACTGAGGTTCACTCTTTTCTGCCAGTTACACGTTAGGGCTGTAAAAATTTCAAGTCAATGATACTTGTGAAACATGGTTAGAATTTTGATCCCCTATATGTTCTATTATATATAGACGCTTCTCCGGATTTATTCATATCTATTATATATAGACGCTTCTCCGGATATACCTATATATATATACATTCATAGGGGATCAAAATTCTAACCATGTTCCACAAGTGCCACCGACTTGAAAATTTTACGACGTTATGGCCATGACGTGTAACCTCCAGGAAAAAGCCGACTTTGAACCTCGGTGTCATGGGTTCGATTCCAGAAGGCCCCAAAGTCGCGATTTTCCACATAAGATTACATGGCGGGGATTTTCGAAAATTTTTTTGAGGCACTTCCCGGAAAAGGAGAGAGTTGAAATTCGAGGGATCGCTAGATGCCGTGTATATCTAAAGGAAACCACAAAGACATCTACAAAGATTATCCTTGGTTCGACCCTAGGCTAGGGCAAATATTCTCCCGTTTAATTTACATAGCGATCTTTAAGATTTTTTTTAATTACTTACAGATGACTTGGAAACTTGAAACTTGGCACGTATATATATAACATAAATATATTTTATAATAAAATTTTAGAACTCGCTGATGGTCCTTGGTTCGATCCCAGAGGGCCATTTGCACTTCTCAATGCATTTCTTACGGAGATATCGGAAACAAAATTTAGGTACTTCCCGGCATTCTATCGACTTCAAACTTTGCATGATAAAAGAGCAAGTCTTTATAAATCAAACTGTGCATTCACAGCTTACAATATGTCCTGGGTTCGACACCAGGTGTCTCTGCAATCAGAAGTTGATCTGACTTTTAGGAATTATTTTGAAACCTTTCCCAATAATATAGAAACTTGAAATTCTGCATATAGATAGAGATCATTAATAACTTTCTGAAACATCTTTTAGATTTCCAAGATCGTCCTTGGTTCGAGTCCCGAGAGCCATTTACAATCGTGAAAATTATAACGTCTTTTGAAGCAGTTGTAGCCAATATTTCTGTTCGAATTTTCATACATAGTTAGAGATGGTGATCTTCTATAGTGCTGCACAGTAAGTTCACCAGTAAGACCCGGGTTCGATGCCAGACGATGAAATTTCAGCGAATTTTAAGAAAAATTTCAATCTTTTTTTTTCTTTTGAGGACCGTCCCGATATGATGCCGATATGAAATTAGTATTGCCGATCTGCTTGCAGTATGCAAGCTACATTTTACTCGTATCTATTATATATAGACGCTTCTCCGGATATACCTATATATATATACATTCATAGGGGATCAAAATTCTAACCATGTTCCACAAGTGCCATTGACTTGAAATTTTTACGACAATATGGCCATGACGTGTAACCTCCATGAAAAAGCCAACTTTGAACGTCAGTGTCATGGGTTCGATTCCAGAAGGCCCCAAAGTCACGATTTTTGCCATAGGATACATTGCGGGGATTTTCGAAAATGTTTTTGAGGCATTTCCCGGCAAAGTAGAGAGTTGAAATTCAAGGTATCCCTGGAAACAGTGCGTATCTGACGAAAACTATTAATACATCATCGAAGATTATCCTTGGTTCGATGCTGGGTCAGGGCGAACTTTCTCCCGTTTAATTAACATTGCGATTTTTAAGATATTTTTGAATTACTTCCCGATAAGATGGAAACTTGAAACTCGGCAGGTAGATAAAGATCATAAATATCTTTTATGTACGGTGTTGAAAATTTCGTTAATTGTACTTGGTTCGATTCTAGGGAGTCATTTACATCCCTCAATGCATTTCTTATGGAGATATCGGAAACAAATTTTAGGTACTTCCCGTCATGCTATCGAATTCAAACTTTGCATTACATAAGAACAAGTCCATACAAATCAAACTGCGCATTCACAAATACCAACATGTCCTGGGTTCGACACCAGGTGTCTCTATAATCAGTAGTTGATCCGATTTTTAAGAATTATTTTGAACCCTTTTCCAATAATATTAAAACTTGAAATTCGACATATAGATAGATATCATAGATAAATTTCAAAAATGTTTTAGATTTCCTAGATAGTCCTTGGTTCGAATCCTGAGAGCCATTTACATTCGTGAAAAGTAGAACGTCTTTTGAGGCAGTTGTAGCCAATATTTCTGCTTGAATTTTCACACATAGTTAGAGATAGTGATTTTCTGCTGTGCTGCATAGTAGGTTCACCAGGAAGACCCGGGTTCGATGCCAGACGATTAAATTAAAGCGAATTATAAGAATATTTTCAATCCTTTTTTATATCCCTATATATATATATATATATTGTGACGAAATAGTATGAAGGCTATTATTATTTTTGGATGGTTTTATTTTTTTCTATTGACTGTATTATATGATTTTTTGTATTGTGTTATGCATTTGTTTTTGTTTTGATGAAGTGGCATGTGGTGGCACTCTGGTCATATAGGACTCAAATATAAGCGAGGTGACCGAAAGAAAAAATGGAATTTTCCACATTGTTGGGGGGGATTCCAAGTCGTTATGGATGTGCAGCACTTCACCTAAGAGGAGATAACCGTGAAGAAGATGGACGACCACTTGGTGATGGAAGTACAAGGAGCGCAGGAAAAGGGGCGACCCAGCAGGGAACCTGAGGCCACAGAAGACATCACCGAAATAGGGGAATACCGCGTGGTCAGCAAGTATCGTGAAGCACCTTCACTGCCTGTGTAGAAGATTCTTTGGTTTTTTTGTGTCAAATAAAGAGAAACCATCACATATGGCACCCGAACAGGGACCTGATTAAGTTTGGGTCTATCAAGAATCTGCTGCAAGAAGAAAACTGGAGTGAACATGAGTTTCTTTACACTTCAAATAGATTAATTAGGGCCGTGAATTCTAATGTGTTCACTTGCTATCGTGAGCCTAAGCAGGCATCAGATTCAGATGAGATTGATGAAGTTTTTATGACTCCCAAACTTGTAGAAGATGTAAGGGATTACGAAGAAAAAGAGGATTAGCCAGATGAGGGGCAGGATCTCCCAAAGGTTGCATCGCTTTCCGTTACCGAATCTGAATCTTTGCAGGCGACCACCAAACTGATGGATCTGCTAATCCAATATTGACTGAAACAGAAGAAATGTTAGAGAGGCAGAAGGAAAGGAGAGAGGTTTTCAGGGGTTTAATGAGTTCCCTATCTGCGAAGACAGAGGCACATCAGCGTAGGATAGAAGAATTGGAGAATACTGCGGGTCAGATGGGGAGGACTATTAAACAGAGGAGCAGGTTGAAGTCAAGACGAGGAAATACTTCCACGATAACGAATCCAAGGAAGCGGAGATAAGAGGACTATGGGAGAGGCTGTTGGCGCTGGAATGCAGTAGGGGGGTGGCTAACTCTTGTTCGATTCCGAGTAACTTGATAGTAACAGGCACTGTGGGGCATTCAAAACTATTTATTGGCTTTGGCGTGTTTACTATTGGAAAAATATGCGAAGGGAGGTGAAAGTTCTTTTGAGCTCTGGTGACCTGTTCCAGCAGGTGAAATTCTCGAACCGTAATTTTGAAGGTCCTATGGAAAATATTTTACCTGAAGAACCTCGGCAATTGTAGGCCGTGGACATGTATGGCCCTTTGCCGGAAGCTAAGTATAAAAACAAAAATATTTTGGTTGTCATGGATGTGTTTTCTAAATTCATTCACATTAGTTTGAAAAGAAAGAGAAAGCAAAAATGTAAATCGCGTCTTTTAGAAATTGGGGATATTGTCCTTCTGCGTACGCCGAGGGCATCGAATATGCAAGCTCAATCATTGCGTAAATTTTTCCATCTGCATTCTGGACCATTTCGAATTACTCGGATGTCAGGAGTAAATTCTTGTTACCTAACCGATGAACAGGGTAAAGAACAGGGAGTATACAGTTTTGTGAATATTAAACCGTATTTGCCCAGTCCTGAACTACCTCGCATAGGGTCAGAAACCATTGAAGTCAGATGACGGACAGTCTTTTTCCTAAGGTGATGATTTGTGGACGATATGGTAAATAGCTATGCCATTTCGTTCCAGAAAATTAATACTATGCTGTTATTAAAAAGTAAAAAGGGAATCAAATATGTTCTTTTTTGTATGTTTTGAATAAGAGATCAAATTTATTATGTTGAGCTATTTCCATTTTGATCACTCTTTTGTAAGAGGAACAAACGGCTATCTATTTAAGGGGGGCGATGTGACGATGAAGGCAATTATTATTTTTGGATGGTTTTATTTTTTTTCTATTGCCTGTATTGTATGATTTTTTGTATTGTGTTATGCATTTGTTTTTGTTTTGATGAAGTGGCATGTGGTGGCACTCTGGTCACATAGGACTCAAATATAAGCGAGGTGACCGAAAGAAAAAATGGAAATTCCCAATTGTTGGGGGGGATTCCACATCGTTATGGATGTGCAGCACCTCACCCCAGAGGAGATAACCGTGAAGAAGGTGGACGACCACTTGGTGATCGAAGTACGAGGAGAAAAAGGACTAGGGGAGTGCAGAGGAAAAGGGCGACCCAGCAGGGAACCTGAGGCCACAGAAGACATCACCGAAATAGGGGAAGACCGCATGGTCAGCAAGCATCATGAAGCACCTTCACCGCCTGTGTAGTATATTCTTTGGTTTTTTTGTGTCAAATAAAGAGAAACCATCACAATATAGATAGATAGATAGGATACTAATTCACACGCTAAACCACTAGCATCATTGATTTGAAATGTTTTTGACGTACTGGCCATAACGTGTAACCACCAGAAAAAACCGACTTTGAACCTCAGTATCCTGGGTTCCATTCAAGAGGGCCCCAAATTCCCAATTTTTCCTATTCGATGAATACATTGCTCTGATTTTTGGAAATTTTTTTTAAATACTTCTTGGATAAGTAGAGATTCAAGACTCAAGAAGCTGATAGACATGATCAGGATCTATCGATAACATTAATTACTTATACAGAAAATATCCTGGGTTCGATGCTAGGACAATGCAAAAATCTGCCCTTTAAAATACATTGAGGTAGTTTTTCATTATTTTTCTTTGATGGGCTTATCAAAATGATAGGAAATTCTTGCTTTGCTAGAAGATGTATATTAAGACTCCGCTTAAGAAAAAAATTTAGGTAAGACCATGCTGTTCCTGGGTTCAATGCCAGAGCACATTAAAATTTCTCACATAAGGAATATAAGGGAAAAGTAGGACGTCCTTTGAGGAAGTTGCAACCAATATTTCTGCTTGAATTTTTACACATAGTTAGAGATGATGATCTTCTGGTGTGTTGCGTAGACAGTATCGCCAGGAAGACCCGGGTTCGATGCCGGGCGGTAAATATGTCTCCCGATTAAAATACATTGGGTTAATATTTCATTATTTTTTTGATGCACTTGTTAGAAATGAGTGACTTGACGTCAGGCGTAGGAATATATTTGTGACGTCATAGGTTACTCCACGAAGAGAAATAGTTCCGTAAAGGTGGGAAACTGACAGTGATGTGACCGCAGATCCGCGTCCTCTCTCTTTGGAGACAGACACGACAATCCGGCCCCTTCGAAATGTCGGTCTTGCCGAGTATTTTATCATCTTTGCTAACATCAGAAGTGGGATCCTATCTGCGATCTGGACAACATCAATTGAAGATGGAACACTTTGTGAGGAACCTTTCGGGGCTGTTTTCTGATCTGAGATATCGAATGGCGACGAATCCTCGAGCTGGCTCATCAGAACCTCTCGCCATCCCAAAATACCACCCAGAGGAAGATTTGGAAGATCGGACTGCAGAAATTGAGGAATTGGTAACAAAAATTCGGATGGACTGAAGGAGAGATTCCGGTAAGAGTAGCGTCGTCTAATTTGGGTTCCATCAAAAGACGGTCAACATGTGGCATCGGACCAGATGGACCTTGATGGCCATATAGAACGATTCAGCTTTGGTTTTTCCTTTGAATGGTCATTTTGATCAATATCTATGTGATGCCGTTAATATTTTGAGCCGTCAGAGAGGTAATATGCGGATTTTGTTCCCGTACAGTGTGAATGAGTGATAATGCTTGGATCTAATCAGCCTACAGAGGACGTAATAGTCATATTTGTCTTCGGGACATTTGATCCTGTCGTTTGTGCCTCTTTGATTAACTCATTCGTAAAATATTACGACATTTAATTTCGGCACTTAGGTATTTTCTTCCATTATTGAAAGCTCGCTGAGGCAAATATATCTCTCATGGACAGCAAAGCGAGTGCTTGCGGATTTTATGCCCAGTCATAAGGGGCACAACTAAAACGATGTCTCACATGTAATGAGATTTGTCTTCAAAAAGCCAACTCTAGACTTGTCAAGGGCAAAGAAAAAAAAATAAATATAATAAATGTTTGTGTTCGAGCGTTAGCTCTATTACAGTTAAAAATAGATGGCCGTTGCCACTAGTGGATAACCAATCGAACTCTCTATCTCGAAGTAGATACCTCACCTCTTCAGAAATGGCGTCGATTTTATTAAAAGATTTAGTTGCGATGAGCATTGACGCTTGGGATCTGCCCAGGTAATTTTAGACCTACCAGGTTGTTTTTAGTTTCTATCCTCTGAAACGGTATATGAGGAAATAAATATCATATTACGTCCCAAGGAAAAAGTCACCTCAACCCTTTCCTTATATCATATTACGTCTTTATAAAGTAAACAAAGGCGGAATGAAAGACTGATGCGGCAGTTGTTCTTGAATGCTCCAATTGTTGCAATTTATTTCCATAGGCATACCGAGAAGGAAATTGTTGAGGCGTAATTTACATATGAACCATCTCTGAACTTTGTACAGTAAAGGAGAATGAATAGTCAGAATGGGCGAGCGGCATTTCACATTTCAGCCTATTTTTAAATTGAGACGCCAGAAGTAAACAGGTCCCGCAAGGTTGCTACTTCTCGGAGACATCGTCGGCAAATTCCGATGGTACGAGCCATTGTGCTCGCTGTACGTCCTTCAATCGAATTCTCAGCGGAAAAGACCTCGGCTGTACTACCACCACGAATTCTTTCACAGATAGTGTTTGTAAACAAAAGGACGTTTTGACGAGAAGCGTCACAATTCTGTTTACATAACAGCTTCTTTGTTAATTTTGGCCTTTAATGAAACAAGACGAAAGATTGTATTGGTTAAACCGTTAGCAGTGCTCATTAAAGTGATTGAAATCCAGCCAAGAGGCAAGATTAAGTTTGCGAAATTATGCAACGTTACTTCACGTAGGATTGTTGAAAAGGAGCTATGGGTGGCCAAATGATTGGTTCCAAGAGGAACTAGAAATGCTACTTGATTTTGAGAACGAATCGTCGTTGTATCGAAGTTGTTTTATAGATGCTGTTCTATAGAAATAGTTTTCTGGAAATTGGTTCACAGAAGATCAATTGTTTTATGATTTTTGCTAATTCTTTTGTTTGGCAGTAGCCCTGAAGAAGAATACGGGAACCCAGAAGTAATCTCAGAAAGTGCTTGAGATACCCTTTTCTTTACTCACGATATTTCTTGTTCTGTTTTGAACCTACTTGTATGTGTTTCCAGACAAAGGCCGATACATGTTATTTGTTTATCATTTTCGTTGCTTTGTTTTGAAACTGCTTCAGTTGCTTCCAATAGACCACGGACTTTCACTTGACACTTAAGAAGAATGCGGAATTCCGGAAATGCAATTTAGGATTGTGGATCTGAGAAGACGATACTCTCTTATTCGTTTATCTATTCTTTGCTTTTTTTTTAATCAGATGGAATGTGTTTCCAGGTAAATATTGATACCTTTCTTTGTGTTTACTATTTCATTGTTTACGTCTCAAAACTGTTTTGAATATTTTTCGGAGTAAGATTCCATACCATGTTTCCGTATTATTACGTTGACTACGAATTGCATTGACCATGAATTTGGACTAGCGTCTTTTGCGAATATTGATTTACATGTGAATTTGCTGAGGAAATTAACTACCGAAGTTTTCTTTTCTTAATAAGTATAATGTTCATTTCTTGTGCTTACCATACACTTTATTGCAGTTTTAATATTTGTTCTGAATTGTTGAATATGTGCAATTCATATGCTTTTTAAGTAAGCTGTACTGTGGACTCACAGAAATTTGACATGTTTATACGACTACATCAAAGAAGAGAGTTGATTTACTGGATGATTGGATTGGATGATTGGATTGAATGACTGTATGTGTTGTTTGTAGCAAGTTAAACCCCATGGTCCCTGAGTCTCGCCTTGGTGGCAGAACAAACCCGGGTCCCTGAACTTGGCTACGGTGGATTGTTGTTGATGTAAGTAAACCCCATGGTCGCTGAGTTTGGCCTGTGTTGGAACAAACCTGAGTCCATGAACTTGGATGAACTTTATGCGGTCTGTTGGTAATGCAGTGATGGTAACGACTGCTACTACTCAGATAAATGCCACGTAACTGGATGATTGTCGAGGATGAATTAAATTTTGTGGTATTGTGATTGAAATAGATTATATTCTATTTTCAGAAGATGTTTTTAAGATTTTGTACTTGAATTTTCGACGGAATCTCCAGTGGTTGATTTGATTTTTCCATCTAGGAGGATGAGCAGTATTCTGACCGAGAAAGAAAAGCATATCAGTAAGTATGCAAATAAAGGCGGCTCGGGGACGAGCCGATTGTCAGAATGGCCGTGTTAGAAATGAGTGACGTGACGTCAGGCGTAGGAATATATTTGTGACATCATAGGTTACTCCACAAAGAGAAATAGTTCCGTAAAGGCGGGAAACTGACAGTGATGTGACCGCAGATCCGCGTCCTCTCTCTTTGGAGAAAGACACGACAATCCGGCCCCTTCGAAATGTCGGTCTTGCCGAGTATTTTATCATCTTTGCTAACACACTTATCGAAATGATAAGAAGTTCTTGCTCTGCTGGAAGATGTATATTAATAATCAGTTTAACAAAAGATATTATGTAAGACCATGCTGTTCCTGGGTACATTAAAATTCTCTCATAAGGAATATAGAGGAAAAGTAGGACGTTGTTTGAGGCAGTTGCAACCAATATTTCTGCTTGAATATTCACACATAGTTCGTAATGGTGATCTTTTGTTGTGCTGCGTAGTAACTTTGACCAGGATGACCCGGGTTCGATTACGAACAGATAAATTGTAGCGAATTTAAAGAATATTTTCAATTTATTTTTCTAGGTCCATCTCGATATAATGCCCACTTGGAATTAGTGTCATCGATATGCTTGCAGTATGCAAGCAACATTTTACTCGTTATATAAAGATGCTTTTCTGGATTCATTCATATAGATAGGATACTAATTCACAGGCTAAACCAAAAATGTCATTGATTTGATGTTTTTTTGGCATATTGGCCATAACGTGTAACTGCCAGAAAAATTGCAATTTTGAACCTCAGTGTCATGGGTTCAATACCAGAAGTCCCCAAAACAGTGATTTTTCTCATTTAAATGTATTGCTTTGATCTTCTGGAATTTCTAAAAAATACTGATAGATATTCACTGATAGGTAGAGAATCAAAATTCAAGCAGCTTCCAGATATGGTCATGATTTATGACATTACATAATATATACAAGTAAAATGTTGATTGCATACTGCAAGCTTATAAAAGGTATTTATAATCTTTTTTCTCATGCTACGATTTGAGTTTCAATGTTATTGGGAAGGGCTTAAAAAAAACTTAAAAATTGCTGCAATTTCTAATTTTTGTAAACGCCTGGTGTCAAACCCAGGACCTATTGGAAGATGCGAATATAGTTTATAACTTGTTAGGACCAGATCTTATTTAATACAAAGTTTGAAGTCCCTATCATACCGGGAAGGTCCTGAAATAAGACTCCATTATCCCCATCTGAAATGCATCAGAAGGGATCAGAATATCTTAAAAATTGCAATGTAAACTAAATGGGAGAATATTTGCCCTGACCTAGTGTCAAAGCAAGGATAATCCTTGATGATGTTTTAATAGTTTTCATAGGATACAAACGATCTCCAGCGATACTTTGAATTTCAACTCTCTACTTTGAAGGGAAGTGCCTCAAAAAAATTTTTGAAAATCCCCGCAATGTATCTTTATGGAGAAAATCGGGACTTTGGGGCCTTCTGGAATCGAACCCATTACACTGAGTTCCAAAGTCACCTTTTTTCTGGAGGTTACACGTTATGGCCAATACGTCGTAAAAATTTCAAGTCAGTGGCACTTGTGGAACACGGTTAGAATTTTGATCCCCAGTGAGTGAGTGAGTGTATATCTAGGTATATCCGTAGAAACGTCTATATATAATAGATATATATAAGATGCACTCAACTGTTGAAAATGAGAGACATTGAAATGTGTCTCGTTTTCAGCATCAATTTATGAGAAGAAAATCTGTATTTTTACTGTTTTTCAGAATGTACGTTAATGTAGCCACTTAAGTAAATATGCACCTCAAACAAAATTATCTAAAGGAAAATAAAGTAAACATTACCATCAGTATTTAAAAGGAAAAAATAGCTGGGGTCAAATTTGACATAAATAATATTTATGGAAAATGAAATGTTCAATACTCTCTGTCTAAATTACAGAAAACAATTAGATCAATTCTTGTAACACAATAGAATGACTCATAGGAATTGACTTGTTGTTATATGCTTATGTCTAATTTACTCACAAATAACTTATTTATGGACTGTTAGATATATATCATAACAAAATAAAATGCATTTATTTTAATTTTGGTCCATGGTATTTACAAGTTCGTCAGTAAGTGCAGTGTGTATAACAGTAATGTAACATAAATAAAGAATAACGGAATAGGGGAAATAGTAATTGGTACTCACCTGCTACACGGATGAGAAGTGCATTGTGGTCCCTGTCAAATGACACTTGCACCGTTCTTCTCTGAAAAGAAATGAAAAGTTTATTAGCAAACAACTAAAGAGCAATGCCATCGCTTAGAACCATCATTGAATGGAATCAGATTAGATAGAATTTATATACTTGGAGTTCCTAAATTTGCTATTTTGGACAATTGATCCAAGTGTCAAAGGTAAAGTAATACGAAAAAATATTAAGTCAAAAATGATAACACTTGCATATTATTTTTTCCGAAGATGATGCATCAATACCACTAACATAAGTCCTTATGGGGAGAGGAATGTAATGGAAAACGCAATAACATTTTTCATATTCAAGAAACATTTATTTGAGCAACAAGTTTTGCTCTTTGTCACTTTGTCATTAGGCTATTTGTCTTTTACTGCCAGATTACTTTCAGTTATAAATTGTTGATCAAATTATTTTTTCTGAAATTTAAGGAATTTAATTTGTTCCCCATTCCTTGTTGGAGTTTCACAAACTGATAACTTCCAACTCTTGGTTATATTACAGATGCAATGTTTTATCTGAGCATTTCAATTCATGAGAAACCAGGGTTTACTTAATTTCTTAGGCCTTACAATTTTTCTGAAAGATGAAAAACATAGATTTAATATTTTCCGCAAGCCCACTATTACTGGTCAATTAATCCCTAATGACAAAGCCCAAAATTATTCTCACAAGCATTCCATTTGATGATTAACAGACTTCTTGAAGTTCCACCTTTTCCAACAAAAAAAACTTAAAACAATCAAACAAATTGTTAAAGAACGGTAATAGTGTTACTTAGGTGGAAAATATTCTTAAGATCAAACTGAGAAACAAAGGGAGCTGGAAGTCACTCCTGAGGGTCACATCTGTATTTCTTTCAACACTGTATGGATTTCAGTGTAGCCATCTGCTATGTAAGCACTTGACTTACAGTATTCACATCTTTCTTCTTCTCATTTTGCCCTTGTGTTTCACTTTCATACTCATTATCTCTATATCACAAACAATAGCTTAGGCACTGACACAAATTACAATGATATTTAAGACCAAAATATAAGCATAAAAACAACTGAAACTATATGTAGATCTGAGCAAGACAGCATCATGTACGTGAGAAAAACTGATATAATATCGAATTTTATAATTCACTTCGGCAATTGGTCAGATATTCATAATGAATGTAGGAAAGCAAAATTATTTTCTATGGTTTTCTCACACAAGAAGTTTTAAAATTACAACAGAACTTTTGTGTAGTCTTGAACCAAGAGGGTAAGTAAAATTCACATTGAAATAAACACTATTCGGATTTTTTTAAAGTAAGGAGAGGTAAATAAGGAAAGGGTTGAGGTGACTTTGCACATAAGGGCGTGCACCCAGGAAAATTCCCAAGGAAAAACGGACTTGAAAGGAGGGTAAATTAATAAAGCAAATGCTGTTGCCTTCTAAGTTTTTTTAAGTAAACCATATAAAAAATAAGATAGGCAGTAATGGATGGGGACTTGGACTTCACCGTGGAAAAGTGTGCTTAATGCAGAGATACCTTCACCATTATCTCTGGGATACAGACCACCTGACTTATTAAAAACAACTTTCCTCAACCTGCATCTATATGTAAAAGAAATGCGGAAATTGGTACCCTGGAACAGAAGATATTTTCTATTACTGGGAAAGAGATCAAAACCTTGGTCTTACATTCTCACTCTGTATTTAAAATCTTACTTGGTTCGATATGATCATTTATTTTTTTTTAAACTGCAAGCTCCACCGTGAATGCTTTTACCCTTTTACTTGGTCATTAACTTTCAGAAGTTGGAGAGTCTTATTTTTCACTAATTTTTCCACATCATTTTCTTTCGTACGATGTCAGTAAAAAGTCAAATACGACTCACAACTTAGGTGGTATGGTCTTGTGTGCCAAATCGATAAACAATGCTATCCTTAAAGGGAAACAAGACCTAAGGGAAATACCTGGATTGAAGTGGGAAGATAATCTAGGAGAAAATGTAGTGAGCAGGGGAGCAGTGTGGGCCAGTGCCAAGACAATGGCACTTGTTAGAACCGAATGGTGTGCTCTTTGCTAACTACAGCCTATGGGTAGAAGAGAATTGATTAAGAAGATAATGTCAGTAAAAATTATTCATAAAATCAAAGTAAATCAGCTGATGAAAAGTAAAAAATTTATACTTTTTCCACAGTATTTAAAATAAATAAATACTGTGGAAAAAAGTACAAATTTGTTATTTTTCATCAGCTGACGTATTTCCACAAGACATCGCCTGAGACTTTTAATTTTATTGTTAAATCAGCTGATGGGTTTGTGAAGAACTGATTGAAATTGTCTGCTCCATGCAGGGACAGATCCAGGGGGGTGGTCCTGGGGGTCCGGACCCCCCCCGAAATATCACTTCTGCCTATTTTTCGAAAATGAAACTCAAATAACGCAAATAAACAAACAATTTAATAAGCAATCACTAGCGAAAATATTCGAATTTGTCTAACACAATTCTAACGTCACGTTTTGTGAAAGCCGAAATGTTTTTTATTTTTAAATTTTTTGATCGGACCCCCCCCGAAATTTTTCTCTAGATCCGTTCCTGGCTCCATGCTTAGGTTATTCAGTTTAATAGAGAAATTTGCTATGCAATTTACTGTATTTAACAATCATACAACTACTGTCAATTGCTACCCACAAAATTTATTGACTGTTTACTACCATCTTCCTTTGCATAGAGGAGGTTGTTTTGGCACATACAGCATAATCCTTATATTTGTAGAAGTCATTCAAATAATATTATCTGTGTAAGCAATTTAACTGTGTTTGTATTTTTCAATATTTTACTTATTTATTTTGAGGCAATTTTTACTTTCTCCATATACGAAGTATAGAGAAAGTATTGTTTTCATGAAAAAATTCGACTTTGAGATTTCAACGGAAATACTTGTTTTGGGGTCCCTAGAACACGTTTTGACTATTTTTGGAATGATGTCTGTGTGTATGTGTGTGTGTGTGTGTGTGTGTGTGTGTGTATGTGTGCTTGTGGGCGCTCTAACGTAAAAACTTTTAGTTGTATCTATACCAAACTTCATATATAGTACTGTGGTGTGTGCTGTCAGAGTTGATTAGTTTTTGGAGTAAATCGGTTTACCGGAAGTCGAGCTTTATTCATCAAAGCTCATTTCCGGATTTCAATATATCTCCATAAATATGATACATAGGTATATTGTATATACACATATAAAAATAATACATATAAAAGTTTTAGATAATGTGTTTTACTATAACTTTTGTATTTAACATATTTTTGTATCACTGGTTGATTAGGAGTTATTCGTGCTTGCTTAATATATTAAATAAAATATTTTAGGTAGCTGAGAAACATACTGCAGATTAGGGGCACTTGACTAGAATGTTACCTCACGATACAGTAGATTCCCTATGGTCTGATGTACATCAAAAGAGGATGTATCCAAATGAAAGTACAAAAGTCTTCCGGATATTGTGGGACAACACTCTGAATACCATTCATTTATGTATCCATCCCAAGTCAAGTAAAAGGGTGACTTCTTTTGAAATGAATGAAATTTCAATTTATGAATCACAAAATGCCATGATTAATTCATTTGCGTTTTGGTAAGCAGGTAAAGGTAAAAGGTAATTCTTTCAAGTATTAATTACTTTCCATCAAAATATGCCCATTTCTGAACTCAATTCATTTTTTTAGGAAACATATTTTTAAGGAGGGAAAAGTTTTTTCATGGTTTGGAATGGTTTTATTTCTGTTTGTTAGCCCACGTAGCATGCGCCTGCAAGGAATTTGTATTATCAGTTTGCATGAAGCAACTTTTACTCGTAATAGACATGAGTAAAATGTTGCAGATGACAAATGTTTCAGGTCAACATCATATAGAGAAGATAAAAAAATGGGATTGAAAATATTCTTAAAAATCAGCGCAATTTAATCGTCTGGCATCGAACCTGGGTCTTCCTGGTGAACTTACTATGCAGCACAACAGAAGATCACCATCACTAACTATGTGTGAAAATTCAAGCAGAAATAATAGGTGCAACTGCCTCAAATGACGTCTTACTTTTCCCTTATATTCCTTATGAGAGAAATTTTAATGTGCTCTGGCATCGAAACCAGGAATAGTACAGTCTTATCTAAATTTTTTTCTAAGCCTTAGTCTTAATATACATCTTCTATCTAAGCAAGAACTTGCTATCATTTTGATAAGTGAATCAAAAAAATAATGAAAAACTACCTCAATGTATTTTAAAGGGCAGATATTTGCATCGTCCTAGCATCGAACCCAGGACATTTTCTGTGAAGGTCGTTTATGCTTTTGATAGATCATGATTATATACATAGGCTCCTAGAGTTTCGATTCTCTACCTATCCGGGAAGTATTTTTTTTTATTCCTGAAAATCATAGCAATGCACTCAAATGGGAAAAATCAGGACTTTGGTTCCCTCTGGAATCGAACCCATGACACTGAGGATCAAAATCACAATTTTTCTGAAGGTTACACATTACGGCCAATATGTCGTAAACATTTCAAGTCAATGATGCTTGTGGTTTAGCCTGTTAATTAGTATCCTATCTATCTATATATATAGTTAGATACATGAATGAATTCGGAGAAGCGTCTATATGTAATAGATATATCTATTCTATATAGACGTTTCTCATATATATTCAATTCATTTCTTATGGAGATAACGGAATCCAATTTTAGGTATTTCCCGGCATGATATAGAGTTCATACTTTGCATTAACTAAGATCAAGTCCTAACAAGTTATAACGTTAATTTACATAAAACAATAGCTCCTGGGTTCGACACCAGGCATCACTTAAATTAGAAACTTATACGATTTTTAAGATTTTTTTTGAACCCTTTCCCAATAACATTGAAACTTAAAACTTGGCATATGAATAAAGATCATTGATCTATTTCATATACGCTGTTTAAGGTTTCCTTGATCGTTCTTGGTTCGATCCCAGAGAGCCATTTACATTACCCTATGCATTTCAATTGGGGATAACAAAGTCTTATTTTAGGACCTTCCCGGTAGGATATCCATTTCAAAATTTGAATCGAATAAGTTTTATTTCTACCAGGGCATTATATATATTCACATATTCTAAAAGTTTGACACCAGGTGGCTCTACTATTTGAAACATATGGCAGGAATTTCAAATTATTTATGACTCAGTTTTAGGTATATCCGAAGAACGTCTCTATATATTAAATATATATCCATAAACATATCTGATCCGATATCCCGTCAGACAGCTGATACTGCACCTGCCCCAAACCAGCATTTGCTTCTTGCCCAGCCCACTAAAGCAAGTGAATCCAATCTAATGAAAACAATCGAATAAATACCAAAAAAATCAAATAACTATTCGATTTTTTTTCAAGTGATTGTCACATCTCTAGTTCAAACACCCCATTAATTCTCACTTCCAAGAAGAAAGTCTCCCAAGACATCAGCAAGGACATCATCAGTCTAACAAAGACTTTTTTTTAAACAGAGCAATTTCATCTTCGACCGAGTAGTTTACCGCCAAAAGAAAGGCAATGGATTGACTCCATCAGCCTTTTACTCAATAAAATCTTTATGGAAAACTGGGAAAGTAACCTTTTCAAACACAATATAGACCTCACAAAATACTGGCTTTATTGGCACAAATACAAGGAGGACATTATGTGCGTCTAGAACAGTTCAGCTGAATAACAAAGTGAGTTCCTATTCCTCCTTGATTACTATGGAATCCCAAGTCTCTCTCCACTTCCTTGACCTCAGGATTTCCCTAATAAATGGGATCTTCCATTTACAGGAAACCTCTGTATCTCACTATCCCTTCCTGCTCTTCCCACAAAATAACAACTTCCCATGGCATGAGCCATTCATCTCCTTATGTTCCTTGCCAACTTCAAAAAAGAGACCACAATCAATCAAATAGCTTTTAATAATGGTTACAATTTCGAATTGATTAACAAACCTGGTGTTATTAAAAAACTTATTTTTACCAAATATTTTTCAAAAAATTCTACTTGGTTTAACATTAAAAAAAATCATCTCAAATCTGAAAGTCATAATAACTTCAATATTTTACTAATAATTTATGCAGGGCTACCACAATTACAAAAAAGGTTTTTTTACATGAAAAAATTGGTCCCATACTAATTCATTGCATATTTCAGATTATATTTTGCATAAACAGTTATTTATCAATATGCAGGAATAAAACATTGGCAAAGTTCATTACATTATCATATGCAGGATAATTATTTTCCATTTAAACTTATCCTATAAAGGTTTTTGTTATATTTCTGTTTTAGTTATGAATTATTATGTAAACAAATTATGAGTAAAAGGGCTGAATTTGTTCAGACTTGGAAATTTCTTACGTAATGATTACAGTAAACCCTCGCTAACATGAATCTCAAGGGACCGGGCAAAGTGTTCACGTTAAGAAAAAATTCATGTTAACCGTATCTCGGCAAACAAGCGCCAATATACTTGCTGATATACTGATGTTTATTATTATGTTGACGTACAAGTAACGATCACAAAAATCTCTATTAAGTCTTTCTTTACCAATTGGAAGGTAAATATATTCCGTCGTTTAATTTTTGCAATAAACTAATAATAAATTCTTAAAAAAATTTTATTTTACATCACAGTCAGGCATTATATAAACAAAAAAAATTACCAGTCTTCAGTCAAAATTTTAACTTTTATTAGGTTTAAAGAAATCATGTTAATTCTTTTGCCGAAGAGTAGGGCGCAAATGGTTCATGCAGTCAAGTCTAATCCGATCCAAGATATCAGAAAAGGTCCTGGAAACATTTGCCGTTGCTGCATATCGTTGGAGCACATTTAGAGCCGATCTCCACGGGTGGGTGGCTCAAGCGACTCCTCCTCACATTCATCCGAAGATGATTCTTCGCTATTCGAGTTTACTTCCTCGTCAGGAACATACGGCCAGATCATTGTAATACTCCAAATATTTTAATAAAACGTTAAATCAACCTGGAAATTTTAAGCGAAAACTCAATTTAAAACTGTTTTAAAGACGATACAATCAACGCTCAAACTACAGAGAAATTCTCACCTTAACCTTTGTCGACAAAAGTGTTTGTAAAAGCTCCCATTCCTCAGATGTGACCTTTTCAGTAGCCGCTCCTTGTCCAACAGCGTAATCGACATCACTATGGGTCCAAGCCTTATCAAAGCAACTTTTTATATGCTTTGCAGAAACAGATTCCCAAACTGCTCCAATCACACTTACAGCATCCAAAGCAGTCCAACTTAATTTAGCACTTCCTTCCGCTGCGAGGATCGCTGCTCGTACCAGATGAGTCCGATAATATCTCTTCAGTAGTGCGATGATTCCCTGATCCATTGGCTGCAAACGACTGGTTGTGTGGCGGGAAAAACCAAACCTTGACGTTAGTCAACTCCATTTTTCTTAGGTTGTGGGCATTGCAGTTGTACATCCTGAGTAACACATGACGATTCTGAGTAGCCATACGTATATTAAATCGCACGAGCCATTCACGAAATGCAGTGCCGTCAATCCATGCCTTCTTGTGGTGGGTGTTATCGCAGGGCAGCTTTGAAAGATCGATGCGCTTGAAGCATCAGGGGCTCTTCTCCCTTACGTCCGAGTTGCAAGTGAGAACAACGGTCAATCGTTGCTTACTGTGGCTGCCTCCATGGCATTTCTCTCCCTTGATGCTCAGAGTGCGGCATTGCAAGAGGTTATAAAATACACCCGTTTCGTCCACGTTAAAAATGTCTCAATGAGAGTACTTTTCTCGAATAAGTTTAAATCAGCCAGCCATTCATTGACACTTCCTTCGTTCACTTTATTTGCTTCCCCACATATCACTTGCGAAGAGATTCCATGGCGTTTCTGGGATCGCCACAGCCAGCCACTGGAGCACTTAAAGTCGTTCATTCCCAAGCTGGATGCAATTGACAATGCCTTTTGCAGTATACACGGGCACGTCTGCTGCTCGGACGTGATTAAACCATTCCATTAAAACCTCTTTGAGGTCCTTAAAATATGATCCACGCATGCACTTTCCTTTCAGCTCAACACCTCCTGATGCAGCCGCTTCGTCAATTTTTTCGCGAGTTTTGATTATTGTTGACAATGTAGAGTTATGGAATACCAAAATCGTGGGCAATCTGAGTTTTCGTCCGTGCTCCGCGTTCCACCTCACTTAATATTTTAAGCTTCGTTTGAAGATCTATATCATTTGCTTTCGTTTGCTCATTGCAAAAGGATATTTTGTTCCTGTAGCTACAGTTGTTCAGTATCACTCACAGTCGTCGACACAAGGAGACTAAGAAAATTCATCCAAACTTACCTCCCTGACTCACTCCTTGCCTACCATTTTTACTATCTCATTGGGTCCCTTGCATTTTCTTGGGTTTCTTACATTGTATTGGATGCTTTACATAGTCTTGGGTTATTGTTTCAAAATGATGGACCAAGGCAACATATTTTCCTCCCAGCCATGGTTCTATTTCTGCCAGGCAGTTCGCCTTAAGTGAGCTATATGATTTAAGGGGTGGAGGAAACTGTTCGAAATTCGTAAAGACACCGCAAGACACTATAAATTCCTGCCGGGACCATGATATTGTTCGGGTTATTGAGAGGTTCGTGTTAAACGATTACGTGCAATCGAGGTTTTACTGTATATGAAATTAAGGAGCATTGGGAACATTGTTTTTTGGGGTCTATAGCCATTATTCATTATCAAGAATAAAAATTGAACTCCTTATTAGGATATTCAAGTTAAGCTATCTTATTTTCCTGAAAATTTTACTTCATACTTAGGTTTAGAATTGGTGATTTTGGTTACCTTGTATCTATAATATTTAAAATGCTCTCAGGGATAGCAAAATACTTTATTAATTCTTACTGAGCAAATCCGTATCAATATAATTCCAATATAGTGACAAATACAGAGAATAGGTACTATAAGAGAATAAAAACTTTTGAATATTTGTCTTAAGCAGTTGGTACCCCTGCCTTGGAAATTTGTTCTCTGGAATAGGTTAAGAAATGTTTGTTAATAACAACCAGTTTAAAATACATTTTGTACACCCCAAATTTAATCTTATACAAAAATGTTTAAAAAATAATACTTTCATGGGTTGGTAACACTTACAAGGATTAATTTTACTATTTTTAAAATGTTACCAATCGTTTTGTCCCCTGAGTTTAAGTGGCATTCCTTAGTCTCCGAAATGCTTTCAACACTTAGACCCCATAAGTGGCCGCCACTGAGGACCGAGTGGCCCCTAGATCAGTAATAGACTATTACTGATCTAGGAGCCACTCGGTCCTCTCCAACTGACTATTACTAATAGTCAGTTGGAGAGGCAGGGGTGGTTTGAAATAAAAATGGTTGTTAAAATTGGAATCGCATGTTATCAAAAGGATTTCCTTCTGAATATTGTTCAATAAGCTTTACTCTATCACACAGTACTAATAACTCTGCGTAGCCTGATGTTGATAGAAACGATAGTTACAGCACAATTCTTGAAAAATTATAAGAATATAAAAAAATAAGTAAAATGGAACAAACTTAATCTCAATGCATGCAATAAAGATTTTTTGGATCAAAATACTTTAAAACTAAGATTCTAAGAAACGACTCTTTAATAAAAGTATTACATAGCTATAAAAAATGTTTACTCAGCAATTTTTTACCCAAAAATTTCGGTCACCAAAATCACCCTGACATGTTCTACTTCGACCAGCTGTAAATATTATCCATGCTCTGTATTGTACCCTATCTTACAGAGCATATGTTTAATAATTTAAATTAACTATTTTTGATTGGTTTTGGTGAACCTCATTTTTCGACATTTGGCCAGGTTTTCAGGATTTTTGCCCACTGTGCGATGCCTCAAGTGTCCGCTACTTGAATACTGTTCTGCAGATCCACACGAGAAGGGTTTGATCTTGGAGCTAGAGCGTGCAACGTAGAGCAGCTCGTTTCGTAAAAGGATTCGATAGCAGCATGTCCGACATGACCAATGCCATTGGCACGGGATCTCTTAGGAATAGAGCACTGAGCTTAGGCAAAAATTATTCGTGAAACTTTACACATCAAAATACGTGATGTCATGATTCCAACTCTCAGCCAACACGACTTTCGCAGCCAGACGGCAAAAAAAATTTGTGAGAACAGATAGTCTATATTGATTTCTTTCTTGTACATACAAGTAAAGGTTGGTTGTATTCTGCATGCGCATTGATAAGGACCATCAAGGAAACGTTAAACTGTGTTTGTAAAACATTTTCATGACCACTGTTTACATGCCGGGTCATGGATTTATATCTTCACAGGAAATGCTTCATAGATACATTTGAAATCATCGATTTAACAAGGGAGAATGAAGACCGACTGGTGTCGATCCCAGAACCTTTGCATAGTCTGAATACCTGAAGACTGAGTTTTCACACAAGGTTAGAGAGGGTGATCTTCTGTTGTGCTGCATAGCAAGTATCACCAGGAAGACCTGGGTTCGATGCCAGATGGTAAATATATCTCCCATTTAAAACATATTGGTTGAATTTTCATAATTCTTTTGGAGTCTTTACTGTGAAGACAGAAGGTTGACACTTTGCATGCATATATCTATATTGATTACAAGTAAAATGTTGCTTGCATTCTGCAAGCATGATGATAACACAAATTTCAAGTCAACATCATATCGAGAGGGTCCTCAAAAGTAGAAAAAGTATTGAAAATATTCTTAAAATTCGCTGCAATTTCTCCGTCCAGCATCGAACCCAGGTCTTCCTGGTGATAATTACTATGCAGAACAACAGAAGATCACCATCTAAAACTATGTGTGAAAATTCAAGCAGAAATATTGGTTGCAACTGCCTCAAACGACATCCTGATTTTCTCATATATTCCTTATGTGAGAAATTGTAATGTGCTCTGGCATTGAACCCAGGAACAGCATGGTCTTATCTAAATTTTTTTCTTAAACCGAGTCTTATTACATCTTTTATCTGAGCAAAAACTTCCTATTATTTCGATAAGTGCATCAAAATAAATAGTGAAAACTAACTCAATGTATTTCAAATGGGGGATATATTTACCGCCTGGCTTCGAACCCGGGTCTTTCTGGAAATAGTTTCTATGCAGCACAACAGAAGATCACCACCTCTAACTATGTGTGAAAATTCAAGCAGAGATATTGGGTGCAACTGCCTCAAATGATGTCCTACATTTCCCTTATATTCCTTATGAGAGAAATGTTAACGTGATCTGGCATCGAACCCAGGAACAGTATTGTCTCATCTAAATTTTTTTCTGAAACCAATTCTTACCATACATCTTCTAGCCAAGTATGAAATTCCTATCATTTCGATAAGTACATAAAAAGAATAATGAAAAACTATTTCTATTTATTTTAAAGAGCAGATTTTTGCACCGTCCTAGCATCAAACCCATTATTTTTCCGTAACAGTCATTAATGCTATCGATAGATCTTAACCATATCCATCGGCTTCTTGAGTTTAATTCGTCCACCTATCCTGGAAGTATTTCTTTCAAATTCCTGAAAATCAAAGCAATGCTTTTAAATGGGAAAAATCGGGACTTGAATGTATCAATTCGCCTTTGGAATTTCTTCTTGTGTCGTTCCAGAAATCCTACCTTCATTTCCCACTAATCGATGCATCTGTTTATAAGACCTACTGCCAAACGCACAATGTTGTTTATTGGTCTTTTAGATTCTTTTGCGTTTCCGACTTCCATTATTGATAACTAGTTCGTTAAAACGCTGCGCTGCGACTTGGCTGCTTGTCTCTTATGCCGCGTTAGATTTTATTAGGACTGAATAAAACGGCGCGCCAAGGCCGTTTCACGTTTGACCTACTTAAGCCGCTCCAATCAAACGAGTTTTTCATTCGATGCCGAAAAAAAGAAGAGAAAAACTGCGAAAGTTCTTCGGTGCGATGTCCAAGTTCAGCAACCGATGAAAGAAGACCGTTCCGTTAAGCGGTCACTCATCATTAACACTCTCTGAAGTCTTCTAAATTACATTTTGATGACATTTGTCAGTGTAAGATATTATAAAATTTAATCCTAGTTTACTACATCAATCAGCATTAAATCCTCACAATTAGTGATGGCAAATGTGACTCTTTCTAGTGAGTCGCCGCTCACTAAACAGAGTCGCTCTCGAAAGAGAATCAGCGGGAGTGGTTTTTCGGGGGGGTCACTCGTTTAAAAACCGTTTTTCAACCATCGAACTAAATACGACTATAGGACGACGCGACGTTCGAGTGTTGAGAAAGAGAAACCTATCTGAAAATGGCTCACAATCGAAGTTAAGTGCCGATCTGTACACCCTTTAGATTTCAGTGGTTCCCAAACTTATTTGGCCAACCGCCCCCTTTCCAGAAAAAATATTACTCAGCGCCCCCCTGTAATTTTAAGCTACGAATAAAATTAAGAATAATGTTTGAATTTTTAATCTCGTTAAGTTTCATGACGATAGCTATCGTAGTTTTCCCGAAATGGGATGGTAAGTGAATAGAAAATGTCGGGCGATTGCTGTGTAAGAGAAGGTGATTTTGCTGCATTTCCGTATCTGACAAGGAACTGTGGTTTTCAATAGTAAAGCCCGGGTCACACGAGGCTGTTTACCAGCTGCAACTTAGCATCAGCTGGTGGTAGCACCAGCAAGCAGCGGCTGGTTTTGTGGTCACGCTCCATACACTAGCTGCCAGTACCAATTGCTACTTCGCATGAATATGTCGTCTGTGGGTCGAAAGAAAAAAATCCTTAAGTGGCTACTAAGAATTGGAGCTTTTTTCGGCTATGCTAAAACGGAAGGAGAGGCGATGGTGGGTTTGCACATATCTCGATGCAAGTGAGGGAGTACGCCGGAACCGAGCCAACGTCCAGTAAGTTGTTCAAAGAAAAATTAAGCGTTAAATTAAGCCCCCCAAATGCACCTGTGGCCATCACCGCCCCCCTGGATCGCTGCAGCGCCCACTTTGGGAAACTGCTTTAGATGTTTTTTTTTTGTTTAGAGAAAGAAAGAGAGACTACGAGCCGTCGGCCTCGATGCGTATCATAACAAAAAGATAAGGGGCAAATGAGAAACCACTTACGTTTGACAATGAGTACGATTGAGCATATTAAAGGGACATTTTCAGAATGATCCCACAACTTTTATAGGTATCCCATACATATTTTTTCTTGTTAAGAATTATTTACAAAGTACGAATAAATGTAAATAAGGGAAAAGGAGGGAGAGTACATAAATAGTCACATGCGAAGAAATAGTCGTGTGCGCAGAGGAGGAGCTGTGAGCGAAGAATGATCTGTGCGTGACGGTCTTTCAACGGACTCACCAAATCCGACTCCCTCACAGCTCAGTTTGCCGCTCATTTCAACCGACTCACACATTGCCCACCACTACTAACAATCCTCACGATTTGCAAATTCGTTTTAAAAACCACTTTATCTAAATCCACTCTTATCAGTTTGGTTTTTCTTGCCTACAAATCACCACTTCGTCCTCGCTGAAGTGCACCTGCGGCTACTCTTTCAAAACATCATAAGGGCGACGACGAAAATTATTACTCGCATAAATGCGTTGCTACGACATTTTAATTTCAATGACGAAACAATTTAAACAATTATCGAATATATTTTGAGTGATATAATGTACATATGTTTACATTAAAAATATATATGATACTTAAATATTTCGGAACTTTTATTTCCGTCTTACTCGAGATAGAAACTGCATATCTACTTAGTATTTGGCTGCTATTACCCCTGCTGAAAATACTCCAGAGATCCATAATTTGTCCTCATTTGGAACACACTCCCTAGACCCGGGATGAGCAAGCTTCGCTAAAAAGAATTTTTTTATTTGCTACAACATTATATCTTGGGATTGCACTAGCGGGGATGGGTTGCAGGTTCGACAGGGAAGTGGTCAGAAACTTGGTTGGTCTGGTCTTCGGTTTCGTAAACATCGAGGGTGATGGCGTGCCTAAAATTTATCCCTCTTATCGCCTCTTCCCAGATTAACAAGACGCGTTTCTATCTCATACTTTATTTATATTGCGAATGCGAAGATTCGGCTTATCAACGTATCAAACTCCCCGTAATCAATGCTTTTAGGAACGCAGCGGTGCACATGCAGCAATTTACCAAGTTTATTCCCCGTAATCAAATCTTCTTCGGAGATAAAGACTTTCCCACATTGTGAGGTTGTGATGAAATTATATACATTGTACTTTTCTCGATCTCATTTACTAAGAAATGTTTTTTTATATCGGCCCACGATTATCTAGTAAAGTAATAATATTGCTAAGGGATGGCCTGAATATCACCCTGGACGTGGTGCCCGCTTCGATTTCTGAAATGCCCCTGGGTGCACCGAACAAGGTTGAGACCAGGCATGTTCAAAGAAAATGCCACGGAGGCAGCCTCTCATAGTCGGTTGTGCGGTAGTAAGGAGGGGGAATCTGAGTCGTGGCGGAAGACGAAGGTGTTGTGGTTCGAAGACAGAAATGGTCATACGTAGCACGGTCAAATGGGGCTTTGCTATTATTATTTAAACCATTCACTCGGACAACAACAAAATTTACTTAATGTTTATTTTCATGTGTATGCTTTTACAAGAGTAGTATGACAATATTTATTTATTTACACTTATACATGGGTTACTTGCACCTCCTTCCGAGGCCGAAACCCTTTTTGCCAGGTGCTTTTCGACTAGAAAAGATTGACTGCAAAGGCCTAGTCTAGCGCGAAAGAGAAGGTTTTCTCTCCGGCGTCGAACCAAGGTCGTGGGAATCAACTCGCAGGGGTAGGGGAGGTGGGTTGCCACAGTATCGTTGCGCCACAGCCACTGTGGCAGTGTTTGTGCATGACTGCTCTAGAGCGTCTTTTTCGGGAGTTGCCGTCAAGATTTCGAGTAAAAGTTGCTAGCATTCTGCATGCGTATGTTTAAAGTACTGCACTTAGCAGAAGTTCTATTTGATTTGAAATTTTAAGATAGAAGAACCTAATTTTTTAATGTCAAAATCGATCCAAGTATCCTGACTGTATCCAAGTAGCCTGATGTCGAACCTCTTTGTAAGATGAGATTGCAATTAACTATTCCGTTTGGGCAACTCTGACAGTTTCTAAAATTTCAAGTCGTCGTGTCGGGAAGGTCTTCAAACAAAATTCATTTAATTGAATGGTAGCATTCAAACTGTATGAATGGCCTGCATACTGTAGTCGAACGTATCAGGGAAACTGCGTACAGGAAATGCATTTATGACACCTCTTCCGGATTTTATGCATCCATTTTATCGGTAAAAAAAAACTTTTTAAAATCTTCACTATGCATTTCAAATGCAAGAATTTTGCACCCACCTGGCGTTTAACTCTCTCATTATTTTTGACATTTCTTCGATTATTAAGGCAGAAGAGGGCGTTTTCTGGGACCTCCGTGATTTGTATTATCTATCCTACCGGGATGTTGCTTCAAAATATTTTCAAATCCAACCCGTAAAGCAGCCGTAATTTGTACGTGGTATTTATGCATCATAGGCTGTATACGTTGACATCTAAGTTAATTGCGTTATTTTCATAAATTCTGACATTAGTCTTCACTTATTGACATAGGCTAAAATCCCCGTGCATTCAAATGAGAAAACGCTCGGTTTCAACAATCGCCTTCATCGCCAGGGGGACTGTTTATTAACTACAAACAAATTTCAAATCAATGATACTTGTGGAACATGGTTAGAATCTGTATCCCCTATAGGTATAATATCGGGCTCCCGTATAAGCATTTGGATAGCGCGTTTGCCTTTGGTGAAAGCCGTCCCGGGTTCGATTCCCGGTGGTAGCCAATGTGCGAAATGACCTAACCTGCTGAAGCACTTTTACAGTACTACTACTACTAGGTATAAAAATATTAGTGGCATTAAATCTCCAATAGCCGTTTTTGCCCGCGTTCCTCTTCTCATTCCTCGGTATTCCGAGAAAACAAGAAAGGACAACGCACTTTTTTGAGTGTACTAAAAAGCTACCTAGAGGAAGTAAATTATTTTTGAATCGTATTAAATCATTAGATGCATATTTACTTGTCAAATTTAACTTTAATGTCAAAATTCATATTTTTAGGTTTTTATTCACGGATAACTTTAAATCAAACAATGGCCGATACATTTCTTAAGGAATAAAAGTTTAGAAAATAGGAAAATTATGAGAATTACGGCTTTCGAAAGGCAAAATGTGATTTCGCCGGAATTTTTGGTCGCTTCGCGAGTTGCATATACTCGAAATTTGTTAATCATTCTCAGGCGTCGTAAAACCATAGATTGCGTTAAATAAATTCAAATTTTAGAACGTAATACAGAGATGTAAATTAATCGTCGATACTTACTAAGATGTCAATATTTAGTAATTTCATTCTCCAGATGCGTTTGTTTCTCACTTGTGCCTGCATTTTCGCTCATTTTTAAACTTTAGGACTCGGGAGGTTAATATGATCCGGAAAAGTCGATATTATATCGAGAAGGCCCTCAAAAGAGAAAATGCATTGAAAATATTCTTAAAAATCATCGGAATTTATTTCAAATAGGAGACATTTGCACTAGGGATCGGCAGAAGCGTAGTTTTGACCCTCATGGCCGTGCCGTCCTTAAAACGGGCTTTATTCCCTGGAATAGTACCAAGCGAATCCGCCACGTGGCAGCACCAAAATGAGTGAAATTTTCGGTCCCTCTAGCTCAAGAATGGTTGATCTGATTGTCAATCTAAAAACGGTTTTATACATTGGAATAACATAAAAGTATTCTTGTGGAAAGGATTTTTTTTATCTTCTTTTTACAGCTTTTTTGGAAAATAATTTTATTATAACAAAACATAAAATTTCAAGGTAAACACGATATAGAGAAATTTGTTTTAAACACGTTGCATATTTTGGATTTGAATGAGTATTATGATCATGAGAGTATTTTAAAGATAGCATTACGAAAAGGCCAAGCATTGCAACCCCGCAGTATTCCGCTCGTCTACTGAGGGAAGGGAGCGGCGCACAGTGGGCGGAAATCGAAAAAAGCTGGCCAAAACTCATATCTCCGTTATTATTTAACGTAGATTCACGATTTTTTCCACTTTTGCTGATTATTACCTCCTAAATCCGATTCTAATGTTTGTTTTGCTTTAGACCAATCAGGGGCTTCTCTGAAACAAAATGGCGGAAACAGAAAAATGTCCTTCTTTGAATATTAAAAGGGGGTTCAACTATAATTGATATCTGCACGTAAGATACTTAATTTATTCTTATATGTACTGTAAATGAGTTAGTAACATTGATACAATACCGTGAATAACTTTTTCGTGATGTATCCATGATAATAAGGCTAGGAATGTAATCAAAATATTCCACGGAAATTAATGTATTTATTTTATTTTCATTAGGAATAAAACATAATTCTGTATCTGAAATTAATGAATAATTATTGTCCGTTCGGTTTCGGAAGTAAAAGATCAACGCACCCTCCCAGCAAATAGCCCTGAACAGGTCGACCACCCGCGCCAGTCGAGCGTGATTCCACTATGATTATTGGACATGTCATAATAAGCATTAATTTAATTTTTCCATTATTTTCTTTACTTCTTTCATATCTTGGTTGAATTTAATGAAAAAATTCCAAATACGACGGAGTTATGTTAAGCAGTTACGAATTTGTTGTGATATGTTTTTAATCTATTTAAGTATGCTCAGTTAGCTAAGGAATTGTGTTTTGCACTTTATTTGACTGTGTATCAAATTTTTATGTAGTCACGTTTTTTGAAATAGCTCACGGACTCATAGGAAGTTATCGAAAGTTATTTATGATACATAATATTGTTTGCAATAATATTTGCAATATATTATTTGCACTAATATTATGTAGCATGTAATTAATAACTAACTTCCTCTCTGTGTTCAGGGCTTAAAAAGACCGATTTGCAGGATTGAGACTGACAGTGGCCGCATTAATAGTTATTTACATATTTACAAACTATTTACATGAATAATATACAATATTTACAAAAACCTATATAATTCCACTTTTATCGTATTTTCCTTTCCATCTCGCCCTCTTTCCTTACTCCAGAGGAGTACAACCAAAGTCATGAATACTTAAGTGCAATTAATAGCTATCTTCATAGGAATCTATGTCGTTGCTGTCTCCGTCGGACTCTATAATATCATCAATCAGAAGGAGATTCCTAGCTTCTTTGGTTAACTTAACATTTCTTTGATTTGACACTTCTGTCGAAGATATCATTGGGTCCGAAGATACAAGAAGCCTTCGAAAAGTATCCTCGAATGATACCTTTCGTGAAAATTTTCTGGAATACAGCTCCCAAAACCTCCGAATATCCTTATGTCTCGATTCAAGGGCCTCCTCCGACAATTGTCCAATGGGTAGCACTGATGCTTGTACAATAGGCGCTCCGTGTATAAGAATGTTATGAACAGTTGGGGGCATAAAATACCACGAATAGTGCTCCACATAAACGGCAGCAGTAGAAGAGCAATAATCGCGGAAAGCCGCTACGTTTATTGGAAGTCCTCTAGATAGGACTTACAGAATGGTGGAAAACCTCTCAATTTGCTCCTCAGTAATACCTAAATAGAAAAACAGGACTACATAATATTATTTCTATGTAATTTTCATTGAGAATGAGGATTTGAATCAAAGATTACGAAGCACAAAATAACGCATGTACGTGGTTATTTAAGCACCAGAAATTTCAGACGATAGCTTTGGATTGGAGAAGAAGCGTCTCGCTGTATTTCCATCGTTCGTTGTTCCACTACCTTGCTTAGGAATGTCTACTTAAAGTCCCATTCTTGTCCTGAAAGACTGTTGCAATTCTTTCTTCCTCCTTTCAACTTCATCTTTACTGCCATCAGCCCTGTTAGTCTAAACATGAGAAACGATACTGTCTTATGATAAGTAGACTTGATACTGTTTTTATGGATGATCCAAGGTAAAGTCAAAAACGTACCTTCCATTTCTTGATGTTTAGACGGTGCCTAGAGCCAACTTCGATATCAATGGGACGCTACGATACGAGTGTTTCGCACACGATGATCAACGCGTGTACTTCTTAAGCCTATCCTTTAGTTAGATGACTCACACCATAAGATAAGATTACCATGAGAAACATTCGAAAGTGCTGATTCGTTCACTCCTCGCAAAAACACAAAGGAACCTTCGAGAAGTAATTCGAATCTTACACCCTGAAAACAGAGATTACGATTACGTTTGAGAAACAAACAGATTGTTAAAACGCTCAGTTAGCTCTCTGCTGGTTTAACCATTAACTATTACTTAGTTTAAATAATTGTAAGTTGACGTCTAAATTTTATCCACCTTGGTATATTATAGCGGTATTTCGGTCGTTTGCAATGACCGCGCTCACTTCGATTCTTCCCTAGGTCGAAGGGGTTTCTGGTTCTAAAGGAGCTTAAGTGCGGGAAATTCCCTATATCCATCTGAGAATAAGTAGGAATAACGGGATAATATCCACTCTGCAGTCATTTGGACACATGCCCTCGTCGGGCTGATGGGTGACCGGCGCCGGCGTCCGCGGCGAATTTCCCAATTTCAATATGCCCAAATGAGAGTGTGAAGGTACTTGAGGACTAATTTGGCAAGTTAGTTTTCAATTAAGCATCTTTCATAACATTTGGAGTAAAAATCATAGCGGTGGTAACTTTATTTGCTTTTAGTTCGAGCAGCAACAGAATCAGGAAATTCCGCTCCTTACTATTGGGCCGAGCGGCTGCCGTGTCAACTTTTACATATCCCGTCCTCAAATAAAAAGGCGCAAGTATGCGCAGGATGTTTCTTTTAAAACATACACCAGAGATTTCGGTCTTTCGTGTGGTATAAATTTCTCGATCGAGTCTTATCGATATCACAAAAATTTTTTCCACTTTATTAAAAAAATAGTTAAAAATTGTGGACTTTTGAATGTTTAATTACTACATGAAATATTAATAAACACAACTACATATTTACGTATAATTATTAGGAAAGGTTTATTATTTCAGAAAATATACTTGAAAATCTATATAAAAACACTTTAAAGACACACGAGCAAAAGTAAAAACTCGATTTCTTCGGAAATTCCGCTTTGAAATATTTTGATTTTTTCTCATTTTCAACGGCTTCTGATGGTTTAATGGATCTACCAAAAATTTAAACAGCTATAGTTTCTTAATCCTTAGACATTATACTAACAGACTGTACCATTTTTGTTTTCCAAAAAAATAGTCAAAATTTAGGGTTTTGGCCAGCTTTTTTCGATTTCCGCCCACAGTGCGGCCGAGGGTGTCCCCCATATTGGTTTCGTGGAATATGTTACGAAAAGGGGCTACTACTCTCAAGCATTCAGCGAAGAGAAAGAAACGTGGAGGAAAAATCCTTGAAAATGTTCTTGAAATGAATTCAGTAATTCGTTCTTCATAGATAAAGCATCAGTAAGGACTATATCGATTCCGCTTGGCTACTGTATTCTAACTGGTTGTATCAAACGTGCTTCGGCAGACTCGAGTTTAGACAGAAATTGCTCTGGAAAATTCTTGAGACGGGATGAAATACTATCAGACCTCGCTTATGGTTCCGTTCCAGACCCTACAGCGATAAATGAATTTTCGCGAATATGAGAGTACTAAATTTCCACCGTATTTGCAGCCTAAATATTCCTAAATATAATTTTTACTTTCATAGTTATCCTTTAATATAATAAGAGCCTATGGGCACGAAAAAGCCAGTAGTCACCATCCGCACCAAACACTCGTTCTATCCAATGTATTAGGCAAAATGAAAGAAGAGGGAACGCTTGCTGTATAAGTTTCACTGCCTCGATCGACATTTCAACCAATCCTTTGAAAGACCAAAATAAAGTAAAGCCGTGGAAGTCGACCCACGAAGTGGCGAGGAACGATTGTAGTGATTTATAAGGTGAAATACGCAACAGCTTTTCCCGCGATCAGCTAACGCAATAGTTATATATTGACGCAAAACTACCAACGGGACGTTGCTGCTGATTTTTTTGGTGAATTACCTATCCCACCCAGGAAAACTACAGAAATTGTTTCTATCATTAACTCCAGGGGTTTGCAAAATAATTAAATAATAAATTAAAATTTTTTCCCCGTAAATCCATGTTTAACCTCATGTACACCTATCAAAGTTGTCTCTCAGAAACAAAATTATTATCTCGTCTTCCGATTATAATTTATGTCTGCTTTTAATGTGGCTTGCAATAAGTAATTCCTGTAAGTCCTAAATCTTAGTCATCATTACTGAAACAATTTCTGATGTATGTACATACATACGTGTGATTGTCGTGTAATCTCGAAGATTTACTTTAATGTGAGGGAGAAAATTTGATAAAAATTCAATTGAGATTAAATTCCATTCATTTCAGTAACTACAAAGTTAGCTACCGTTAAAAATAGAGAGGATGAAGCAAGTACTACAATAGTACTAATATTATAAAGATGGCGAAGTAGGAAAAATAATGAATATCCCGGTGAAATGTGATTAGAAAAAAATTGCAGGCACAAAAAGTAACTGGAAAATAAAATCTAATCTATTTTCATTATTCAAAATTTATAAGTTATTACGAAAAAATATACATTGAAGAAATATAATTTATCAAGCTAACAATTCTTTTCCAATCTTCAATCGTTATTACGCACAGTTAAATTTTGTCGTTCTCTAGTGTTTCGAGACTAAATATTACCCAAAAATCTGGGTTCGATGCCAGGACTGTCCAAGTCGTAACGAGTACATAAGGTCGTAATAAGTACGTAAATCAATATTAGGCCTTCTCTGGCAAGTTGCATAATTTTTACCTGTCCTTATAGGTATTGCGATTAGCTTTTCTTATTGGCAGATATGAAGAAGAGTATTTGTCCTCTTTTTCGACAAGCTCCTTGCCAGAGGCCGAGCTTTACTCGTCTTTATCGGAGTTAATCGCTGGGTTTGTAATTTAATTATTTTATCTTTACTTATCCGAGAAGATAAGAAAAATTTACGTTGAAGGATATTCGCGATAACGCATTCGCGTATACTTCGCGGAAAAAGTGAATATTTGAAACGATTCGTTCTAGCATCTATTTCCCTAATCTTTCTGGCAGTATCAGAGCATATAACACAGGGGTGGGGGTCGCATTATATCGGTTACATCATCTGAAAACGTAATTTCTCTGAACTTACTTAATAAATTTATCCTTTGAATTTGTCTTCTATCTTCTAATTATTCCCATCCAACGTCCTGTAACATCTGAGTGACACTCGCTGTTTTATCGTAGCAATTCTTTACAAATCGTATCGCCTGTAGCCAGTGTAGGCCTGTAAATTACTGGATCGTCCTTAGAGCCGCTTTTGAATATTGGAGTGACATTTGCAATTTTACAATCATTCGGGACCATACCTTCGCTCATACTCTTGTCACATATAACTTTAAGAAAACGCTCTCCGCTACTTCTTTGAACACTCGATCAGGACCCGGAGCTTCAGGGCCCGGAACTTTATTCGGTTAAATCTGTCGCAATAGTTTAATGATGCCGTCTTCTCTGAAGGTGATTTTCGACATTGATTCAGGTTTGTCAACATTCGGGAGAGTATTTGATGTATCGTCAGACGTGAAAACGCTTCGAAAAAAATCATTCAAGATATTAGCTTTGCCTTTAGCATCGTTTACTATATTACCGCAAGTATCCTTTAATGAACCAACAGTTCGCTCTTTACCTTGGACCTCACGAACGTACGACCAAAACGCTTTTGGGTCCTCTTCCAAGTGTTCGCATAAAATCTTCTTTTTATATTGACGGAGGGCATCTCGCATAATTCGTTTAGTTTCCGACTTTGCTTCCTTATGTTCGCTCTCTACTCGGTCTTTGTTGATACTATTTGGTTGCCTCGCAGCGGCTTTTAATTTGGAATGCAAACGCCTCTGTTTCTTTAGTGCTCTCCTAGTCTCCTTATTATACCATCTAGGTTCATTAATTTGATTTGAAAGTTTGGAGGGTACAAATTTATCCATTAGGTCACGCATTGTTCTCACAATAGGATTCCAAGTGTCCTCGGTATTTAAACATATCGCGCGAGTTTCATACTCCGGCAATTCGCACTTGAGTTTACTACGATATCCTTCGAAATCGGCTCGCGGGTAAAGATAAACTCTGCGCTTAGGTTTTCTGTGCCTTACCAAGTTAAGGTCGAAATCTATAATTATGGCTTTGTGATCGGATGTTCCATGGCAAACAGATGTGTTAGATACTCGCTCGGGGGTATTCGTAAGAAAAAGATCTAAGATGCTTATTTCCCTGGTAGGCTCTTTGACTAGCTGGTTTAACGAATTATTTTGCATTAAATTTAACAAGGTTCCTACAAGAGTTATTGTCCCGAGCTCTTTTCTTGTCTACGTGCTTTTGCCAATCGATGTCTGGAACATTAAAATCTCCTCCAATTATCATTATGCTATTGTTGTATTTACGCGAGTAAAAATTTATTTCATCGTTTAGGTTACGCAAAACATGACGCGAAGAGTTGGGCGGCCGGTAAAAAGCACATACATGTAGATTGGGTTTATTTGGCTGACTAATGGTACACCATACGCTCTCGATGCAACTGTTAGGATAAGTATGTGAACTACTCCGTAAAGAACTTTTAACCGCTATAAATACTCCTCCATCCACTTTATACTGACGGTCCTTTCGATAAATCTTATTATATAAATATCTAAAAACCTATTTAGCAGAGTACCGAGTAATGTTATTTTGTTTTACAAATCATCATTGCTAGTTAGTAAATAATTCGATAATTTATTAGAGTATGTAGCTTTAGATTCCTGTGGCTTTATCATGAGCTAAGTAATAATTTTAGCTTAATTATAATCATCGTTCTCTATGTATCTTTTCGTGGTTTTATGTTTAGGTTATCGTGAAATGTTGATAAAACTCATTATATTTGTAAATATTACTTTCACTGAGGAGCTCCTTGTAATAATTTAGTGAGTATGTTTTTGTGGGTTTTCGCCCGAGAAAAATAACAATGTGTTAAGCAACTTTACTGTTAACCATTGGTCATTCAACCTGGCTGATCACTGCAAAATGCTTAAATGAATACTACTCTCGAACACTACTACGAATAGTACTCTCAAAAACGATGAATGAAGTTCTGTCACTTTAAACGGTGGAATACAATAAACAAAGTTATAGCAGCTACAATATCCAATATACAATACCTACAATATACAATAAAGAGGAGACTTTTTAGTCTCAATCTCGCCTAATAAAGACCCTAATAATAATAATAATAATATCCTACTTCAATAGTGAACATCGAATTTTTTGTGAATAACAATTTTAGTTCGCATACTTATTTTTGTATGCGAATTTTTGTTCTTTCTTTGTTACTGTACTCCTATACCTTTTTCAGTTTTTATTTAATTATTTCCACACCACTGAATGAATTCCGAAAAGTTCCTCCTAAATTAGAGTATTAGTAATGATATTAGTTCTCTCAATGTCCACCTAATGTTTCGCTGGAGCGAGGATCGTAATCAACCGAATAGCAGTGGAACAAACTTCATCCCAATCGTTCCATTTAGGCTGTTTAACACAGCTGAAGGATTCTGCACGTTCTTTTTAGCGCATGTTTTTCGGAATTTTTCTATTCAATTTAACACTTAAAGTGAGAGAAGAAAGAACTTCTCCTAACAAGTTATTTTATTTCCTGTTCCGATATATCTACTAAACTAAACCATTAACTTAACGAAAATATTTAAAACTCCATAAAAATAATCTTATATATATATAAATGAAATGATGCTCGTGACGGCGTCTAAAACTCGAAAACGGCTCAAACGATTTGAATATTTTTTTGTTTTGTTAGCCTCGGTTAGGAGGTGGATTAGGAAAAAAGAAAATTAGGAAAAACCAAAAGGAATAGCCGAAAATTGGAAAAAGAATTTCCATAAGAACCGCACATAAAGTTCATTTTTCTCGCAGCAGGCTTTATTTAATTTGAAAATTTAAATTACAAATAATAGTCTTACAAAGTCGAATCAAGCACCAAAAGAAGGGGAATAAAATATAGATTCTTATTTTGGTCTTCAAATATCGTTTACGAATCGAAGTTTTGAGAATTTTGATAGAATGCGTGAATAATTTATCAAAATTTCGAGGTTATAAACAACCCATCCCACTTGACAATGAAGGCGATTGTTGATTCCAAGTTCATGTATTAATCCATCAAAATGCATTAAGAATATAAGTCAACTTAAAATTAATCATTCATTAAAGATTCATAAGACAGGAGGCTATTGAAACGTGTTCAAAGAAGATTTAAAGAAGATACTCCTGAAGCGCGAGCGAGCAATGAAATTTCCCTAAAGTAAACTCACCAATTATAGTAGTGAGGGTTATATCATCGTTATTTTTCTTTACCGATGCGATATTCTTCGTGGGCGTTGTAAGGCAAACTGAAAGGCTACCAGGACTACCTTCCGCCCATCGTACGGTATAGCAGCGGGATTCCCTCAACCCCTCTCTCCGTGACTCCGCAGGCTTTACGGCCTGATGCAGCGTTACGACCTTTTCTTATCTGAGTGTCTTTAACAAACTCTCATGATCATAATATTCATTCAATTTCAAATCCAAAATAGACAAAGTGTTTAAAAGAATTTTCTCTAAAACGTGTTTACCTTGAAATTTTATGTTTCGTTATAATAACAAAAATATTTTCCAAAAAAGCTGTAAAAATAAGATTTAAAAAAATCCTTTCCATAAGAATACTTTTATGTTATTCCAATGTTCAAAACCGTTTTCAAATTGACTATCAGATCAACCATACTTGAGCTAGAGGACCCTAAAATTTGACCCTAGCGGTGCAGCCATCTAGCGGAAAAACATCGTAACTTTTTTCGGGATGATTCGCCTTAAGGACGGGTTGGAGTCGCCTGGACGAAAGCGAGTTGAATCCTTACTCTATGGTAGAACCAGAGCCACCTAGACTAGATTGTACCCTGGTAGTCTAGGTGGCTCTGGTAGAATCGATCCATTCAAATTTTACTCACTCTGACCCGTTTCGCCAGCAGCACTTGCGCGCGGAATTCGAAAGTGAAGAATCGGGTACATCTCATATGAAATGATATTTATAGGGTTCATATATCATTACCATTAATTATTAAATCACTTTCTCAAATCATTAAATCACATTATTAGACCCTTTATTGTAATTCAGTCATGGATATCATGTTCGCAGATAATGATTTATAAAAATAGAGCCTAGGCGACGGGTAAAAGGACTAAGTATATGTCTTTAGTGCCTCTCCTATTGAGTGCCAAATATTCTATTAGTATATATTTATGTATAACATATCTTTTATTATGTTATGAATAATATCGATTCTAAGTCAAGAAGCGGATATTGAGTGAATGGTTGCGTTTTTTAGCAGTGACCACTTTTAAAACTGCTAATGTTCTATTCCGATCCAAAATAAAATGCCGTGTTTTTCCTCAGTTGCCCTTTGCATCTTTAGCTCGAATGCAAATCACCTGTTATATAGTTTAGAGAAACCGAAACTTAACAAAAAATGTTTTTAAGAAGAAGGTGACCTCAGAGAGAGTTCGCCGTACAACCTAATTTATATGTCACCTAAAACTTTTTATTCCGTTCGACATTAAAACGGAACTGAGGAATTTTTTTTATGCACGGATGAGGTTCTTTTGCTAATTATTTAGTATAATTCAGTTGTTATCATTGCAATTAATTTCTCGATAGCCTCTCAAGCCACAACGATGTTCTTTGAATTTCCTTACGAGATACCGGGTTATTAAATTTTAGCGACCGAATGACTGTATGGGGCTCTAGTGTAGAAAAATCATAACTCATTTCCTCTAATTCTTTTTTTTCCGACGGAGGTTATTCGCAGCCGCTGCTTCGACACCGCAAATTTTGCCCTCGTAAATTAAAGGCAATCACTTAAGTCCCGCTCAAGATATTGACCAAAAATTAATTGTAAATTGAAATTTCAACATTTATCTCGATTTCTCACGCTTGTACGCAAAGAAAAATTCTTCTTTGATGAGAATATTTGTAATTTATATTAATATAATATAAAAATAATGCTTCTTTGAGCTAAAGAAGTGAATAAGAACCGTGGATGAGCCGACTCAAAACGGGACAGACTGATTCATTTTGCGTCACAACGATTCATTTTCAGCCGTCGGAAGAACCGAGTACTCAAACCTTTCCCCCGTTCCTACGGTATCACGTACCCGCTCTAGGAGCTCCTCATGGCCCAGCCCATGAGGCGCCCAGAATACGGGTCGGAACCGTTAACCGTTGGATCTCTAATTAGCACCCATCTTGCGTCAAACTCACGCACATTTGGTAACAGTTTTATAGATATATATAACGAGCGCGTTTTCTGGGACCTCTATGATTTTGAGTATCCTATCCTACCGGGATGTAGCTTGAAATATTTTCGAAACTGCATCATAAATTATTTGAAATTCTTGCCAAGCGTTTCATATAGTAGAGACGCCTGGTGTCGAACCAAGGATCTTTTGGAAGATGTGAATACATATAACGTCTCGGAAGAAATAAAACACTTTTAATTAAAATTTTTAAGAATATATCTTACAGGGAAGGTCCTAAAATAAGTCTATGTTATTCTCGTTTGTAATGCATAGGGTAATGTAAATGGCTCTCTGGGATAGAACCAAGGACCATCAGGGAAACGATTAACAACGTATATAAAATGAATTTATGACCTCTAACCACATGCCGAGTTTTAAGTTACTATTTAATCGGGAATCGGTTGAAAAAATCTTAAAAATCGTAGCAATTTCTAATTTTAGAGACCCCTGGTGTCGAGCCCAGGACCTAATGGCAGATGTGAATACACATTATAACATGGCAGGACTTGATTTTATTTACTGCAAAGACACGATATCTTATTGGGAAGTACCTAAAATAGAATCCCGTCATTGCAATGAGGAACGAATACCATCAGCAGAATGGTGGCGAGAGATCAATTAATTGAGACACTTCGTGAGGAGAGGTATGAAGTTGAGACAGCGAATGATTGCATATAGAAGAAATTTGATAATATCCATTTAAAACTTTCAATCAATCAATTGGTAGCTTCTCGTATCAGGAGGTTAGCTCTCATGGCTCTCCACTCTTCTCTTCTACTTGCTTTCCTTTTCATTTCCTCATTTTTGTTAATTTCAGTTATATCTATAAAACTGTTACTAAATGTGCGTGAGTTTGACAACTGTTAAGTGCTATTTTCTCCCATTTAAAATAAATTGTGGCGATTTTAAAGAATAATCATTTTTTTCTTTTGAGGACCATATCGATATGATATCGACTTGAAATTTCTTTCATCAACATGCTTGCAGAATTCAGGCGACTTTTAGCGTATAATAGTTCCAAAAGATACACAGGGTTACAATCTAAATAGCTGTACGTGTTTACACAATGTAATACAATCGCTTATACACCTGACGCAGTGTGTTTTATACGCGGAGAATTACAGCTCAAATGGATGTCGACACGATAATGTTCTTTTCTTTTTATTTATCCAACAATTTCGTCCAAAAAATTAATAAAGATACATTTATAAGTTTTATGAACGGTGATTTTATGATGTTGATTTCAAGGTCATCATACCAATGAATATACCTTTTCTTAGCTATATTTATCCAGTAAAACACACTCACCATTTTAATTGTCTGATAACGGGAATTAGGATAAAAGTAGAATCTCTCCTCTTGGGAAATCGAAGATTTCTAATCTGATCTCATCACCTTGAGCCGACATCTATAACCAACGATAAGAAACTTTCTTATGAAATTTGCCTCAAGCGAAGTTTCTTTAAATTCGTTTTACATCCTTACGAGTATTTCTTTTAGGAACGCTCGTACCACTGGAGAACAAAATATTCGCGACAAGAAGTCCATTAAATGCGTCTACTTATTATTTTTTTTTAACGCATTCTTGGCGATATAATTAGAGACGGTGAGCCGCTATACTCGGTGAATTATTTTAAATATCAAAATGATTTGAAATTAGTTTACAAGATTAAATATTTAATAACCTACTCCATTTCAGCCATTTTGCCATCCAGATTTTTTAAAAACAATCCTGGGCTAAAATTAATCGAAAACTTCAGATTGTTTTTAATATGATTCCTATGCATTTCTTATGTAAGTGCATTAGTGAATTTGAACTCACGGCTATTCTGGAAAAACACATCTATCGTCAATACCAAGTGATCTTTCTAATCGGAAACTGCTTTAAAGAATGTCTTCAATTATCCGCATTGCTTTTTTAATCATAGGATTTGATATCAGTCGAACTCAAGGCTCCGTTGGGAGAAATCTCTACCGTTAATGTTACAGAAGCACATCTACCAACAACTTTTAGGTGCTCAGTTCTTTAGCATAATATAATTCACCAAAATTTCCACAAACAAACACAATGCATTCTCATAAAAATCCGATATTAGCGTGTTGTTATAAAGGACTAGCATAGGATAAGATAGCACTCGCCGTCGGGTATATATTTACTCATCTGACGTCAGTAAATTTAATAAAAATACACCATGATTGAATTCTCGTTATCTTTTGTAAATCATCATTCGGAATATTTGTTTCCAGAGAAAATGCCACTAAGGCATCGAAGAAGCAATGTAAGGAAAGAGATGTGTTTAACTCCACAACTATCCCGAAAGGCAGAATGAGAAGCTCCTGCGCGTACTCACACTGCCGAAAGAAAACAATCCTTAATTCTACTACCGAAAGATGTTTCCCATTCGAATTGGCGAAAACTATGGTCACATAAAAATTGTTCGTAAAATGTACAGAGTTAACTCCGCGAAGGTTGCAAACGGTTTTACGAGGCATTTGGCAAAAGTGGTCGCCACCGAGAAGAATATTCCATTTTTATATTAATGATGAGTTTTCCACCGAAAAACGTCGCGAGAAAATGATTAACTACAGCGTTAGACAGCGACTGAGTGCATTCATGAACAAATGAATGAAAAATATATAATTGAAAATCGTGATAGTCTCATGGAAATAGCCTATTACAATCGAGTCCCAGATAACAGTAGTTTCTCAGGATACATTTAAATGCAACAATTTACTTTATAGGATTGCCGTCATTTCTGTCAATTTTTGACGGGTAAACTCCTTTTCAAAGATGTCGCCATTTAATTTAACCTCTTTATATAAGTATATCTATCATTGTATACGACTGAGAGAATAAATGAAGCAGGTAAAAAGTAGTAAAAACTTTCTTTCTGTTCAAACGGGAATACTTCAAACCAACCGAAGGGCCTACATTTATCACCATTGTCAAGTGTTCAATAACTCTGTTCAAGTCTTACTTTGAGGTGAATTTTTTTTTTACTTCTTCCTGGATTATGTACTAAATGTTAAGGGCTGGTATATACTAAAGACACTTGATGATGCTCCATCCTTCCTTTAATTTCATCTTTAAAAAAATGAAATTGGCAGACACTCAACTTTCTAGACTTTCAAATTTCTATTTGCAAGCAAAAATCCAATTTATCATATTTTGCAAACCTTCTCATACTGATCACGCAATCCCTTTCAATTCTAACCATTTCTCTCAAAAATTGCCTTCCACTCTCTAACTAACCCTTTACCAACCCTTCCCAAACATAATTATTTAAGTGAACACTCGAAATTAAAATATATTGTGGCAAACAATGGTTAAATAGTTTAATTGACTACCTCTTAGCAAGAAAAGATAGATCACATGAGAATTTAATAACATTTGGAGTGCCATCGAAATACGAGTTAATGGAATTGGAAACTTCGGTAAGAGAAAGGCGCCGAAAAACGAACTTCATTCCACCTTCATTCTTCCCCTACATAGTTTGTTGGTATTTCGGTAAACGGGAGTCATGCTGCGTTTTTTAAGTGAGTTGAGTTAGTTTGAATAAATATTTCCCATAAGTACATTTTTCTTAAACCAGAGAAGTTTGTAAATACGACACACTCGAAAATCAAAGAATGCAAATACAGAATTTTTCGCTGTTTTCTTTTACAAAGCAACCGTTAACACATGCAACTAATAATTATTGTAAACGAAAGCAAATAACACTGTTCCGGGCCCCAACTTTCCAAACCGAATGGAAAAGTCTAACGTTTCCGGGTCTCGATCCTTATTCGATCGGGTCACGAACCAGTGTCTCCAATTAGGGGCGCTTCTGCTCGGAAGAACCGGATTTCCAGTACCTATGAGTCTAACGTCGTTTTAAGGTGCTTCGAAGACAAGATTCGGACCATTACACTCCATAAGGCACTCTTCCCGGGGCCAAAATTCCCTGTTTATTATTTCCTTCCCTTACATTCAGAATGGCTTCGAATTATAAGCATTTCTATAAAATACTGTATTTTTCGCTGGATAAGCACTGCTATCAGCGATTGCTTCTATTTCAACACTAATTTTCCGGGAAGCGGGTCAAAAAACACATTTTTTGACATTTTTCTGGTTTCACGCTTAGGCCAGCGCGTTTTCAAGTCAATTACACTTGTGGAACATTCTAAGAATTTTGATTTCCTATATATAGGTACTAGCAGAAGTGCCCGTTCATTCTCAAAGGTGAAATTTAAAATGATAATTACTCTTGTTACAGTCTTGATTGTAACACTTGCCTCATAATTTTTGGTATATAGCTAATACCAGACTATAATTATTTCCAAACCAATGGACAAAGTAAATAAAATTATAATTGTCGACAAAGTCACCTAAATATTCAATCTGATATCCTTTGAATTTACACTTTCTTCGATGAAGACAAAAATCATTTAAAGATTATAAAAATATGTTCAAAGACAGCATTAGGATAAGCAGCAATCCCTCTAAGAAGACATTTTCAGATAGGGAAAATTGGTTGTCGAATTAAACACAAATAACAGAAATATATTATATATCACTCTAAAACCACCGATGAATATTCTTTGCAGAAAGTAAGTGTATTATGGAGCTGACTTGTACCCCAATACTAAACTGCGTAACATAAACATGAAGCTCATCAAACAACACAAATGCAATCACAAAGCTAAAACAGAAACAAAGATTCAACACCGATGACAGAAAGATAGTAAATTTATAAGAATTGGAAGCACTTAGAAAAAAACCACAACGAATAACTTTTTTATTCTACGTATAAAAAAACATAAACGTACTTTACCTTTTCAAACTAGGGATACGATGTTCGAGATTTGCTACAGCTTTACAAATCGCCGTTTAACTCCAACCTTAAATCTAGGAAATCTTTACGATATTCACTAAATACATTTTCGTCAATTGCTAAATATTTATCGATGTAAATTGATAAATGTAATACTTAATAATGCAGAGAATTATATTAAAAACAACCGAAATTTACCAGGTTTTTATACGCAGTCAGTTGCATTGATCGAGAGAAAGCAATTTCATCTAACAAACTACTATAAACCCATTTATCCCACGAAATAGTCAGTAAACAATTACGTTGATATAAATAAAACTTGGTTGCTACAGACGCTTCCATAAAATTTAAAATCTATCTTAAATACTGGTATTCGTATGTTTGCACCATTTGTACGCTCGATTCTTCACAGTATATCGTTCATAGCTGCAGTTACTAATATATTCTTAAATTTCTTCCTCTTCATATAATCTATCACTTATTCATTCATTTGAAGCAGGCATATTTTCTCAATGTGTTTTACGGGTAAATACATGAGCTGGGGACTCAACAATCGCCTTGATCGTCAGGGGGATAGGTTGTTTACCTCCTCAAAATTTCGATAAGATAATCACGTATTTTATCAAAATGTTTGTAATTTCAAATCAAAAACGGTATTCCACGACCAAATTAAGAATCCTTATTCTATTCTCATTCATTTGGTGCTTGATTCGACTTTCTAGGACCATTATTTCTAATTTAATTCTGCAAAAGAAACGAGCCCTGCAGAAAAAAAGAGAAAAAAAGGAACAATTACGTGTATTTATTATGATAAGGTTTTGACCGTTTCTGTGTGCAAACCGTGGACTTTAAGAGGAATTAAAAGTAGAATATACTCTGCGTGGGGTCGACTTTTAATAATGTAGAAAATTTCAAAGTTTTGCGACTCTCGGTTCTCGAGTTTCCTTTTTATTTTCGACACTTTATTGTCAATGAACAACGTAATTATACAAATATTCCATTAATAATATATACATACACATAGAAATATTCAAACAGACATCTCCCCCCCACCAAAATATATCCACCGAACACAAAAACGCATTTCACAGTTTACAATGTTAATTTTTTGGTCAAAATACAACTTTACTGTTTTCACATCGTCACGTTGAAATTTATCCAGATAATGCAAAATCCATTTAATAGCAAAAATTAAAGATTCCACTTTAAACTCTTTCTAATTTTTCGGTAAGGGTTGGAAGACCTCTTCAGGCAACTTATTCCGTTCTTTGACTCCTCTGTGTATAATATAATACTTGGCGATGTCAGTTCTTTGTTTCCTTAGCTTTAATTTCCCCTCATTCAATATAATGGCAGTTCCTCTATTCTGCTTTTCAACTCTGCCCATGCCTTCGTTTCTAACCTGAAAGATGCCTCCATTACTTTGGGCGAGTTTACTTGCTAATAAGCCGGCGAGTTTACTATCGCCCAGTGTAATCGTGTGCACTATCGAACAAGCATCTTGTAAAGAATCGGCGGCTAAGTCTTTACTCGCTGGCTTAGTTAGCCATGGGTAGAAAGACGAGATGGTGCATCGAGCACTTGAAAGAGTTGAAGGATCCTTTGGCTTAGAGTTACACTACGTTATGCAGCAACTGGTGATTCTTTCAAGTCTCTAGAATACCTGTTCCGGAATCAACAACATCGCCGTTTTTGCCTGAAGTGCTCACGGCAATTTCTCGTGCCCTTCGACCATTCATTTAGGTAAGGGAAAATTAATTTACCACAAATTAACAATAGTTTTTTGTGAGAATATATTTTGCTGAAAAAAGTTAGGTCCATTTGTATTAATGATAAGGTTTAAAACATCCTCGACGTTTAAGTTGACAGAATGCGAAGCAGGATAATCGTCAGTAGATGGTGGAAATACGCCGATAACTTGTGGATTTGAATCGTTTGAATGAACTGCATGCACCAATGAGGGTAGCTTAGATGCAGTTTTGAATTTCCTGCTGAAGCAACATTGCCTGTACCTGACGAAGCTTAGCTGCAACAAACTTTCCAAATTGATCATACGGCTTCTTCTCAACTAAATTCTTTGCAGTTTTATCCAATTGGAGAAGCGCGGATGATATTTCTGAAGGTCATTGTTCGGACGCTGCTCTTTTTTTAATATTTTTCATTGGCGTCGCTGGAGGTCTCTGCGGGCGACTTGTTCGTGGGCCATTGGCAGTTGCTGGCAGACTCAAGATGCCCTCATCTGGATCTGTTTCGGAACAGTTTTGTGACAGATCCTAGAAGTATTACATAAATATAACTGATTTAATTTATATCTTTAATTGTTTGCAGGTACCTAAAACAGTTGATCAGTAAAAATAGATCGAAAAGAAATTGTTTTACCATGGGAATTGTCCTAGATGTTTATCGATGGGAAACACTTCACTATTAAAAGACCGCGTTTCGGTTCAGTCTACTTCAATTACAAAAAAAGACTTTCGTATCATATTATTCGCTATGGCAGATTACTGCTTTACTTACATCGACGTCGGTGGAAATGGCCGAGCAAGTGACAGTGCAATATTTAGAGGTTCTAAACATTGCAATGGAAAGCAATACTCTTGGGATGCCTGAATACGCCGTCATTATTGCTCCCTTTGAAGACAAATCTTCTGAAACCTTACAGTAAAACTAGTCTCACTGATGTGGAAAAAATATTCAATTATCGTCTTTCCCGTGCCAGAGGAGTTGTAGAGAATGCTTTTGGCATACTTGTATGGCGATTATTTTGATTGAAATTGGTTGAAAGTATCGATAAATTAATTTGGGCTGCATGCAGTCTGGCTGCAAAAGACTGCTCTAGGCAACTAGCAAAACAAGCACTAGATAGACGGGATTTAAACACTGGGAATATAACGCCAGGGATCTGGAAGGAAAATTCCAACGTTCTGCAGCCTATTAATAATCTAGGCAGCAACAATTAAAAATGTGCTTCTGAGGAAGTCGGACGAGCATATGCTACAAACAGAAGAACATCCCCTGCCTTGGCAACGGGAGAAAGTTGGGATAATGGTCTGACTTGTAATGCATTTATAATGATCTGTTCAAAATTGATCTTCAAATAAAGAGACATTAAGAAGAATGTATTTTACTCACCAAATTTGATTTGCTGCACCTTGTAGTCGAAACCTCTGCCAAATAATTCGCTTCGTTGAACCATGACAGCTTTGGCGAATAAACTTCTTCACAGCCACTTTTCTTGCTTCTTTCCATTTTTTGTACTTCTTGTCTGTATACATCTTTAATTGATTTTATTTTAGCCTTCATTTGCTTCGCATCCATTCCCCCAATCAACTGCTTTTCATTAAGCTCCTCATGAAGACGTTGGAAAATTTCACCTTTTAATTTTGTGTTGCAATAATATTTGTCTTTTACATTCCATAACACAGGGAACTGCTGGTAGACGCTAAGAAATTCCACCATATTATGCACATTCCACTTCATTTTTACTCACAGAAGTTCACCAAATCAGTTTAAAGTACTGCAATACAACAACGTATACACTACTCGTGGATAAGAGCCCACCGTAGTCTTTTCATCTGCGGACAGTTTAATCGGTAGCTTAGTAAGTATGAAAGCACATGCGCATATTATAAAATTTGATGGGCAAGCCGATAACCTTTCAATTACAAGTCGGCCAACAATTTGATAACTGCAATTGAATGCTCAGTTGCCGACTTTGCTGTCGATGACGCTTTTATTTCGCTCCGATCATCGCCGCATGAGATTTTGAAAATATTGCTGCACATCATCCATATTATATTTTCCTCGGTTATTTTCATTAACCGCAAACTAATCTATAGGGCAATCGTAGATTGTACTGGTGATTTTTTCTCCATCTTTTATTCGTCCAAAATTATGGAGAATAAAGCAAGCTTTAATACAACTGACACGAAAATCGATATTCACATCGATCGGACGGTGAACAACACTCCATTTATTAGCTAGAATGCCGAAAGTACCGCGCTTTAGTATGTCTATAATTACAAATTCGCCTGTGTAGCTCAAATGTTATTTAGCATATGGACCTAAAAAAAATCATGATAAATATCTCGATGAGCATCACAAACCATTTTCTTTAAACATTTACCAAAATTATTTCCAAGCCCAAAAGCCTCGTCGCATACAACAAAAAATGGCATATTTCCGCATTTTTTTAACTTAAAAAAAGCAACTCTGAGCCGCTACAGAGCAAAAAAATGATCAAAGTCGATCAAAATAAGATTTTACAATACAAATCTATGAACTGTGTTCGTCCAAGCCATTAAAACACAAGAGAAAAACTTCTTTTAGTTAAGACGATCCGTTATGTGCTGGCCATACCATCCGTATATGTTTTCCATCATTCGCCCGAATGATGATTTTGTGTTGATAAAATACGTCAGCGAATTGAATACATCTTCACGTTTGTTTGTCATATACAACAGTTGCAGTATGTTCCATGTTTGCTCATGTAATATCTCGCATCGTAGAAGTTCCAATCAAATATTCAAAAGATAGCGAGGACGAGTTACCAGATACCCACCAGCGCCATTGCGTCGGTTACGTGAGTTAAAACTCGCTAGCTGTTGGCTAGTTGTAACATATCGCTGAATTTTGCGGGGCTTTCTCTTTTTGTCCCCCTTTAGGAGAGGAAGAGAGCATGGAGGAGAGGGAGAGCAGACGGCAGTCGCGGTGGAGGAGGAAAGGAAGTCGAGACTTCAGAAGCTACGTAGAGTCGGCTGCGAGCCGCGCTCTTCTCGCGAATTCCTAACGAGTCTCATTTGTGTTACCTTTCTTTATTTTTTGTTCTCTCCCATTGTGTTAATTTACTTATTCTGGCGCCCAATAAATAATTAGCTTTCCGTTGAGCATTCCGTTTCTCTGATACCCAGGACCACGTGCCGCCGAAAGTCGAGCAGCGGGCAACGCTAGCTGTTGGCTAGTGAGAGAAAGCCTAGTGCGTGATCAATGTAATTCATCAGTCTGATGAGCGATGGATTGTATCGATGTTTTTCGACGGATTCTCGATTTCCGATGAATTTAAGAACAGTCCGTTGGCTGGTCTGCTGTTTCACAAGATGGCAACTGTCGAATATTCATTATTTGAGTTATTTTGTCAACATTTTGAAGCGTGATTTTGAACTGCCATTGTTTAGAGACATTTTGCGGACGTAATTCCCGCTCTCAGTAGTATATTCACTCCAAAAGCTCATCTTTTACCCAATTATGGAATTTACAGGTATGAAGTATTAATACGTACTGTATACTTCCGATAGTTGAATCATAAGAAAAGGCTTCCAGAATCTGGTACCGTCTTAAAAGGACAAAATTAATCAGTGTGATGCTAGACAACTAGGTTTGTTTATTTAAAAAAAAATACGAACTTCACGTTGTCTATTGCAGAAAATGGGGAGTGATTGTAAACAGGGACGAAAGCTCCTACAACAGAAGAAGTTTGCTCCAAAAATGATGGAAATGAAAAATTCCGATGGACCCATGAAGCAACCATGCTTATAATAGATTTAAGGTTAAAGAAAGAGGGAGATTTTATGAGACCAATTTGCAAAAAGAAAAAATCTGATGTGGCCAGCACATGACTTTCTCCATATATAAGATGTAAATATTTATCTACGACAGTAATTTCGAACTCTATATTCAATCTAAACTTGGAAGATGAGTGATTAATTTATATATTATTATCTTTTACGTCACAAACATTATAAATAATGTTTTTCGGGACATGCTCGATGAAAAAAGATGAATTTGGCCTTTCGCCCATAGAGCCCAGAGCGCCCACTAAGTACATAATCAGCAACTTCCGGTTTATCAGTATTTCATGAATAACTCCTAAACAATCAGTGATACAAAAATATGTTTCACACAAAAGTTATAGTAAATTATATTTTCTAAAACATTTATAAATAATAGTATATACCTAAATATCATATTTATGGAGATATTTTGAAAACCGGAAATAAGCTTTGAAGAATGAAGCTCAACTTCCGGTGAACCGATTTACTCCAAAAACTAATCAACTCTAACGACTGCAATAAAAGTACAATTTATGAAATTTGGTGTTGATCCGACTAATAGTTTTCATGTTAGAGCGCCCACAAAGTACATAATCATCTTCTTCCGGTTTATCAGTATTTCACGAATAACTCCTAATCAACCGCAGATACAAAAATATATTAAATACAAAAGTTATAGTAAATTACATTATCTAAAACGTTTATAAGTAATACAATATACGTATATATCATATTTATGGAGATATTTTGAAAACCGGAAATGCGCTTTAATCAATAAAGCTCGACTTCCGGTTGACCGATTTACTCCAAAAACTAATCAACTCTGACAGCACACACACCACTACTATATATGAAGTTTGGTATTGATACGACAAATAGTTTTCACGTTAGAGCACCCACTATCACACACACACACACACAGAGAGACACACACACACACACACACACACATACACACAGACATCATTCCGAAAATGGTCAAAACGTGTTCTAGGGACCCCAAAACATGTATTTTTGTTGAAATCTCGAAGTCGAATTTTTTCATGAAAACAATACTTTCTCTATACTTCGTATATGGAGAAAGTAAAAATAAAGTAGTTTAGGTTGATTTAGTATTTTTTATGATCATAATTTAAATTTTCACGTGCAATAATTTTTTTAATTTTGAAAATCATTTATATTATCCTTATATATAATTTGTGAAGAGTCCGTCTGTCCGTCCCTCGCTTCATTTCAGAAACGGTCCGACTTAGAGATTCGAAGCAAACTGCATTGTGTTTTTACGAGTTTGAAACCCCTAGGAAAACTATACTCAATACTGAGAAGGCTCGGGTTCGAACCCAGGAGTCCATAATACGGTTCCATAAGGAATACACGTAAACTTCACTTTTATCGGTTGCAGACTTTGTTTCCTTTGAAAAATTAAATTAGTAACACAAGTCGTACAAAGTCGAGACAAGCACCAGAAGAAAGGAAATTGAGTAAAGATTCTTAATTTGGTCACGGAATATGCTTTTCGATTAATAATTGCGAGCATTTTGATAAAATACACCAATATTTTATCGAAAGTCTGAGGTTGCAAACAACCCATACCCCTGAAGACCTAGGCAAATGTTCATTTTGAGCTCAAATCCATAAGAAGACATTGAGAATAAAAGATCAGTTAAAACTAATGCTGAAAACAAGAGATAGACTGTAGGACATAGAAGGAATTATATTTATAAATTTATATTTAATTATATTCTAAACATTTGAAGTTACAAACTATATCCTTTGAAGAATCTCGCGGAAAAATATACGAACATTTAAAAAAATTCAAACTTTGTTTAATCGCCTGTAGCAACCAAGCTTTATTTATATCAACGTAATCGTTAACTGTCTTTTCGAGAAATGAAACGGTTTGATAAGTAATATGCTACTAGAAATTGCTTTCTCTCGATCAATTCAACGGAATACGTTAAAATAAATTGGTAAGTCGCGGAGCGTCGCGGATGCCTTTAATATTATCTTCTAAATTAACTACAAATTAAATCTTATATAGTTGCATCCATGCGTATTTAGCGATTGACAAAAATATAGCAAGTGAAGATTGTTGAGATATCCTTTGATTTGGTGTTTGTTTCAAGGAGTGGTCAAAATGTCGCTAACATTTCATATCTGTCCTAAAAGGTAAAGAAATTTTATATTTTGTTGTATGCAGAATGTAAAAGTGATTCATTTGGGTTTTTTAGTGCTTCCACATACACACTATCTTTCTGTCGCTGGTGTTTAATTTTTCTTTTTTGTTTTCGCATTGTGATTTCGTTTGCGTTATTTGAATGTTCCGTGTTTGTTACGAATTTTTAGTATTGAGATGCAAGTCAGCTCAATGCAGTTAATTTACGCAAAGAATATTCATCTTTGGCTTTCAGAGAAACCACAATATACAACAATGAATTCTAGTTTTGAATTGCAAATACCCTGTAAAAGTAAACAATTGTAACCTTTTTTATTGCAATAAGAGTTATCATTCCGGGGTCCGGGGAATGGGTACGATATGTGGGTACCATCAACACAACCAAATACATTAGGGATTTTGCTCTCCCTAAGGCTTTGAAAATTTTGTAAGTTCTGAGTAGCTTCTTGGCCTTTTTACGTACGTTTTGCACTTAGTGCTTTTCCGTTGGCACGTCTTCATAAATATTGTGTGTGCCCCCGTTGAAACCAATCCTATCCGCTACTGATCTGAATTGATTGCTTAAAACCCATATTGTCGATAACAATGAATCTTGAGCACCAACAGTCTGGCTGCAGAGATCCGTTTCAACTTGAATACATTTAGAAGTTGAAATAAGATAGGGCAATTAAATGCAAAACATACAGTTAATGCCTCAATTCATCCCCTTCAATAAACTGTGCAACAAAACGAGAAATTGTTATTGAGAAAGGGTTGTCCACTATTTCCAGCACTTTTTATTATGTATGTTTGTTGAAGAAATGGAAAAACAGCCAAGAGAAGAAGTTAACAAAGGAGTGAAAGAGTGAGAAAAAATTAAAAAGCTCTTACAAATGATTGTGAAAAAGCATGAGAGATGCAGTCCATTAAATGATGCCAAAATGAAAGCCAAGAAATATGGGATCAAAATTAACATCTAAAAAGACTCGTGTCTCGAGGTTTACTGTAATGTGGACATAGGGATGGATGGGGGAAAATTAGAACAGGAGGAACAGTTTTCTTAAATGAGAAGTGTTGTTACTAGTGATGAAGAAGTACTAAATATCAAATAACTAAAGATAAATATCAAAAGCATCTTCCATGAGACGAAAGGAATTAATGACAAGGGATCTTGATGGAGATTATTAATATTTATTGCAGTAATTTAGTTGGCTTGATTGCATATAAATACAAATCCTACCATCATTTCATTTTGAGTGAAAGAAGGCAAAATAAATCGTTTTCTGAAATTGTAGGGAGCATTCATAATATTATTAATGCAAATTAATATTGATTTCTGGTAAAACCTTTATCAGTAACAGTCGCAAAGTTTCTGAGAACAATCTATGGCATATCACATTTTAATTGTAGTTGGAGATATTACATAGTTTATCGGAACTGATTTAGTGTTCTAACTCGTTTGAAGTTCATTCTATTAAAACCAACTTAGTAAAAACTTTCAACTATCTTTAATATCACCCTCCCTAAGAAGCGTAATTTCGAACAGTATCGTCAACGAAAGTTGTTAAATAGCCAGTAAATAAATGCAAACATGCCACTAATAAACTAATTAAAATTATTTACAATCCCTTACCGCTACCAAAGCTCTGCTAAGCCTAAAGTGGCACTTGAAGTCTACATCACTGTATGACCATACTACAGCTTTGGTGTAACGTGTCTTTTTACGTGCTTTTCCCTTTTCACAAGCATCAACAATTCTTCAGTATTGTTAATCGGTTTTCAAGAGTTTTCTTAGCTATCTCCATTATTAAATAAACTCTACTGGAAACACGTATTTATAATTTATTTCTTTTCGGCGATTGTTGTAATTTATAAATACGTTATATTCCCCATTGTAAGTTGCTATTTACTGGCTTTCTAAGGTTTATTTTAGGGATTATTGACATTTGAATGACTGCCATCAGAACCATCGGCTCTTCATCGGGAATTTGCCTCGATGGGCATCGGACATCGTAAATCCAAAAGGTTTGATGGATCCATCGATGAATTCGTGCCCAATCGCACTCGCCCGCTCAATGAAATAGGTTCCCAACCGAGAATCTCAACACTATCGTCTTTCCCAGCACAGCTGCTTTCCGTTCAACTTTCTCTATCTTTTTCATATTTTATCACGTGCATCCCACACATTTGTTGAGTACTCTAAAAGAGGGTTCACTTATAACCTAACTCTTTTGCTTCCCTACTACTTCCTTTTATGTTTCTCATTACGTAATGTAGTTTTTTGAAAGCTTTAGGCACGGTTTTGTCTATGTTGGTACCCCAATCCCAATTATTAGTTACTGTAACCACCAAGAATTACTATTTTTATTCTTTACCCTGGGAATTAATTATCTCTCCATTAGGCTCAAAACTAATTTCTCTCTCTTTTCTGTTAGCAGTGGATGCTATGCGTTTACTTCTTTTGCATTTACCTTCATTCCATTTATTAAAGACCACGTTTCAACTGCTTCAATGTCATATTTTAGTATCGTTCACGCAGTTTATCTCTCTATGAATTATACAATCGTCCGCAATATCTTTTTAGATTTTATGCCTTTCGGTAAGTATCTTATATTAATTAAAAAAGTGAAGGACCGATTACGCTTCCCTGGAAAACAACTCAAGTTATTTCTATTTTGTCGGATAAAATATCGCCTACTCTTACTCGCTGTGATCTACCGATTAAAAAATTTCACAACCACGTTATAACCCTCCCGTCTATATCCAATTTATCATTTTTTTGCCAACAACTGTTGATGCGGTACTACGTCAAATGATTTGGAAAAATCAATTAGAATGGTATCCATATCCTTTTGCAAATCTAATGATTCTGAAATATATATGCATAAACTCAGCAACTGCATCTCGCATGAATGTCCCCTGTCTGAATCCATGTTGAATCTTCCACCCTTCCAGAACTTCCTAAGATAATCCGCGACTATTATCTTGCATGGATGTTAAACTGATCGGCCTGTAGTTCTCAAAAACTACGATTATTGTATTTTCCTAAAATGTTGATTATGAATATATTTTTCTTTCGCTTTCTTTTTCTCTTCGCTCGGTAATTTTATATAATATTTATAATTATTTGTCGTAGTAACGTGGTACGGCTAGGAATTATAAATGATAAGATATGAGTGCGGATGACTCAGTCTTTACTTAGCGAGTTTCGGGGTGCTCGATCTGTACTTGGCACCATTGGCTTGTCGTAGACACGGAGGGCTGCGGAAACACCCCAAAGCACGCTGCAGGATCCGCGGGAGACCCAAACGTCCGACATTTTCAAATTCGAATTTTTCTCATGGGAATCTTATCTTATGGTGTGAGTCATCTAACTAAAGGATAGACGCGTTTAACATGGTGTGCGAAACACTTGTATCGTAGCGTCCCATTGATATCGATGTCGGCACTAGGCCTGCTCTGCTACCGAAAACATCACCTTAACTGAAATCGTAGCCACATTTACGGGCATGCAAAGCTTTACCTGAATTCATCAAGCAAATGATTGGGATTTTGTACTCTTCAGCAGAAAAAAGCACTGAGTCAGTCATAGGACTTGACTCTTGGGTGGGGGTTTGAACCCCTAAAACCCCCCCTCGCTGCGCCACTGGCCCCAAGTGAAGAGGCAGAGTGCATTCAGTGCACAGCTATATTTCGTATCAAACGGTCGTTTTCGAGCTCGTTTTCGTTGCCTTTAGGAAGTACGGAGATGAGCACGAAGAAGAGCAATCCTAGCTATCGTCCAAACCACCCACGTCGGCCTAGATTTAGTGGCAATCAGTTACAGATAAATAGAAAAATTAAAATTAAACAGATAAAGCGGCTTTACTGGGGGGTTATGAAGAAGAGGAAGACCTCTTCTACGGCACTGGCATCGCTGACTAACCTCTTCAATCAGCTGTAAGTTTACTGACACTTTCATACTCTCCGAAAACTTTAAACGCGTTTTTCTCAAAACGTAAAAATTCGCACGCCGTGGAACGTAGCTCGGCTAAATTTCAACCGATTTACATGAAATTTTCAAAATATATTCTTTAAAATATTCTACTTTTCATGAACCTAAAAATTAAACAAAAAATTACAATTATCAATGTGTTTGGAATTTGTTTATAAAAAAATGTTTTTTTAAATGACGCTAAATTTTTATTTTTCAATATTTTTTTAAAACTTTAGGTGTATGCTGAGCGTATTATTATTTAAAAACGGAAATATTTTTATTTCAGACAAATAGAGCAACCTGTGTGTTCCGTTTCAAGGGAAGCAAATTCAACAAGCCACTAAACAATTTGTCAACATTTTCAGTACATAAATTTTTTCTGTTATATTTCAAATAGTATGTTTTAACAAATAGTAACTGGTTGCGCAGTGCAATCTATGCTCTCTTTATAGCAAATTCGAGAAAAAACGAGTTTACTTGACCCTCCCCCTTAAATCCAACCAACAGTCAAACCTTTCTAGGGAAGCTATAAATTCTAGGATGGACACAACAGTGTTGGAACTGCATATTATGACCTAGGACTTTCTGTTGCCCGTTTTTTAGAGATTAAAGAAAGAGGAAGAAAGCTTCCAGAAATTCATGAATTTGTTAAAGAGTATTTTGCCAAAGATACAACGTAATTATTTCCTTAAAGAAACAATTACAAATGAAAAATGTTTATAAATTCTCATTTGAAATTATTTACCCATATATATATACGAGTAAACATTGCTTGCATACTGCAAGCATATTGATGATGCAAATTTCAAGTCGATATCACATCGGAAAGGTCCTCAAACGTAATCTTCATTCCACCTTTGAAATATATGGTAGAATACAAATGGTGCCCCAGCATCTAACCAATGATCATAAGGTAAAGGACAAATTGTAAATATGAAACACTCATTTCTTCTGTTTACATTCCTGGCCATGTAATTTTCAATTTTTCGGTAAATGAATCACAAAAAAAATTGAAATTCCCACCATACATTTCAAATGGTAGAGCCGCCTGGTCTCGAGCTCAGGACATTTCCGGAGTTATGAATACATAAAACGTCCTGGTAGATGTAAAACTTATTTAATCTAAAATTTTATTTTGATATCATACTGGGATGATCCTAAAATACAATTCCATTATCCCCATTTGCAATGCATTTAAGGAATGTAAATTGCGCTCTGGAATCTAACCAAGAATAATCATGGAAACGTTAAACAGCGTATATCAAATGTATTTATGATCTCTATTCACATGCCGGGTCGTACATACATAATCTTCGAGGGTGTGTTTGTAGTTTTCGTTGGATATGCACGGCTTCCAGCGATCCCTCGAATTTCAACTCTCTAATTTGCCGGAAAGTGCCTATAACAAATCCTTTGAAGTAATTCTCGTCGGCTGCATCGTAGAGCAGCGATCGGCCCATGTCTCCGAAAAGTGAACCTCCGCGCGAAGTCAAGCTAGTTGGAACCAAAAGCGGCAGGAATCGCGACTCAACGAAGGAAAAGTTAGGCCCAGTAATTGGTGTTAAGGTTATTTGGGTTATGGTAAGAACATTGGAATTTGAGAAAATAGTGCCCGGACCCGCCGCGGAAATATCCAAGTTCATAAATAACATAAGATAAACGAATTTAATTACGGAGGTAATGAATTACACACCCTCCCCTGGAGGGTGTGTAAGCACAAACACAATAATATTGGTACAGGCAAAGGGACTCAGCCTTCTAGGATGAGTGTCATGCCCGGCAGTGATGGGAGTAAGAACATCTCGGTCGTCATTCCACGAAACCCTTACACAAGGAAAGGCAAGAAAAGAAGAGAGAAGCTGGAAACGAGGGTGGGGACATGGAATGTTAGGACAATGCTCAGGAAAGGGAAATTGGAAAACGTAAAGTTAGAAATGAAAAGGTCCAACATTTAATGTACTAGGGTTATGCGAAGTGCGGTGGAAAGACGAGGGAGACTTCTGGAGCGACGATGTTAGAGTAATTTTCAGTGGGGGAAATACTAGCCAGAGGGGAGTAGCTGTAGTGTTGGATAAGAAAGCGGGAGAATCCGTGATAGCCACCGAGCTAATAAGCGATCGGGTTATGTCGGTAGAAGTAAAGTCTGAACCAGTAAACACCGTTATAGTTCAGGTGTACTTGCCCACTAGTGATTACAGTGAGGATGATATAGACATGGTCTATGAACAAATAGAGGAGGTTATGGGAAGGGTTTAGGGCAATACGAATCTCGTTGTTATGGGAGACTGGAACGTGGTAGTCGGTCAAGGCAAAGATGGAGAAGAGGTGGGAGAATTCGGTTTAGGGAAAAGGAACGACAGAGGACAGAAACTGATCGACTTTTGCAAAAGAAATAATCTCTGCATCACAAACACACTCTTTCAGCACCACAACAGACGAAGGTACACATGGAAAAAGCCCGGGGATACAGAAAGGTACCAAATTGATTACATTTTGGTAAGAAAGAGGTTTAGAAATAGTGTTAAAAACTCGAAGTTTTCCTGGTGCTGATGTCGACTCGGATCATAACCTGGTCATGATGAAAACCGAGCTTAAGTTTAAAAAGATCATTAGACCAAAACGCACACCAAAATGTAATTTAGAAGCTCTAAGGGGTGGGAAGTCTAAAGAATTTCAAGAGTAGGTCAGCAAGGCTTTTGATAGTAAGGGGAGGGAACTAACCACTAACGAGGAATGGGAAAAGCTTAAAATTTGTGTGAAGGACTGTGCTCAAAAAACTGTTGGGAGGGTTAAACAAACCATGAAAAAAAAACCATGGAATGTTAAATAAAATGGAGGAAAGAAGGAAATGGAAAATAGTCATCACTGACCATGGGCGCAGAATGTACAGAGCACTAAACAACCAACTAAGAAGGGAAACTAATAAGGCTAGGGAACAGTGGTGGAAGGGGCAGTGTAATGAAATAGAAAAGCTGGTGGAAAGCGGGAGGGCCGACCTAATGTATAGTGAAGTAAAGCAACTGACGGGGAATAGAATTAGTAATAGAATGGTGACGGTTAAAGACAGTAAGGGAAGTCTATTAAGGGATCCAGTCACCATAAGGGGACGATGGAAGGAATACGTTGAGGAATTATATGGGAAAAACATGAAACCCACCAGCATAGAAATAGAAACTGAGGAAGAAGTTGAGGAAGACGATGTTGGACCTGGGTTACTTGATAGTGAAATAGAATGGGCAATGCGGGATATGAAAGGGAATAAAGCAACGGGGGTTGACGAGATCCCAGTGGAGTTCCGTAAGAACCTGGGGGATAAGGCCAAGAAATGTTTCTATGATTTAATTGGGAAAATTTATGATGAAGGGCAATGGCCAGAGGATTTTACCAAAACTATCTTGATTCCTTTACAGAAAAGAACAAGGCTACAGAATGTCGGGATTATCGTACAATTAGCCTAATCTCTCACGCGGCAAAAGTACTTCTGAGGGTTTTGAATAGACGGGTCGAGGGAAAAATTAAAGGGCTAATCGGAGAAGACCAGTTTGGTTTTCAGAGAGGAAAAGGAACGAGGGATGCAATTGGGGTGATGAGAGTACTTGCAGAACGAAGCCTGGAATTTAAGAGGGACTTATGTGTATGTTTTGTAGATTTTGAAAAGGCTTTGGATAGAGTCCAGTGGCCAAAACTGATGGGGATATTAAAGAAATATGGGTTAGACTGGAAAGATAGACGTTTAATTCAAAATTTGTATCTGAATCAAACAGCCTGCGTAAGGATAGCTGATGGGGAATCGGATTGGGCTGAATTGGGTAGGGGGGTAAGGCAAGGGTGTCCTATGTCACCAACGCTTTTTAATATATATGCAGAGGAAATGGTGCAAGAAGCCTGGGAAGAAATAGACAAGGGAGTAAGGCCGTTTGCACACGTGCCGGCAAAACCGGTGCCGGCGCCGGCACCGGCGCCGGATACAATGTATTTAAATGGAGGTTTGCACACGCAGCCCGGCCCGGCAGAATTGCCGGTCCGGTCGCCGGCTGCCGATTGTGCTGCCGGCGATGAACTCGGCAGATCGGAGGCCGGCGCCGACTCGGGCTTGTAGGTTTCGATTCTTTCTCCTTCGTAGATCAGTTTTGACGGTGCAATGGAGATTTTCATTCCACTGTGTGATTATGAAGAGGATGCTGTTACCACCTGAGAGGTATTCGGAGGTTGAGAATCTTTCTACATGGGAGCAGTTGTTCTACCTTCTTCCTAAGACGACTTAGTCGGGAGGAACATATAGGAAAGATAAATGAAACAGTTCAAAATATCGATAGTAGTTTTGTTATTAATAAATTAACGATTAAGAATTTCTCTATTAACTTCCTAAGCACCTTTGCTAAGCAATTCCCCGCCAATAATTTCTACTAATTTCTCCGCATATAATTTCCCAAGAAAAGCTCTCTCTCTCTATTATGTAATATATTAAATTAAAGATGATATCTCAAATCATTAGCAGATTCATTTGGCACAGACAGATTTGTTACTCTGTTCATATTTAGGAGGCTTTGACACGTATATTCCTATTTTGGCATAACATCTCTCTTTCGTAGAGCATTGTGTACAATCACACAGAAGTCCACTATGTCTTTTGAATTGAATTGTTTCAATACATTAAGGGCTCTACGGAATATTCTCCTTTTATTGGACATAATGCCGAAAGCACACTCGACGTATCTTCGGGCCCGACACAAACGATAATTGAAGAAACGCTTCTTTTCGGTGAGATTGTGTCCTGCATATGGACGCATTACGTTTTCCGACAAAGAAAACGCTTCGTCTCCCAGAAGTACAAATATTCACCAGCTTCGATCAAGGGACAAAGTGGAGGAATTCTCAATCGATTTCTATGGGTAAATCATAAAAAGACGTTTCCTGGAAAACGGATGAGTCGCAGTCTTTTCCGTGGGCCCCTATATCTACGTACGTGAACGTATAGTCTAAAGCTGCGATTGCCATAAGAACTATGGAAAAATAGCCTTTATAGTTCAAATTCTTGGAGCCTCTACGAGGAAACACGCACATGCTTCCCTTCGACTGCTCCCAATCAAAGGGGGAAATGTGCAGATTTCTTGAAGCTATGTGCAATTTCCAGCCATTTTCCTCTGTAGGTACTGAAATGTATTCACCCTTCAGTTGGTTCCACAACGCATTGCGGAATAAAAGTACCGATTGACGCACTGTACTTATTCCTAATCTGTTCGAGTAATGAAGGTTGGTAAATGTTGCTCCGGTTGCAAGGTATCTGCGATGAAGAAACAATTACGATTTGTATAAAAATCGTCCTGTATTTCAATTAATGCTTCATGATTGCTATCTTTTGTTCTGCGAAAATATTTATCCCCTCAGGACCCAAATTAATAATATTTTATTATTTTCCATTCTTAATATTCTATTATTTCTTATTTATAGAATTACAGATTGATACGAAATGGCAGAACGTTAGGGACTCCTTTGCGAAGTCCTTAAAAAAGAAGCTAGGACAGGGTGCTTCAAAGAAATACATTTTTCATGATAATCTGATATTTTTAACGAAGATCGTTCACAAAGATGACATGGAGTCGAGCATTGAACTACAGCTGCAGGAACGTAGGAAACACCAAGGAATAGAAGAGAACTTCGATGAAATTGTCGGTGCGACAACAAAAGTTAGTCAATGATGTAACCGGAAAAAATAGCGCGAATCAAAGACGACACAGATCGGGAAATTTTGAAATCTCATCGCGAAAGAAGGCTGAACCTGACGAGGATGAAGCGCATTTCTTATCAATTTTACCGTCAGTCAGAAAAATGTAGGAAACGGACAAATTAGATTTTAGAATGCGTGTCTTGCAAATGATAAAAGATATTAACATCAGGAACGATAATATGAAATGTTATCTAGCTTATTAAAAATTCAATTTATAAAAATAAATGGTATTGTTTTGCGATTATGGAATTTCAACGAATTTCAACTACCTTGTTACCGCGAGCATTTCTTTTGGAAGTACAGAGGCTCTCATAATTGTATCCTGACGTTTAATGAAGTCTCCAAGCCGACCCACCAGGAAATCAAACGTACATACGATAATAATTGAAGAACTTGGAATCGTTCTCTACGAGTTCATTGTACACGGTGTAGAAGCTTCATTCTATACGAGTAAAATGTTGCTTGCATACTGCAAGCACATAAAATGTATTTATAATCTTTATTCACATGCCAAGTTTTGAGTTTCAATGTTATACATACATACATACATACATACAGAGGTCTTTATTAGGCGAAATTGGGACTTTTAAGTCCCATCTTCCATTTAACCATAAATGTTATCGGTAAGACTTTAAAATTATTTTAAAAGTCGTAGCATATTCTTATTTTTATAGACGCCTGGTGTCAAACCAAGGAACTATTGGCATATGCGAATAGACAAAATAACTTTTTAGGGTCCGATCTTAATTAATGCAAAGTTTGAAGTCCATGTCGTACCGGGAATGTAGTGAACTACGACTCCCTTCTGAAATGCATTGAGTAATGTAAATGGCTTTCTGGGATCGAACCAAGGACGATCAGCGAATTGCTAAAATTAGATTATGAAATAAATATATTCATGATATCCACCCACGTACCGAGTTTCAAGTTTCCATGTCATCGGGAATGGATCCAAAAAAATCTTAAAAATCGCCGCAACACATTTTAAAGGGAAGATATTTGCCCTGACCTAGCTTCGAACCAAGGATAATCGTCGAAGGTGTCTTTTTGATTTTCGTTGGATATGCACGGCTTCTAGCGGTCCCTCGAGTTTCAACTCTCTACATTCCCGGGAAGTGCCTCAAAAAATTTTTCGAAAATCACCACCATCTTTATGGGGAAAATCGGGACTTTGGGACCTTCTGGAATCGAACCCATGACACTGAGGTTCAAAATCGCATTTTTTCTGGCGGTGACACGTTATGGCCAATACGTCGTAAAAATTTCAAATCAATGACGTTTGTGGTTTAGCCTGTGAATTAGTATCCTATCTATCAATCTATCTATCTATATGAATGAATCCGGAGAAGCATCTATATATAATAGATACCTTGCTGATGAATTTGGATGAGCCCAATACTCTCATTACTTTATACTGTATTTTTTCCTCAAGTACAGTAGCCCAAGGATACAAGTATCAACGCACGCGCACAAGTTTCCTGCTCAACAGCAAAAATCAGAGTGGCCTCCGATTCCGTGAATGTCGGTACGTGTGAAAACCATTAGCCACCGGCACCGGACTTGGGGCCGTCGCCGGCACCGATTTTGCCGACACGTGTGCAAACGGCCTAAGGGTTGGTGGGAAAGTAGTGAAGTCTGTAAGGTATGCTGACGATAAAGCTATTGTCTGTGATTCCGTAAAGGGTTTGCAAACTTTAGTAAATGCTCTTAACGATAAAGCAAGGGAGTTTAGTATGAAAATTAATGTAAGTAAAACTAAAGTTTTGAGGTTCACTAAAGGAAAGAAAGCTAAGTTAACTATTAGGGTGGATGGGGAAAAAGTAGAGCGGGTAGATAAATTTTCTTATTTGGGAAGTACTCTCTCTTGGGGCGGAAGATGTAAAGATGAGGTTCGTGAAAGAATAGCCTTAGCGAAGGAAGCCTTTATGAAGCGAAGGGAATTAATGACCAAAGGTCTTGATAAAGGAATCAGGAAAAGATTGGTGAAATCCCTGGTCTGGAGTGTGTTGCTCTATGGGTGCGAAACATGGACCTTGAGAAAGGAAGAAGTCAAGCGATTGGAGGCCTTCGAGATGTGGGTGTGGCGTAGAATGGAAGAAGGTAGTTGGGTTGATAGGAAAACAAACACGGAGGTGTTAGAGATGGTTGGGGAGGAGAGGGCTTTCATTGACGTGATTAAGCATCGTCAGAAGAAATGGTTGATTCAAATATTGAGGGTAGAGGGATTGGTAAAGGTTGTAATGGAGGGTAGGATTCAGGGGAAAAGGCAGAGGGGAAGACAGAAGATGTTGGATGAAATAAGGAGTGGGGTTATAAATATAAGGATATGAAGGAGATGGCGATCAATAGGGATTTTTGATTGTGCCGAACCTACCGAAAGGTAGAACACTTATGATGAATTACACGGCGCGGCCCGTAGTATATAGTAGGGAAGCGAAAGACTTAGGATATAAAACAATAGTACGGCCTATATTGATATATGCGACAAACGTATGGGATCCACACAGCAAAACTTATATAAAGAAAATTGAAAAGGTGCAACGGAAAGCAGCTAGGTATGTTTTAAATCAACACAATGAAGCGTAACGAAAATGTTAGAATTTCTTGGGTGGGAAACTTTAGAAAAGAGGAGGAAGCTGAACAGGTTAGTGGGGATTTTTCAAGTGAAAAAGGCTGGCGAAGCATGGAGGGAATTAACCATTAAAGGACCAAGAGAGGGCTAAAAAATGTCCAACACTTTTCTTTTTCAATATTTTAAGAACTTAATCGTGTTATACGGTCTTATAACTTCATTACATTGTCAAATATAGGTTGTTAAAGATAACTATATGTTGATGCATTTTGTACGTAAGCAATGTAATGAGAGCGGAAATAGGCGGTGGACACAAAATGACCCACCCTTGGTACAACCAGCGACATATTTTTGAACCAAATGGAATCATGTATTTTGACAAAAAGTTTTTAATTAATTTTAATAATTTAATTTAATTTTAAATTATACCTTGTTGTTGATTTATAAGCGTAACTAACGGTGATTTACAAACTTATTTTCCGAATTAGAGCTTTAAAGCATTGAGAAGAAGCTTTATCATATCCTCGTATTAGATGAGTTTTTTTATAAAAATTTCGTTATTTTTATTGCAGTAGCACAATTTTTAGCAACGAAAATCTTTGTAAGAAGTTTTTAAAAATCCAAGAAGGCAATTGCTAAAGAGATATTATGTTTCATTATTATTTTATCGAAAAAAAACAAAAGTGGACAATTTTTGACCCTCCCTTGGTCCACGGAGTAACCAAAAAAAGGTTGGACCTTAAGGGTTAAGTTACAGATTAGAAAAACCAAGTTTTTTTGCGCGCGGCGATCATGATGAGAAGTTAAAACCAGGAAAACAAAGGACAGATGTGGCTAAATACTCATTTGTTAATAGTGGAGTAAGGGAATGGAACATATAAGGAAAGGGTAAAGGTGACTTTGCACATAAGGGCGTGCACCCAGGAAAATTCCCAAGGAAAAACGGACTTGAAAAAAGTCTGACAGGGCCGGGAAACGAACCCGGGATCTTCCTCTAACCGGGAGGCTGCCTTAACCATCTAGGCTACCCGACCAGAACATTTCAACAAGCCGTTTTGGGGACAGTTAAGTCCCCAAAACGGCTTGTTGAAATGTTCTGGTCGGGTAGCCTAGATGGTTAAGGCAGCCTCCCGGTTAGAGGAAGATCCCGGGTTCGTTTCCCGGCCCTGTCAGACTTTTTTCAAGTCCGTTTTTCCTTGGGAAGGAATGGAACATGTTACCTGAAGAGGCCTTCAAGCCCTTACCCTAAAACAATTAAAGATTTTAAACTTAGATGTTTTAGAATGTTATAAAAATGTATAGAAATGGGGTTAGGGACATTGTTGTTAAGATATTTTTAAATGAGTAGTATGTTTGCTATTAAAAACGTGACCTTATCCTGATGTTATTTAGGAATTCTGAATGTAATTATATATGTGTAAAATGATTTGTCAATGAATGATTGTTGGATATTATTTGGAATGCAATGATTTAGGTAATGTGAGGAAGATCAACCATTGACCTTATATTTACAATCCAGCAAAAAATGGAAAGACGATGGGAGATGAATGAAGAGCAGTGTTTATAGACATAGAGAAGGCATAAGATAGCATTCAGAGAAAATTAGTTCGGAGGTTCTCCGAAAGAAAAAAGTGGAGAGGAAAATAATTCTCGTATAGCTTATAGTAGACATGGTGATGGCAAGAGATCCTTGGAGAAGAGGGAAATTGAATTGCTGGAGGTAGTATGAAATTTCGTATACTTGGGAAGTCAGTTGCCACAAGACAGAAAAATAAATGCAGAGATTGGACTGAGAGAAACTATCAAAGCATACGTAACTTGGTTTCTAAAAAAAGAAGTACTAATCTAGTGAAAGTTGTTAATATCTGATGCTCATCCTGACGTATGCTTCAGTTATGTGGGCAATGTTAGGACGGGAAGTCGAGAGATCCAAAGGAGCAGCAACGAAGAGAGACAGGGGTCAGAGAAATGGAGGAGACTTCAATTGAGAGATTGTTTGGCCACATGGATGGACTCTCGAGAAAAGGGTTTGAAGAGAAAAGGCCAAGGAGAAGCACGAGAGAAAGGCTCATGAGTGAAAGAAAAAAAGGTGTGGGAGATCGCTTATAGGATCGCCCTGAAATCGAAGCCCACGAATTATTTGGTAAAGTTCGAACTTTTTCAAGAAGATATTTACAACTGTCATCCACAGGGCTTGTGAAACAGAGCTTTTGAGAAAATTTTCGAGATTCTGAAAACAATCTCCCTCGGTGTATTTCTAACATTTGCCACAGCTTCGGATCTGAAACGGACATAAAACGATGTAAAACCGTTCCGCCTGGCAAACATCCGATCAAAAGTTACAATCTTTAAGTGATTTTGAAGAAAGGGCTGTAAGGGGTTAAGCCGCTCAAGGATTTCAAAATATATAAAAATGCCGTTTAAAATGTGCCTCATTACCTCAATACGCCAAAGGTGGAATGGGTGGAAAAAATCTCTAAGTATCCGAATTCTGGCGCAACCCATACGAGCCTTTTGGACCGACTGCAAAAAGTGGTAGCGAAAGAAGATTTTATCGAACAACGGAATCGCAGCATCCGACACACGTAGTAAAGAATTACGATTAAGATTGGTTACTCTTGCTGCCGATAAAACTGGTAAAATTGTGGATTTTATTGTGAAATCATAACATTGTAAAGCGAGTAGGAGTATTAAAGAAAAATATTATACAATGGAATGCATTTTGAAGGATTTGCACATAATTGATGCATTGGACTAGCACATGCCGCATCCAGAACATCGTTTGAATCAGTCAATGAACTCAGGACATTAATCTGGAAGGTCAATTACTTCGCAGATTGAACCTGAGGAAAAATATATTCTTGAATTTTGACTCCTCACAGCTTTAAGAATGTTTTTTTTCGGGAGACATTATCGAGGCGGGCTTACTCATAACTAAAACGCGTCTTCACCGATTCACTTCATAATTTGACTGTAGATTCAAAACAACATTCTCTGCAGAACTTATTGTGTTTTTCCTTAATATTGCATTTTTTTATAAATAATTTTCTCCCGTATTTCCCGGCATTTTAGACTTTTTCCAGAATTAGGTCATTATTGTAGATTCTACAAATATATCCTACGTGTTTAGGTAGCTACGCTCATAAATATTCGGCAAAATTTTGGATTTTCATCAGCGAAATTCTAAAGATAATTTTCATGGTAGCTTAAAAATGTCAGTAACTGTTGGGCCGTTCTCCCACTAGGATTAAAAGCGTCTTCGGAGAAATTTTATGCAATTGCTACTTTGGTATGCATCGCTTTGAAAAAAATTATAGATTATTACTTGTATAATCTTGAACTTCTGTTTTAATTTCGATTTATTACTGCATTATAGCATTGAAAAGAATTCGCAAAATATTCTAAGCTCTAGGGTGGTCAAACAGCTTATGTATGGAATCTCACGGAGATTGAACAGAGTCTGAGGCAGAAATTAAATTATGCAATTATAACTTTTATTCCCAAAAAAAAACAAAACTGACTCTGCCCACTGCGATCTTCGCTGCCTAATCAAACAGAAGGGGCTGCATACAGGCGGCCAAATGGTATAACCTTAGGTCCCCTGGTAAAGAAATGGTTGCGTTCGAAATAGATTAATAAAATAATTGTAATTTGGATTTTCCCGTTTTCGTTAATGAAGGGAGGGAATAGGAGAGAGGTCAGCATCGTCAATATAAGTCAAAACGTGCGAAGTAAATTAAAAGAAAAAGCATTGTGTGCTTCGACTATAACTCTTATTCCATAGAGTTCAATCGTCTCTGAGAACGAAGTGTCTTGTTCAAGTGATTATGCAGTGTCTCCTGATTCACTTTTTCGCGGTTCGATTCGAGTTCATCGATCGATTGAAACTCGTAATTACGAAACAATACACGGTAGCGTGTGTAAGAGGGTGGCGAGGCTCAAACCCAGAAGAGGGTCCTCTATTACACAATGTGTAATCTACTTCCTGCACATATGAAAACTTAGCAATCGATATTCGGCCAATTTCCTGATTTTCAGAGAAATTTACCACCAAACATTTTCAATGATCGCAAACGTCTTTCATATTTTAAATGTCCTCGAAAAAAACTTCGCGCAACACCATGTGACAACGTCGACATATAATACTCAACCTAATGCCAAATCCGATGTTGTAAAGACAAAAAAGTTCGAATCGAAAGTTGCATCCTATATTTCGCCATTCACGGTGTTCAAATGCTTCAGGGACTTCCATACCAAAACAAAATCTAATAAAACTCTCTTATGGAAAAATAAACTAATTTCATAAAACTATATACGAGATGAATCATATTTTGATGAGTTGCCCATGATGTGCACTCAGTTTTGAGTAACTTTGCTGCATGAGAATTGTTACCGAAGGTGTTCTTCCTTCCATTTGAGATCAAAACGACAATTAAATGTGCAAAGAACGTTTCAGACTTACCGGAATCAAGCTTTGTCGCGTTTATCGTAGCTTCAAATAAACTTCAAGCGAAATGCGTGTACCTGTATGAATACATATGTTAGAGAAATGTTAGCCGAATTCGAATCCATTTAGCCTATTATCCGGTCAATTGCAGCGCTTAAAAACGACAGGCGATACCTACAATCACAGTAATTACCTGCGCCACCGCATCACGAATCAACAAAAATGAATCAAAGCGACCCACTCTTTGTGTACCGTAATAGTTGGGACAGTGTTGCCGCGGATTGTTTTCACCTGTGACATAATGACTCTAACGAAGAAGTATAGTTTTCTGAAACAGTCTCTACATCAACAATAACGCCGTTTTTCGGAATACTATTAAGTTAATAAATCGCTATCTAACCTTCCTCTACAAGGTAACTCCGACTAATTTCTCACTCATTTAATCACGTTATCGCATTTTAACGAATTCTGTAGATAGTATATGCTGTTGACAATGGTTATAAGTTTTTTTTCACTTAGAATTAAGGTTCTTTTCCGGTGTAATTAATTCTAAAGCTGAATGTGTGAATTCAAACTCGGCAATTAGCCAGGTGGAAGCGATAATTACCGCAAAGAGCTATCGGGTTTAACAGAATGCTATTAAAATAAACGCTTGAGAAAGAAGAACGCAGGTAAATCGAGTGGCCCTCGACCACAGACCAAACAAACAGACAAAACATAGAATAGCCACGAAGACTGAGTTGGTAATGAAGTTACCTTGGCGTCTTGATCCACAGGCCTCCAATGTGCGGTGCCCCTGAAGCACATGCATGTTGCGTACGGAATCATCGATCGGCTTTCATCTCACTACCCGTGCACGCGCCCCAAAGACCTGCACTAGCAATCTCGCCGCCATTCACGAAACGACACCGACCTGCACGAGAAGGCAATCGCTGTCATACGAGTGCGTGGTTAACTGAATGAAAACTGGACGAAAACGAAAGTGGATTTCCACACACTTTCTTCGGCGAAAGAGAGCACACGAGGACAGGTACACTCCGAGGGTCCGGGCGAATCGATCGAGGGAGCAGGCAGCGCTGCCACACGGCTGTTGGAAGAAGCAGGAGATAGTGCCCCGGACGCGCGAAGCAGAAAAGACCCGGGAGATGATAGATATCAAAAGGAGGCTAAATATTTTATGTGGAAGACGCGGGCCCTCTTTCGTTTTTGAAACGGCGAAGAAAGATCACGAAACGATGAATACCTTCAATGAGGGATGGAAGCAAAGAATTCTCGAGTAAGCAAGGTTTTCAAAAGCGTCTCAAAGGCGCACCTCATTTTCGAGAGCTAATTGGAGCTGCCCATTCTGATATTTATTAAAGACGCTGGCCATGAATACCGCATACATATTGGAATTATATCAGATGAGGTAAAGCGTAGTTTTTTAGAATTTCTTGTTTTTCAAATTTCTAATGCCTTGAGGAGGCTATTCAGATGCCATTTAGAATCCGTGAAGCATATTAATGGCTGTAAAGCAATTTATGGCATAAATCCGTTGGTAAAAAACGATGCGCTAATGGATGCAGGATGTGTCGAAAGGTAGCAAAATATTTCCAAGAGAGCAGCGAAAGACCGAGAAAAATCCAAAATAGACAATAATACGAGCTGTAAATCTGTAGAACATCAATGTAACGAATAACAGTTCATCAACTGAGATCGCGATTTCTCTGGCATTTCTAGAATCGCTGCAAAACGCTTTTAAACATGTCTTTACAGAAACCAAGAAGTACTCATTTCGAAGAAATCACAAAAGCCCATAAGGTGGAGAATGGAGAAAGAATACATAAGAAGTATTTTCCTTACTTATCGTACATTACGATAGAGGGCTGAGGATCCATACGAAATGCATGTAAAGTAGCAGTAGTAGCAAAACTGAATTTTAAAACGTTATGATGAAAGTAACTTTCGTTGAAGTTTTCTCAGGTTCTCCACCAGCTCAGATGTTCCATTGCCGACGTTTCGATAGCTGCCATCGTCCTCAGCGCCCTGAGGATGATGGCAGAGTCCGTTATCGACACGAAACGAAACTAATGGAACATCTTAACTGGTGGAGAAACTGAGAAAACATCATCTGCAGCATTTACAAGCACGAGATCTTTCAAAGTAACTTTCGTCTGCGATACCTGCCTTTTGAATAACAAATAAATAAGATAAAAGCCACCTTTCAGCGTATTGTGTCCGTATTATTATTACCGAATTTCACTATTCTAACGCATTACACTTCCATCCGCAATCCATGTGGGCTACGTCTACGCAATACTCAATCATTCCAAAACAAGTGTGCATTTCCCTAAATGCCGATATTTCACTCAGAACATATGTAAGACTGGGAACAATTTCGAGGATTTTATCTACCTAATTTATTTCACAGATCTGATATTTTAAAAGCAAACGGAAATCGACTTATTTCGAAATGGTCACACGTTCGAAGCCAAGACGGTTAAAAATTCTACCATGAGAAATGAATTTCAGCGATTTTCAGATGTTTTTTAAACAGTCATCTCTTTATGAGATCGATAGGTATTACTTGTCACTTGCATAGTAGAGATTGTAAATCGACCATTTCAAAATTAATCCTGGGTTCGATGTCGGAGCGCCTAAAATTTTCTTCCGTTTCGGGAGATCGGGGCAGGTTGTCACAGTTTGTCAAGATTTATATCTCCTTTTCCAATCACTGTACTTAATCATAGTGGGGCTGAACGGGTTTGTGTGGCAAAACGGGATACAGTCAGCCTATTTTTTTTAAAAGGACTCATCGGATTGATATACCAGACTGGTGTGCCATTTCCTTTGTTTCAGAAGAATACATTGAATTTTCAGTGATCGCTTTTGTAATTTAGGGCATCTATTCCTGCTGCATGTAAGACGTAATTCATTGGAACAAATTACTAGTAGCACTCTATTTAACGAATCGTAATCTACGTTTATGAATGGTTTCAACGTTTATTAGAATACTGTCGCGATGGAATTGGTTAACCCAAAAATTAATTTGTGGGGCAGAACGGGATACTACTGGGGTAACCTCAGGGTAACTGAACTTCCATTTTCTAGTGACAGTGAAGAAGACGACGACTGTTCTGACTATTCAGCGGAGAAGATTTGTCAGTTTCTTAAAGTTTGGTACACAATACTTGTATCGGAATAGATAATAAATACGATGAGGAAAAGTATTCCATGCTCTATATAAGTTAATTTTTTAAAGTTTTTCAAATTAATTTTTAAGTCCATAATATTTTCTTACTATTTGTGACGTAGTATCCCATTTTACCATAAGGATGGGGGAAAACGGGGAGGGTTGAAATGTTTTGAAAAACCATTAATAATACATATAAAAATGCTAAATGTGCAATTATAAATATGTGTCTCTTTAAAAAGTTAACCATGTGATAATGTTTTCCATGCCATAATATCGTAATATTTTTTACTTTCCTTATACCATAAAAAATTAGGTATTCCGTAGTGCCTCCCCGTTTTTCATACTCATTCACAAGTTGAACTTTCCGCTTTATAGTGGTGTCTATTACACGCTTTAAATTATCATAGCCTTTAATTTAATCCATTGTTTTTACCTGTTTGAACCTACCCCGTAACGGGGGGAGTTTTCACAGGGTACAGGGATATTTTTACGTTCCCTTAAAAAGTTATGAGATCTAAGCTTACTTTGATAAGGTAATTTCAAATTCTTATCGTAATAACCAAGAGTCTTGAATTAAAACCAAAGGATGCAGAAACCTTTCTAAAAGATTTTCCTTTCCTAAACTCTTCTACTGCCATCTTCGGGAGTATAACTATTCTTCCACAGAACGAAGGATTAATCCTTCAAATGATTATTTCTTCGAAAGTATACCATTCTAATGAATCTGAAAGTATCCAACATTCATATTAAAGGAACTGATTCGGTGTTGAACTGAGTTAAACAACGAACCTTCTTATAGGTTGGTTTGGATGCGGGAATTGCATTTTTACCATGATATTACTTTCGAAGAATTTGTCTTTCGAAAAATTTGCCTGTAACTGCCATATGCATCACGTTTGGAGCAACATTTCTTTAATATTGTTGGTTTTTATTACGTATGATCGAACCGAATTTTCATCTAAACACACGCGAGCATAAATACATGCTTTAAAACGATTAATTTATATATAGGGAGCGGTTTACCAAATCTCAGGAAGGCTTAAAAAGCGTGTAAACCTACCCAATTGCCTTGTGTAAACTTGCCCCATCGCCATGTTTTATTCAAAACTCAACCTCTAAACTTTATTCATGAGGTTGAAAATGATGTATTCATGCCTATAGCCTGTAACGGTGCTATCATTTGATCCATTTTCTCATAAACAAAATATAAATAATTAGAAAACTGAAGGGGCACCATTGAATAAACATGAAAATATCAGTCTCTGGCTAAATCACGTATCGTTGGGAAATCATGTGCATAGCAGGCAAATGAAATGCAAAGAATAGATCAAATTTACATAAAAAGGCGCAATGAAGAAGGTGTCTTAAACTGTTTTCGAGTTAAAGGTTTTTAAACATAGAAAACGAGGGTTTTGCTACACCATTGCGGTGGACTTTGGAGGCGTCAGAGACTGCGAATGGGAATCATGCGTAATTCACCATAGCGAACTACGCTTTTGTCAACACAGGAGATGGACGACGGTACTTATTACAATGTTCGAAGAGTGAGACGATTCTAATGGCGAATTTTATTGGAAACGAAATTCTGAAGAAGCGGAATATACGTCCGGTGCATTTCTCCGTTAGATGCGGAGACGAATTTTCGTTCTGCTTTGTCTTCACAATTTTTCTACGAAACGAGTCGATACGATAAACTAAATGACCAACAAAATGATGAAATAAATTAACTGAAACATAGAACAGAAACATAATTACTTCAAATAGGCAATGCCCGTACTAAAACAATTATTGCATCACTGTAGTCAAAGTTCTCCCGATTTCGATAAGGAAAAAACTGATGATAAGAATAACAATGTTCAATTTTCTTTATTCTTTATAGCATAATAAAATGAACTTCATTAATTGTAATCCTTATGAAAGCGTTTGACGTCCCTTGGAGTCGAACAACACCTTTAGTGAAATAATATCGAAGCATTTAATGAATCCCCAAATTTTATACTTCTATCTCATCGGGGAGAAAGATAAATTAATTTTCAACATTTGCCTCAATGCATTTCTTCTGTTTTGTTGCTGACATCAGATGTATATATAAACACACAAATATACACACACACACACACACACAATCCTACACGACAGTGATTATTATATTAAGAGTACTGGATTCTCCCGTCAAAATAACGGAAGTAACTACTACCGTCATTCTATGCCAAGTGGTCTGATTTCAGAGAAGTGCCCCGCTCGACCATCACGGATATCAATGAAATTTTGTATGCACATTCAAACATATCTCTTATGAACATTTGTAAAGTTTTACTTTCGCCAATAGTATACTTGCTGAGATATAGCAGTTTATTTGACCCCAAATCGCTGCCTTCTTCAAAATGACTATTAGTTTTCAGTAACTTTGAGGCGTAGTATCTCAGAGAATATTTTGTCTTATTACCACCAGATAGATACCCGCACAAGGATTTACAACCTCATCGAAGAAAACAAATTGCAGGCTTGGGATCCTCAACCAAGAAACCCACCCGTGGCTGGTATTGCACGGCTATCGGGTCTGACCCCTACGGCGATGGGGTTACTGGTTCAAATGCCAGAACTGGTAGTGACGATGTCACCATGGACCAACGCAATATACTAAAAATGTCTACATAAAATAACCAGGACGATAAACAACAGAAGACATGTGGCGCCACCATAGCAACGTTCTCGCCTTTTTTAGTATTTTTAGGGCTGTACGTGCTCGCGATGAAAAACCAAGTGTACTTTTTTAAGAGATTTGAAATATGCTCTTTCAAATGAAAATTATTTACAAGAGTGTCAAAAAGGTCTTTCTTTTCTAAGAGCGGGCAGAAAATAACCTATTTTTGTCGATTTTACAAATGTCATCCTCATAGTTGTCCCTATTTCTAGGGCCTTATATGCTCGAGATGAAAAACCAGATATACTTTTTTAGATAGTTGAAACCATTCTCTATTTAATAAAAAAATTTCAAAAGAAATTCCAGAGGGTATTTTTTTGTAAAAGCGGGGTGAAAATAGCCTATTTTTGGCTTTTTTACAAAAACTGTCAAATGTTGACTCAATTTTTAAAATAATGGAAAGTACCAGGACAATGAAATTATATATTCATAAACTATGTATTTATATGTTATCATGCGCAAAGTTTCACGTTGATATTATCTTTTCTTCTTGCAATATAAAAAGCCAAAGTTTTAATTTTTTTTCGATCCGCAATTTTTTGGGCCAGTTTTGCACAGAATTTTCTGCAAGGAGGTCGCTCTTACAGTTATTTTTATTATTTTGTTTAATAGAGCGCAAAAATTTGTTCAAGATAACCAAAGTGTGTTTACTTCATAAAACAATTCTCTGAGATACTACGCCTCAAAGTTACTGAAAACTCATAGTCACATTGAAGAAGGCAGCGACTCGGGGTCAAATAAACTGCTATATCTCAGCAAGTGTACCATCGACGAATATAAAACTTTACAAATGTTCATAAGAGATATGTTTAAATGTCCATACTAAATTTCATTGAAATCCGTGTTGGTCGAGCGGGGACCACTAGACCACTTGGAATGGCCCAATATTAAATTGGATTGTTCGTCAGAAATATGTTCAAGAGTTAACTAATGGTCTTATTGCCATAAAATGTCGGCTCTTCTTCTTCCTACATTCCTTTTGAGCCTATATTTCCCATGTGTTCGTATTAGAGTTTAGTTCAACCATCACCTTAGTCGTTGGGGAATTGTTTATTACCACAAAAATCACACTACATTTTCGTCATTTGTTTTTCTTTTTCTCTCATTTTTGACTCGAATACGTTATACTACGATAAAATAAGAATCTTTATTCAATTTACTTTCTTTTGGTAGTAATCTCGATTTTTTACGACCATAATTTCTGATTAAATTCTGCAAAAGAAAAATTGTCTGCAATCGATCAAAATGAACGTTACGAGCAATTCTTATGAGAGACGATTCGAGTTGTCCACAGTCGAACCAAGGATACTTTGGATGAACAAATATCAATATGCAATGCTTCATCGAATCTTTGACGACTCCCATAAATTTACAATCCTATCACGTGGAGAAGTGTACGAAAATAATGTTCGAAAATTTCTCCCTTTTCTTATGGGGATTACTGGCATCGGATGGATAAATATATACCCATCGGAGGTTATTACATAAAATTATCACCGTATAAGTGTAAATTTAGCAGAGAATTATACAAATGTGTACAAAACGTGGCCAACGTGTGTCTTCAAACGATTCAAGCAGCGCGTAGGTTAGACCTTTGACAGATTACGACACCCCAGGTAGTTTTAGTGTTCAATTCTTGTGGTTATGGACAAAAATGTGAGGGAAAAATTAAAATTCAAAGAGTCTTTGCGGAAAATTGCGAAACCTTACAGCGAGGTAGTTTTAATGTTTAAATTTCGGATTCTCACCGCCGCACAGTAGGCTAGAATCGAAAAAAGCTCGCCAAAAATACGACAGTGGTGTTTTTGAGTGAGGACTTTGAAACTTCGGATGGTCATTCTTAATAAATTCTGCATGTAACTGCGAAATCATTTTTGTTGGTTCCAGCGAATTACAATTCTACAGGGGGTCAAAGTTGACCAAATTTTGCGAAAAATGCCGGTCACAGATTTTTCGCGAAATTCTTCAACTTAAAACCGATGCTGAGCCCAAACTAAGAAAATCATCGGATAACATATGATGCCATATTATAAATATGTTTTTTTTCCTTTATAATACTTGGTTTCAATGAGCTCTGTTGAATATTTATATACTTTATAATACAAAACGGCGGTCCCTTATTTTGGAACAACTTTTTACCTAAAGCGAGGAAAATAGTAGATTGAGACACCGTGTGACACGGGATTACTTACACTACGATAAGCTATGAACCCTCATTAATGGGAATCTGAAATAAAATCTTGCCCCAATAATATATAAATCGACTTCCCGACAACGCTACAAGGGCCAAATCCGCGCGGCGTCCTTCGTTACGCTCTTGCGTTTTGAGAGGAATAACGAAGGAATACGATTCTGATTCGTTTTTTGTAAATTTTAAGCATTATTATACTTTGTACATATGTTAGATATCTATGTTTTTAATGTTACTCGTAAGTTAATACTTGCTTAAGATATGTTTTTGATTTTGATACTGAATGCTTCTTCACTCTCACTCTCCACAATATTGAATATTTTCTAACAAAATCGATAGAAGAAGCCGTCACTTTGTGTAATTTCGTTATAGTAATACAAATATAGGTTTTCATATTATGAAAACGGCGGAGTATAGCGAAGCATTTTCTTCAAATACAAAATTTGCACACATCTAGAGTTGTTTTGGCGACCGTCGTAGTGCTCTGGAGCTCTGGAAATGTTCGGCGAAGGGCTCGTTTTATGACAGGCAGCAGTGTTTTTTCCGGATTAACGGTACCCTTCGAATTGCATGTCCGTGATTTTTCCTTACAAGCATTGGAATAGTTCAGTTCTATTTGAACATTGGATAAGAAGAGGTTGTGTTTTGTGCTCTCTCCTTAGCTTCGACAGTTCTGTGAAACAAGAAGTCTTCGACAATCTTCTGGTAGCATTCCTCGTGTGAGGTTTTAGGTATTTCATAGAAATTATATCTCGTGAGGTATTTTTTTTCGTTATATTTTCCCTTTTACTCAATGTATCAGAATATGGTGGTAAAATGTGATGTATTTTCTGATCGTTTTAAAATGTGCTCACAATTGTTTGAGTGCTTTCTACTCCCTTTGTCCTGCATGTATTACTGAAGGAAAGATATAATTAAGAAATCCATGTTGCATTTTCATATATTGCAATAAATTCCAAGGTTTTTAGTGTATTATTACGGAGCTTAATTAGTATTTCTGCAAAAAACATGGCTGACATGGTCATTAATCTGTTAATGCTTTATAATAAAATGATGGAGGTACAATATGAGTCATTTTCTTTAAAAATGCAGTGGGTAACAAATTCTATGATTCAGAAACTACAATTAAAATGATTCGAAGCGGGAATTGTGCTCTTATTGAATATCTGCGCCTGAATTTTTTTGGGCGCTTTTCAAGGAAATGGGAACTAATTTCCGTTACAATGACAGATTCATTAAAAAAAATTCCGATTAGCTTAATGAAGCAATTATCTTTCCTGGTATTGTACTCCAGAACTTACCTAGCACTTCCTCAGGACCTCAGACCTCAGATCAGAGTTATTTGAAATTTTTATTATTTTTAATGTGAAAATTTATAATCCTGGAAATTAATGATGTGAAATTGCATGAATTTCTTTGTTAGACACAAGAGGGCGGCCGGAAATAGATTTCCATCATTCCAGTGAAAGATCAAAGCGAAGGAAAACAGAAAGCATTAGATCTTAATAACCTACAGCAAAGTTGTCTTTTGTTACAAAAAGGGGTAGTAGAGAACTATCTAGGTGAAGGAAAACTGATCATGTCCAGTCTGAGTTATCAGTATAAGATATATCGCTCATGTTATCTTCGGAGTTGACTAAAAACCAATAAAATATGTTAAGAAAAACGGCCATAAATCACGGTCATAGACTGCATCCTATCCACCGAAATAAATAAAGTTAGTCTTAGTGAACTGATGAAGTATTTGTAATAAGCAAACGGTATCTTCGACTTCACTAGAAAGGCATGCGCTGGCTGGCTGGCTGGCATATTATTAGGAAACGAAAATTGACTTAGCGAAGAAATAGCGACCAGTGAGATTTTTGTGTATCGTAAGGACCGATACAACCGAATAGGAGGTGGAATATGCATCGCTGTGAGAAATATTTTAATAATTCAGTCAGAAAACCTTAAAAGCCGGACGAACAGTAAGATTATTTGGTGCTCAGTGTCAAATAGACACTGTAAGAAAACTTATTTCTGCTCTTTCTATCGCCCTTCCGACGGCGGCGACAGTTTCTCAGATGGTCTCTGTGGGACACTGAGAAAATTCTAGGAGAGTAAACTCAGCGCAACTGTATCAATAGGTGGGGATACTAATCTGCCAGATATACACTGGACAAAAATATCCTTAAGTAGCAATAGTCGAGATAGAACTTCATCGCTGAAATTAATATATTTATTATATGTCTTCGCGCTCGAACAGGTAAAGGCAGACACGACTCGAGTAACTCCTCACGAAAAAGGTAATATTCTAGATCTCCTTGCCATTAGCCACTCTCACATAGTGAACAGTATCGATGTGATGAAGGCATATCCGATCATAATATAATAATTACAGTGCTCAAGATAGATGGTCTCTGAATTTGGAACCCCTCCCGTATCTTAAGTATCTTTAAGAAAGCCAACTTCCCCGCATTTAAGGAGTTTGTTGAAAGTAAAAGTGAAACTCTTATCCGTTTCATTAGCAGTAATTCATTAGATGACAGTCGGTCTGAAAATCTCCGAATCCTTGGAGAAGGTATCTCTAAATTTGTTCCGACGAAAAATGTTCGAGATCGTCAAGAACCGCGATGGGTGAAACCAAAACTACGTTCCCTCCAAAGAAAAGAAAGAGCGTCTGCGTAAATATATGGATATCAGTGGAGCCAAGATTGAAGCCCATAGTGAATTTGATGCTTACAGCTCAGTCACGTTACGCGCGCGTATCGCGACATTTTTGTGATACTATTATGATATTATCGCGATACCATCGTGATAGTAAGAAGATAATCGACCAATATTGTTAACATCTATATTTTGTAAGATTCTTGAGCACATAATATTCAGTTACTTAATGCGTTTTCACAGCGATAATGTTGCAATCACGTGCAGTCAACAAGGTTTCCGCAAAGGTTGCTACTTGGCTATAAAATGCGATAGCGAAATCAAATTTCACTTATTGTATAGTTTTACCCTCTTTTTTTTAATAAAGGAACTACTCAGCATCGATATATTCATAGATTATGAGAAATATTAAAAATAGAGGCTTATGAAGCAAATGAAGCATCGTTGTGTGCGTCGCTTTTTGATCAATTTAAGCAAAATACATATATTGCTTAGTTAGAAAATATAATTTTCCTCTTGGTACGAGTAATTTTTACGATATCTGCGGAAATAAACGTCGAAAACGAAATTTCTTTCAATTTTGAAAAAAATTGGCAATTTTCAGGGTTTCTCGGAGATTTCTGAACGCACGGAGCAAAGTTTAAACTTACATTGTAGGAAATTTTATTTTCTTAAAAACATGTAAGAACAACATTTTCTGTAGATCGAACTTTTATTACAGTGCAGTTACAATTCATACGCTTAATTATCTTCGAGGTGTATCGCTTTCTATGCGAAAATGGAAATGAGTACAGTGGTACCTCTTACTATGAGTTTAATCCGTTCCAAAAGCGAGCTCGTATTATGAAATGCTCGTTTTAAGAAACAAGTTTCCCCATTTAACTTAATTGAAATGCAATTAATCCGTTCCAGCCCCCACCCACCCCCACCTCAATTTATAAAATTATTGTTAATTAACACGATGTAGTACAGTAATTAATGGCATAACAATTATAAATCATTAGAAAAGATAAAGCAAAGAAATAGAAAGGCTTTAATAAGTCATTTACCTTTAGCTATGACGATCTGGGCGGGATAGTGGAGGACTACTGTTTTGAGGGAGAATCTCCTTTCAATAAAAAGTCAGGCACATTTTTGTGCGTTTTCTCTCGCACTGTCGCATCTAATGTAGGCAATTTGCCTGGTGAACATTGTTCGTCCTCTGCAGTACGTTTTTTCAGTAACCTGTCAAGCGAAATTTGTTTCATATGGCTTTTTAAAATTTTTCTAAAGTGTTCCATACCATTATCGTTAAACAACGCAGGCGCACGCCCCTAATTTAATATATCTGGGTGATGTTTTTCGACAAAATCGGACAGTTCTTGCCACTTCGGTAACATTTCTCATAATTTTTCGGATGGCGGCGCATCCTCCGATGTTCCTGCTTTCTCCCCCAATACAGTTTCCTCCACTGCATCTGACTGATTGTGCTCCTGAAGCAGCAGAAGTTCTTCCGTCGTTAGTTCTTCTCCGTGGCCCTCGAGGAGTCCATTGGTGTCGGCATCATCCACCTCCAGCTCCATGGATTTACCAAGAGATAGGATTTCTTCCACATCAGGCATTCCTGGTTCGAGTCCCATGGAGTCTCGTTCGGAAACAGCTTCGGGCTAGAGCTTCCTCCAAGCTGAATTCAGAGTTCTTCTGGTGACTCCCTGCCACGCCAGATCGATTATTTTGATGCAGTTAACGATATTAAAATGATCTTTCCAGAATTGGTGCAGAGTGAGTTTTGTGTTCTCCGTGATATCAAAGCATTGACGAAACAAATGTTTGGTGTACCGTTTATTAAAATTGGAAATCACCTGCTGATCCATGGGCTGCAAGATAGGGGTGGTATTCGGCGGCAGGTAGAGGATCTTGATGAAGCTGAACTCATCCAAAATTTCATCCTGAAGGTTCACAGGGTGTCCCGGGGCATTGTCAAGCACGAGGAGGGCCTTGAGAGGAAGGCCTTGTTCAAGTAGGAATGTCTTCACAGCCGGGCCGAAGGCGGTGTTTACCCACTCGATGATTAACTGCCTGGTGACCCAGGCCTTCACGTTAGCCCTCCACACCACCGGTAGCTTCTCCTTAATTATCTTGTAAGCTTTGAAGGCCCTCGGATTTTCCGAATGGTTGACCAGAAGAGGCTTGATTTTGCAGTCCCCACTGGCGTTAGCGCAAAAAGCAAGCGTCAGCCTATCCTTCATTGGCTTATGGCCTAGCAACTTCTTCACCTCGGTGGTGATGAACGTCCGTCTCGGCATCTTCTTCCAAAACAGACCAGTCTCATCACAGTTAATAATAACCTGCTGTGAGACGTAGCCTTGCGACGCGATGAGTTCGGCGAAGTCTTTAACGAAAGCTTCAGCCGCCTTGGTGTCCGAACTGGCTGTCTCACCATGTCGTAGTACGCTGTGGATGCCAATTCTCCACTTGAATTTTTCAAATCAGCCTCGACTGGCCTTGAAATGTTCCACAGTATCCGCAGGTTCTTCCGATGACGTTCCAGGAGACTTATTGTAAATATCGTCGTACAATAATCGTGCCTTCTCGTAGATGATGTCATCAGTATCACCTGCGAGTTCCTTCTCGTTCAACCAAATCAGAAGCAATTTTTCCATCTCCTCGTTCACAACTGACCGCTTCTTCGACAGCCTTGCGACACACATCGATGACGACAATGCCTTTATCTCCTTCTTTTTCTTCAAAATGGTGCACATCGTCGACGTACTCCGTTTGTATTGGCGCGCGAAAATGGCGGTTGTGTCAGTATCTCCCAATATCTTCCATGTTTGCTTCTGGGTGCAATGTACTCTCACTAATGTACTTATTTAGTTCTTCCTCACCTGATGTTTCCTGGGGAGTATTCTCTGCAGAGGTAACAAGATTTTTATATTGTGACCAGTGGCAGCGCGTGACTAAATCAACTTCAAAATTCGTATATTTTTATGTGGCCGCGATTATGGTTAAATATTGTGGCTTATACTGGAATTTTACCTCTGCTTTCATGGACGCAGTATTATTCACATATGGGTTACCGGATAGTCATGTGGACAGCGCGTTTGCCTCTGGTGAAACCGGTCCCGGGTTCGATTCCCGGTGGGAGCCAATGTGCGAAATGACCTAAGCTGTCGAAGCACTTTTAACAATACTACTACTATAATTCACAACAACCGCGGATAAAAGCAGTAGAAATATGAAAATTAATATTTCGGGTTGAATATGTATATGCCTTTGCTGAACAAAGGAGAGGAGATGCCATCGTAATTTCAAGCAATAGCAATTAGACGATAAGAATGTATATTTATAGAATAAAATATCAAATATACGGGAAAAATGGCATAGTTTCACGCTTTACTATAACAGAACGCAAGAACACCAACACCGCTCAACGACCAAATGAATTTTTCCTCCAGATTCGAAAAAAATCTACAGACTTCAATTTAGAAAGTACGTGTGTGTACAAAGAGAAAATTTGGCCAATAGGAGACAAGAGATACATCTGTTAACGACATGGCATGTGCAATGGGTAAACTTTTTCCGTAGAGTCACAGCATCTCCGATGCAATAAACCAGGGTCTGGGTTAGAGCCGCTGGCTCCGATTTGGCAGCTCAGAGATGTTTCCAATATCTGAGAAGGCTGAAAGACTGTGGCTTCATTCACTTCTGTTGCTAATTACTTACCAACCATATAAGATATTGCCTCAGAAGGAGTTGGTCCAGGCCAAATGTATCGGAAAAATATCTCGTCAGAAATATCAGATTTTGCAGCTGCGAAATGTATTCGAATTTCTGAGGATGAAGTTTTTGCATTCGCAAAATTTTTCTGAATTTTGAACACCGTGCCTATAAAGTAACGAATTACTTACCTACCTCACATGCATTGAAATATTCTCTTAGATATAATTCAGATTCCTTTGAGAATTGGTTATTTAGAAATTAAAAACTGTACTCTTACGTAGCTTTTTGAATTAGCTCCAAAATCTTGATACAAAGTGTTGCCCAGGAATAATAAACTATGGGGAGATGTAGGGGCATTAGTTAAAGAGTATAATTTGATAGAATAAAAAGTTTTTAATAGGTATATGTAGTGAGAAATTGCCCTAAGGCTCAGTAGCAATACGTTTCATAATAGCAATGACTGTATGCAGCCCGCAACACAATCGCAGGGTTTTACGAAACGACATATTACTAGCGACTGAGCGGTAGCACTTCCCATCTATTACCAGAACGGCAAAATAAGATAACGGGCGTAAACTTGGGAAGAGCCGCTTGACGAAATATCTCAGGTTACCCAGTGCGAAACGCCACCAACGAATTACCTCGGAGTACCTAACAAGGGTGTGATTGCGCTCGACGAGTTAACTCGGAATACCCAGATAAAAGGTTAAATGGTGCTTTCATGTCAGTTGATCAAGTTATGCAAGAGGTAATGGTATTTCAATGATACAACTAAATGGAATATAAGATATTCTTGGAATGGAACCCATCATTTTCCTTTTATTAATCAAGATATTCTTTTAATAGTTGAAAGGCTGTGAATACACAAGATTGAAATAACATGAGACCAAACTCCTTGAGTTAGTTTCCTTCATTTACACATATCCACGAGATATATATATATGGTAGCTCCTATAAAAATATTGAACAGCCTCATTCGAGGTATGGGAAGATAAAATAGGTATACAAAAATCCCAATTCCTATTTGATTGTTTTCAATTTAACATGCACCCAATAAAGGCAATGTTACTGCAGTATGTTACAATACTCAGATTTGCTATTATAGAGGAGAATGAGGCATTTCCACAGCTATTTAAATTGTTCCCTTCCACACCAATAACAAAAAGATAAAAACAATGCATTCTTAAAAACTATATTAAATTTTTGGCAAACCATTCCTTAACAAACTGACTAATTTTAAAATGAAAACATCTTTTTATAAAGGCTACAAAATAAGGGTGTAAATATCATTGGCATACTGAACTTATATTAACACAATAAATCAAACAGTGACTTAAAACAAGTTCAGGAACATGGTCTCATCTTACTGATGTAGTTGCATTGAATTGCTTGCTTTTTTGTACAGACATAAAAAATAAAGTCAAGTTTAAAAAGTTACACAATTTTCGAATATTAAAAAAAACAGTCTTTTACAAGTTCTTTCCCCTTTCGATGACCTCTCTGGATATGATAAGTCGCTGTATCTGAGCTGTTCCTTCATATATCTGGTATATTTTAGCATCTCTCATCAGCTTCTCTGCTGGATACTCACTGTTGAATCCATTTCCTCCAAAAATCTGGAACAAGATGTCATTCGTCACAATTATTGTTTGGTTTGTATTCTTTCTTGAAGAATATATAAATCTGATATAAAAAGTAATGTACACATAAAAATTCCTTTGTGTGCCAGTTATGTTCACCTTTCTCTTTTTCTTATATATTTAAAGCAGAAAGTGCGTATGTTCGCTAAAAACTCGAAAACCACATTATGCACGCCTTTTTACAGATGGTTAAATGTCTTCTGAGCATGTTTCAAATTCCAAATATTTGAAGAAATATAGTAATCATGTTGTATATAACATTGTAATGAAATGGTATAAATGAAAATGACATTTTAAAGTAAATATACCGCAATAACCAGAAAATTGTTTAATTATGATTCAACTCATAAACGATGGTTGATATCAAACATTTTTTCAAATTAAACTTGTAGAAAACTTAATATTTTGTAACTTTTGTAGATAATTGTATATACCTAAAAATCATATTTATGGAGAAATTTTTCAAAAACAGAAATGAGCTTCAAAAAATAAATCTCGACTTAGGGTCACACCAAAGGGCCACACTTAGGGTTTACACCAAAAACTAATATAACTCACTCATTGACAGTTAATATTTCAGTTAGTTAAAGTTAATTTAAATACATTTTGTGCTGCAAATTTCTTTAGATGTGTGCCCATTCTTTGCACTCAGTTACTCTTGGATGTACTGTCTTTATAAAATGCAAATAAACAACATTTTATCACTACTCCTATAAAACAGTCAGCGAATTTAGGAATGTACCAAGCATTTAGAATTGCTACTTTATATACATAGTTTTGCTAAAAGAAAGTAGAGAAATTAGGATGAATATGCCACGGGGAAGTAATATTTATCTTCTGAAAAGAAAGTCATCATGAGGACAAAGATTAATTAATCTACACAAATTAATAACCCGTCTTATCAACATCTCAATCGCAAATAGTATGGTAAATGGAAAATGTATAAGTCAACAAGTCTTAATTTTACCACGAGGAAGAGAATTTTTTGGGAATTTACTATACATTTACATTTCTAGTTTATTTCATTTGGCTATTTTGGAAATATTGTGACGATTCTCTACAGGAAGTTTCTTACCTTGTTTATAAATTTTACTGAATCTTCTAAATTGCATATCTGCTGATATGTCTGATATACTACATTAATTATTTTAGCAATGCTATGAGAGTGAAGTAATAATCAAGTCATCTTTATGTGAATGAACCTTAAAAGTTGACCAGTGATACGTGGCTTAGTCAGATTGAAGAAATATGACCTTAATCATGAAATGAAGTTTAAGCTACGAACATACATTTCTCACATGCTCCAGTTTATCTCCGTGTGACTTCCTTTCCAAATGGTTAATTATACTATACATGAACTTAGGTTCTCAAATGAATTCCATTATATGAAAAAACAAGAAATCTTAACAAATAATACCATTTAAATTACCTGAATATGTACCCTGCCACTTTAAGTTGTTAAAAAGACATATAATAATTGGAAACTAAGGAAAGAAAATCTAAATGAATGATAAACCTTGTAAACTCACCTTACATCTCCTGCCTTCCATATATTTATACTTTCTGACATAAAAACCTTTACAATAGATTTTGGGAAAATTTAATTGAATAAACAATGGTAAAAATCAACAACGTTAAGACTATCTCCATCGTATCAAATAAGAAAAAGAGTTTAATGTTTGTCAACCCTAGACATCACCTGTATGTTTTGTATTTATGTGAAGTTATTTGCACCATAGAATACGAATACAATAGTTTTACCTGTGAATATTTCAGTACATCAAACAGCTGAAAGAATTATCGATAGAGATACCATATCAATAGTTTTAATAAGAAAAATCAATGAAAATTAGCCTTGCCTTCAGGCAGAAGCAATGTAAACAACTTCTTTGACGTTGTTTGAGGTGCTGATGCGAGGTTGCCAAATTGTGAATGTCACTTTCTGCCATATAGCAGTTGTCTACGAAGTAACCTCTACTTACACACTATTAGAAATCTATGAATACCACATTAGCCGTTTTTTACTGTGAATCACTACGTAGCAACCCCTCATTTAAATGCTAAATAAATAATCTATGAAAATGGCCATTTTACTTCAGGGTACATGGCAACAACTGATCACAAAGAGGGTGTAGACCTAGTGTTTGAACTAAAATAAGATATTATAGGAAGGGTTAATGTCAATAAAACCCTCATCGCTACGGGAATGTGGTAGTTAACTAGAAGTTATCCTGGTGCTGTTGTTGGTTCAGATCAAACTTGGTGATGATGAAAACAGAACTTAAATTTAAAAAGGGAGGAAAATGGAAGTTAGAAGCTCAAATGTGTGGAAAGGCTAGAGAATATCAAGATTCAGTCAGTGATTGGTGTTTGCAAATGTGGGTCCCACAGGGGCGCAATTTGATAAGTTAAAGGGGGTTATGGAAAATGTATTTCATGTCTTGAAAATTTACTTTTCTCTCACAACTGATTGATGATTTATCCCTAAAACCTAAAGCTTGTGTCCTGATCAAGATGCGGTATTCTCTTCATTCAGCGAATAATTACTAGCGATGGGTCGAATCCAAAATTTCATCGAATCAGAATCTATCTATTTTTCATCGAATATTGAATCTCGAATCTCAAACTTGCTTCATCCAATTTTAGTACATTTTTTTCATCAAATGAATGCTTTACTTGAATAGAAATTAAATTTAACATTTTTGATAAGAATTGTGAATTTATAACTATTTTTATACCTTTCCTCCAACTAAATTCTAAATTACACAAAGTAAGAAAAACATAAGTGACCAGATATCAATTTTACAACTTTTTTAAATATGCAAGATAAAGACAGGTACATTATAAGTTTCTCTTTAAGAAATGAAGCATTTTCACTCTGTCAGGATCTAATCGATTTCTTTTCTTATCAACCATATTTCCAGCAGTACTAAAAGCTCTTTCTGAAAACACAGTTGATGGAAGAATACAGAGGTATTTCTTAACAAGTAGTTTCAAATTAGGAAACCTATCACAGCTTCCCCAGAAATCCATCGTACAGACGTCAGGTGGCAAGAGAGCTTCTTGAAAATATGCCTCAACTTCTTTCTCAGGGGAGTCAAAAGCATCTTCCACAGTTGAATTGGACAAGAATTTTGAATATAAAAACCACATTCCAGTTAAAGGTTTTGAGGGACTCTGGTCTGCTAATTCCTATAAAAAGATGATAATTAAGTTACATATAACAAAGAAAATATACGTGAATATTACATGACTTTAATTGTTTATGTTTCGTACATTAATTTCTAAATATATTTAAATTTAATTATACATGTTGACTAAATATTTTTTATATTCTGCTAGTTAACTTACCATAGGTTCACTGCGTGATGAAGTTCCAATTTCTTGTATTAGAGGTTTTTTTGCCTCTTGAGCAAGTTCCCTGTTCTTATGTCTTTGAAATGAGAGTCCAGAATTGTTGCAGCAGCATAGAAACTGTTTTTTTCAATTTTGGCAAATCTGATGTTCATCTCATTGATGATATCATTTCTCATCCCCTGCAATCCAGATCCCACAGCTGCTGGTTCTTCCATGTATTTTAAAATAACATTTAACATAGGGATTACTTCTGCTGCTGTTGTCCTGGAATTGCTTAAGGTCATGGTAGCCTGATAGAAAGGCTTAAGAGTAGAGTGAACATTCGTTAAGTTTGTCCAGTCAGCATTACTAAGTTCAGCAGGCAGATGCAGATCTCCAGCAACTAGAATTAAAGCTGGTTTTTGTTCCAACAGACGTGTAATCATTAGGTATGTTGAGTTCCACCTTGTACGTTCATCTTGTATGAGCCTGTGACTTTTAACACCAACTTTTACTTGACAAGACTTCAAAGCTTTTGTAGTATTTGTTGAGTGCTGTAAGTGTCCCACTAACCTAAGACAAATAACTGTCATTTGAGACATTCTTAGACTCTTGAGTATAGCAATTTCAATAACAGTTTGTAACTGATGCGCTATGCAGGGTAAGTGGTCAAACCTTGTCCGATTGAATGCAGCAATCATGGTACGAGGATTATCTCTAATAACCGCAACCAATTTATCTTCAATTTCCCATTCAGACACAGTTTTTGTGAAAAACTTTGCAATATTCGCTGCTGTATGGTTGATCTGAGTACTCGATAACTTCAATACACTGATGGATTAATTCATAATTGTTATTAACATAATGGCAGGTCAGGCTCATGTAATCATTCTTTGAACCACTTGTCCAAAAATCAGTCAAATGTAATCTACATTCTTCAGTTCCAATTTTACCTGGTTCACAGTTTTTTCGTATAGGTTAGGAATAATGTTGTTGGCAACATGTTTTCCTGAAAACATAGTATAACGAGGTTCTAAATAATGAATAAGTTCTTTAAATGCTTGATCTCCTACCAAGGACAATGGTTGACAATCTTGACAAATCATTCTGAAAATCAAATCTGTTATTTTTTCACGTCTTGGATCTCCAAATTTAAAATTTTGTTTCCTATCTAAGTATTGCTGAAGGCTTGGCTGAAGAGATTTTTTGTGTTTTTCTGATGCTTGTTTGAATTGTACAGTCGATGGCGATATAGGAGAATTACGAGACTGAGATGAGCTTGTTGAGCAGGAACTACTGGAAGAAAGAAATGAAGCATTCTAAGTAAAATTTCTAAGTGCACGTATTTTGTAAATAGAAAGTTACAATTTCAACAAAAATATATTTCAATGGTAACGTATATTTTTCTAAAAGCTATTCATTCCTGAGGTTAATCTATAAAAAACAATTTCAATATTTCTTTATAGAGATTTCTTTAAAAATACGCATTCCCGATGTTGATCTTCAGGTATTTATAGGAACTGTAGAGGTCTCGTAAAGACACTCTATAGACAACTTTTCTTAAAACTGCAAGTTTCAAGGGTAATTATTAAAGGCTCGGGCATACAGAAAGGGATCAGCAATATGGCATTCCTCCTATACACCGAACTGAACTTGCTCAATAATTTCGTACAAACGGATCGAGCCCGCCGCGATCTAGACTGGATTGCTACGACAGAACGCGTTCTGTGTGACTTTTATAATGCAATACAGCATCATACAACTAGATCGTCGGCTCGCCGCTGGCAGAGATTGCAGATCGTCGCGACAGATCTCGTTCTGTGTGTGCCCGAGCCTTAAGGGCTACTGAATCAATACGTTACTACAGGAACTATGAGCTAAATTCCGATATTTTATTCTATAGATACTTATAGCAAGTTTTACCTGGAATCTGCATCATTTGCGGAATCCAATGCACTTTCATCACAACTAGGGCCATCGCAATAAAGAGGAGCAGGATCATCATCTACTCGTTTTGCTTTGGTTAATTTGTGGGCTTTAGCTGCTTCACGGGCTGAGACGGAATGTTTCTTCACATGTTTCCACAATGCAGTGGTCGCTTTGGAAACACCACCACGTGAGATCGACGTATTGCAAATATCACAAATTGCGACTTTATCGTCAATATTTTTCAGTAAAAAATAATTCCAAATTTCACTAGTATTTGCCGACATTTTCAAAAAATAATTACCACGCAAAAAGATTTTTCAACCACCTCTGTTCACCGTTTTGCGGGAGCCCTTTCACCTAAACGTGGCGCATGTGCAACTTTTAAAATTGCTATTCGATATTCGATAGTTTCGTGAAAGTATTCGATCGAATATCGAATCCTAAGATTCGATAGGATTCGACCGAATCCTCGAATCCCGACCCCATCACTAATAATTACATTTTTTAACATTAAAAATAACATATATGTTAAATGTGGAAATTAGAATTAAAAAAAGGGGATGCAAAAGAGGTTGGGAAACACTGATCTAGATCGTAAGGGAACTCACCACTAAAAGTAGTGCCAAGGATAGTGCTGTTTGTGTTAGGGGGTAAAAGAATTCAAAATTAGGAAACCATGGGTAATGGTAGAAATGTCAAATGAAATGGAGGGCAGAATGCATTGGAAAATAATGTACAGAACACTAAATAACAATCTAAGAAGGAACAAAAGAGGAGAGGGGACAGTGGTGATGAAATAAAGAAACTAGCCTGAAGGCAGACCTAAAGTATAGAGAAGTAATCGAAAGGTAATTAAATTAGCAATAGAATGATGAAAGTAAAAGATAACAGGGATTCAGCCAGTAAAATGGGAAAATGGAAAGAATATGTTGAGGAATTGTATGGGAAAAACTTGAAACCCACCAGCAAAGAAAGTAAATTTGAAGTAGAAGAAGACAATGTTGGAGCTAGGATACATGTGGGTTTGTAAAGAGCATTGCTCGTAGATGTGATGAAAAGCTGAGAGAGCAATGTTATTTCACCTTGACCCCATCTGGAATATGAATCAAGTACATGATACCATGCATTTGTGAACTCAAGGAAGGACAAAAAGATGCATGTTGGGAATACTGGATAGAGGTTAGATTAGAAGATAAATTCAGGATAAGTACATTTATGAAAGATACAGCCATTATACCCCCATTTACTTCAGATGATTCGATTATGAACATAAATTAACTAGATGTTAGGATGAGTTGCTTTAAAAATTCATTCAGTCGCCTAATGATATTTACATTTATAATAGACTAAAATAGTTCAGACAACTGGTGTTTACAACCCCTGCCACATGCCAAAGGTGTTTTGCAGGGTATTGATGTAGATGTAGAGTGGTTGGTACAGAGAGTTATAGTTTATACTACATGTTACTAAGCTGAGTTAATCAAGAAATCACTAAAGGATAAGTACCTGAACCGCATCAGTAGCACACTTGTTAGCCACATCTGCAGCAAGAGCTTTGGCAATGGAGGCGTAATAAGTGTTGCGGTTGCCTTGGTCTACCTCCCAAGCAGCCTTCATCCAAGCCAAGCGAGACACTTCTATTCCAATGGCCATTTCAGCTAGCATAAATGACACAGCCTGCAAATATTACAAAAAAACTATACCTTTCATCTGATAACACAGAATCTTACAATGATTATTATTATGTTCAATCCAATAATTCTACATTTCCAAATCTGGAGCACCGAAGATGTAAAATATGCAATAATATTGTCAAAAAACAAGATTTTTTAATATATTACAACCCAAGATCTTTATTTGAATTACATGAAATGAAAGGATCCTTCATAAATACAGCTCCTTAGATACCCATAATTAGGTGAGCCATGGAGAGACATACCTGACTTCATAGGACTTCTTAAAGAGAATATATGCTAGAAAGCACTGTATTAAACCCTGATTGTTTTCTTAGAGTATTCCTTCCAAAAAAAGTGTATTTTTAAATTTCATTACACTTCTACTGCTAAAATATGTGATGAAGTCAATTCAAAATGAAATATTTGAATTTAATAAAATATTCCAAATTTTCTCTATCAAGTTTTTTTTCACAAATTTACCCGCTTGTAGCTATAAAATGGTATATCAATGAACTGAAAGCTTTATAAATAATTTAATTATAAGGCACACATACAATATAAGTTAACAGCAATAAAAATTTCTACTTAAAATTCTTTAGAGGTGTGGTAAACTTTGAAAGACACAAAAGAGCACATCACAATTGGGAAAGTTTCTGTGCGGATTTTTTCCCATTAGCATCCTGTTTTCGGCAACAGATAATACACTGCCGAGTAGGGGCTGTTATTTCTTCTGTTGGCAGCAGAGAGTCGGGGAAGTGCCTATCTATGATCCTTCAAAGTTCCTGCACTGCGGGTGGTCTGCCTCTCCTTGAAGACACGAGTGCGGGATGATAGGCCTCAATCAGCTGTTCGATTACATCAAGTCGATATAATCTAAATGAACTTTTCTACCACCAGATGGAAAATATTTTTTATAATATTTTTTCCATCTTTTTCTGGGTAAGGGGTAATCAAACAAAGGTACCTGGTCCACCCCACCCATGGTGTGATCAATCACCACTGCTGGTTTATTCGCACACCCTCGCTACACCAAATCTGTTAGGAATGACCCCCTGTTTTCGAGTAATTCTCAAATTTTATTTTTATTTCTTTTGATTTATATTTTCTTTGTTACTCACCGATAGACATAAGGGCGATATTTCCATTATCTATAGCACGTAGCATAGAATAACCTTATTTCAATCAAATGAACTTCGATGACGGAGAGCCTCGCTAAAAGAATGATGAATGATAATTTGTAAAAAAGCTTCCTTGAATCAATCAATGTTTGTTGGAACTAATTACATTAGCTGCCTACATTGATACAGTAGCATTCGCAAGTGCTATTTTTCATTCCATGGCTCTCCTAAGAATGTAAAAGGAACTTGCGTTCGACCGATTCAGAATTTCATAACTAAAAGTAGCGGATTACTTCCGGAATTTAATAATCATACCAATCACTGGGTGCTTTATAGTTGTGTGTCGGATAGTAAACAATCTGCTCAGACTACTTATACACTGGCAACTCTTGGTTAAGATACTTTAATGGCCATGAATGTTATTGAAAATCTCGCAAGTTTGAAAATATCCAAGAAGGCACTTTACTTGGGGAGGAAGCCATTGAGATATTCATGGAGGAGAATATTTATATAGAATAGGATATGTTATTCCTTGAAAATGAAGTCGCAGATGCAGAGGTCGTGAATTATAGCGATGAGGGAGCAGAATCAAGAGATAGCAGCCCTCTTTCAAAAGAAGATACCAGTGATTCAAATGAGCCATCACCGAAATCTCCAAAGTACCTTTGTGCTCCATTTGATGCGAATATTAAGGCTGTTAATCTTGCTAGGAAACATCCAAAATGGTTGCTATCAACTTTAAAAAGACTAGGTTTACAATAATTAAACGCACATCAAGTCACGATATGGGTGGGGATATTAAAAATCGAGGAACACAGTATGTTAAATGATAAATCAATATGCATATGATAGGTTTTGTGAAGCAAGAAAGGGAATGGAGCACATCACCACCAGAATGCTTCAACAGTGGGCTTTATCGGTGGGTTATCAGCATCCGTCGACTGAATTCAATGTCACTGGTTCGAGACCTTGGCTCAATTAAATTTTTAATTCAATTTAAAAAAGAATTTTGAATACGACAACGGAAAGCTACCAGTTATGTTTCCCATAAAGACATCGTGTTTCCAGAAATAACCCTAAAGACAGCAGAAATTTCATTTAGCAGACATCGACTGTTGAGTGATTACCAACCAGATTATAAAATCGATACTAATCAGACAGGGTGTGAATATAGTTAACCTATAAACGCACCAAGGAGAAAAGACAGTATATCTATGTATTGGAAATAAGGAAAAATAACGCATTCAAACACTGCAAAGTATGCGATCACAACCTCTGGTAAAATATTATGTTAAGTTTTCCTCATCATGCAGGAAGTGGGAGGCATATTTGAGCAAGGAAGTGGCAGAAGTAGAGAAAAAAAAATTCAAAATATTTCAGCCACATCTTCTAAATCTGAAAAATTGTCCTCAAAAACTTATCAAGTTTTCTTAGAAAGCATGGTAAAACCTTGCACATCCACTAATCGTCTTTTATTCATGGCGGATTCATGGAGTGGCCAAACAAGCTCTGCAACCTGTGATCAGATATGTTTTTCAGACGATGTGCTATAGGAAATTGTGCTTGCGAATGGCAATGCTCTATAAAATGCTCATGGTATGCGCACGTGTGTTTTTGTGACAACTTTCAGCCGGATTATCGTAAAAGAGCTTAAATGTGATGATTTACTACAAAAGTAAAGAATATAAATAGAAAACAATAGTCACATTATTGTACTTAATTGCATAACTAATAAAATTTCATGAGTTAACCCTCCAGCGGGTTCGTACGTGTACTCCGTACACGGCAGTCGGTTTTCACTGGGAAAAACCCTTTTACCGTAACGGTACCGGCTTTGAACCCCCAGTTATTCTTTTTGGTGTATCTTTAGCCTTCGTTTAGCGTGGACATTCTTTCTCGAGTAAGAATTTGGAGAATATCGGAAAGTCAGCTTCGCAGCGCACTGTATTGCTGGAAAATCCTACTACGTAAGTTCATTTACTCTATATTTACATCGATTTGCATTTATTAAATTTTGAAGTAATTGAACGTGAAAATAAATAACTCTATCTTTATGTACATGCTTCTTTGAACACCAGTTGTAATAACTAAGCCTTCGAGTATCAACGGTGTTACTGCGCGTGAGAACGGCAAAAACTAAAACAAAGGGAAAAAATATTTGCAAGATTCCACCGGGTCTGAAGTCTTGCGCTAAGGATATCACCGATGAAGTTGGTAAATTCAAAAAATGGTAGACAGCGATATGGTTGAGGATATTGTAAAATACACCAATGTCTTCATCAAGCGTAAATGCACTGAGGTAAGCTACTCACGAGATAGAGATGCTAGAGTTACTTCTGTGATGCAAATTCTCGCCTTGTTTGGAGCCCTTTTCCTCATTGCAGTAAAACATGGTCATCATACTAATGTTTTAGAATTATGGAACTCAGGTGGTACTGGAATTGTTGCACTTAGAGCTGTCATGGGTTACAAGAGATTTTTGTTTCTTTTACGTTGCATTCGTTTTGATGAATCAGCAACGAGATAAATAAGAAGAAAGAACGATAAACTTGCGGCTATATGCAATATTTTAAATCGATTTGCTGGTAATTGCAAGAAAAATTATACAATGAGTGAAAATATGACAGTAGATGAAATTCCTCACCCATTTAGAGGTTGCTGTAGCTTTGTGTAGTATATGCCAAGTAAACCGGCAGAGTATGGACTCAAACTATTTCTCTGTTGTGACGCAAAGTCGTTTTAGTCGGGCAATTTAGAAGTTTATTGCGGGGAGCAAATGGAAGGAAAATATATTACCTCTAATTCTTCTTCTGAGGTAGTCAAATGCCTTATAAAACCATTTGAAAATGCAAATCGTAAATTGATAACGGACAATTGTATTTGATAAGTTGTATACTGATTATACTTTAGCGCAATATTTGCTAACAAAAAATTACTCTTCTGGGGATTATAAGTAAGAACAAGCATGAGATCCCAAATGAAATTCTTCCTAATAAATCAAGAAGGATAAATTCATCTCTATTTGGTTTCCAGAGAAACGTGACATTAGTGTCTTACGTACCCCGAGTGAAGAAAGCAGTAATATTATTATCTACCATGCATGATTCGCCGGATGTAGATACTGCTACAAATAAACCAAATATAATTTTGGATTATAACAGTTCCAAGGGTGCAGTCGATAAGGTGGACAAAGTGTATGCAGCATACTCCGTTGAAAGAATAACAAGGAGATGGCCTCTTGATTTGTTCTTCGCTCTGATGAATATAACAGGAATAAATACCCAAATACTGTGCTTTAGTGAGCATGCGGAGAAAGACAACACAGAAGGAGAATCTTTCTGAAAATTTAGCGATAGGTCTGATGAAAGAACATTTAGTAATGAGAACGACAATCCTTACTTTTCCAGCGGATTCATCTGAATATCTAAAGCGGTATCGTCTGCAAGAAGAGCAAAATGTTCCCATAACAGGTGTAAAACGAGGGCAATGTAAGCTGTGCGTAAATAATACGTCGACTATAAAGTGTGATAAATGTGGTAGATTTATCTGTAAGAAACATTCGAAAGCCACAGTAACTTTGTACTCTATGCCTGGAAGACAACGAGCATCAAGATTCGTCGGTGAGCTAAACTCTAAAATAAATGGATGACCTGAGAAAAGGATGATTTTTAAAAAATTACTTATGATAAAAGCGTAAAATATATAGCTATTAAAATAAACTTTAATTACCAATAATAATAATAATAATAGCTTTATTATAATGTTCAAGGTGCAATTACCCATAAGAACAAAAACAAAACATTAATACGTGAAGTGCATGCGCAACTACAAAAAATTTATGTGACACGGTTAAATAAGGACTTTTTTACACAGTTATGGGAGAGGTTAAACATTAAACAGTAAGTAATTGTATAACTTTACCCTGAAGTTCTGAAAATTTACTGTGGTCTTTAATTCGTCCGGTAGGGAATTCCAGGTGGTGGTAGAGTAGACAAGAAATGATTTATGAAAAGTTGAAGTTTTATGAGCCGGGAGGTACAGATCGGAGGGATTACTTCTAGTATTCATAGTACGTGTTGAGGGTGAATGCATGAACAGGTCAAGGAGATACTTCGGCTGCTTATTTTTAAATAAGGAGAACAAAAAAGTGCAGAATAGGTATTTTCGCCTGGTTTTGATGTCCAACCATCGGAGTTTTTCTCTGTACTGAGTAATATGTTCATCGCGACGGAGACTGAAAATAAAACGTATACAAGAGTTTTGTAACCGCTGAAGCTTGTCAACCAATTCATTAGACAATTCCCCAAGAACCAGAGAGCAATAATCAAAGTGAGGGAATATTAATGCTGTGACTAGTTGTTTCCTAATATGTACTGGTAAGATATTTCTTTTAGTTTTAAGCTGGTATAGTATTCCATTGATCTTGTAGGAGCGTGTACATGATCATGCCAAGCTAGGTTGTGATTAATTAGTATTCCCAAGTCTCGAACTGAAGTAGAGTAGGGAATTTCAGAATTATCTATTTCAATATTAGGGATGGTATCGAGGGCAATCTTATTAATTAGTCTGGAATTCCCAATAATAATAGATTTTGTTTTAGAAGTATTTAAAATTAAAAGGTTCTGGTTTGCCCACTCCGAGATTGCGAGAACATCGTTTTTAACTTTCGTAATGGCATCATTAAGTTCATGCAGATGACAATGGTAATAAATTTGAAGATCATCTGCATATGACATATATTTACAATTATTTATGCTTTTTGTCAGATCTAAGATATAAATTGAGAATAGTAACGGACCTAACACAGACCCCTGAGGAACGCCTTGCTTTAGAGGTGGCCACGAAGACAAATTGCCTTGAGAATCCTTGACAGCCTGGTAACGGTCATTCAAATAAGAAGCGAACCAATTTAAAACAGAAGCAGAGAAGTTAAGGATTTTCATTTTGCTAAGCAGAAGGACATGGTTAACTCGGTCAAAGGCCTTACTGAAATCGAAAAGTGCAAGAATTGTTACCATGGATTGGTCAATAGCCAGGCGTATATCATCTGTGACTTTGATGAGAGCAGATTGAGTACTGAAATATTTTCGGAAACCTGATTGATATATATCGAGTTTATTGCTATTAGTAAGATAGTCTGTGACCTGATGATGAACTGTTCTCTCGAGAACTTTAGACAAAGCGCAAAGTAGAGATATGGGGCGATAATCTGCTGGCGAAGTAGGGTTTTTAATTTTTTTTAATTGGCAAAACTATGGAAGACTTCCACACGGATGGGAAAACTGATGTCATTAATGAATGATTGAATATTTCTAAAATAACTGGCAGGAGTGAATCACCAGCTTTAATAATGAAGTCCATAGAGATACCATCGACGCCCACAGGATTAGATTTCGATTGGCGAAGAAATCTTCTTAGAATATCTGGGGGTTATATAATTAAAATAGAAAGTATTGCTATCACTTGTAATGACAGGATCGATCGAGGAAATATCCCAGGACGGATTGACTCTGTTTGGTAAAGTAATCATTAAGTTGGTTTAAAGAGAATTCATGCGTAAATACATTTTCTTTTTGTCGTATTAAACCAAGTTTCCAAAGTTGTCGCCAAACTTCATTTGAATCTGAGTGCAATGAGAGGGCATTGGAATAATACTGTATCTTTGATTTGGTGATGAGTGACTTGATAGCGTTTCGGCATGATTTGTATTTACTCGGAAGTGAGGGTTGCTGAGACCGAACGTAAGACCTTCGGAGTTTATTTCTCTCCTTAATGAGTTTTCGAATGTCCTCCGTAAGCCATGGGGCTGGAGGTCTTTTTAACAAGCGGGTGCGTAGGGGTGCATGCATATTTATACTATTCAAAAGGTTAGTGTTAAATGCCTCAAGTTTACATTCAATAGAGTTCGAAGCAAAAACATCTCTCCAATCAACAGAAAGTAGGTCTGTTTGGTATTGAGACCCATCGAAGCGTTTAAAATCACGTGATACTATTGGGATTGGATTTCGTCGAGATGTGTTGAATTTATAAGTGATATGTATCAAGTCATGGGCAGAGAGAAACGGCACGGGGTACTGAGAATTATCCACAACCTTATCAAGTTCGTCAACAAAACATAAATCAATGAGGGTATGGCTTCTCTCAGTATGGTGAGTGGGATCAGACATTACTAAATGGAGATTATTACAATACATAAAGTCATTCAGGCGCGAACTTTCATAATAGTTTCGATACATGTCTACATTAAATTCACCAATAATTACAACATTTCGGAAAGTGGGGTAAAACCTTAAGAATGCACACTCAAAATCAGCAAATAAACCGCACTTTGGTGGGCGATAAATAACACATAGCAACAGCTTAGCTGCATTAAATCCCACAACTTCTAAAAAAATAAATTCTGGTTTAGCAGAGTAAAGCAGTGTTGAGGTAAACAAGACACTTCCTTGAATACTATTATGAACATAAGCACCAACACCACCTCCAATTTTACCAAGTCTGTCAAGTCGAAATAAACTGTGATCAGGTAGTTTAACCATGGAGTCCGGAATGTCAGGTTTAAGCCAAGTCTCAGATAAACATATAACGTCGAAGAAATGCGTTGAAAAATGGTGAAGAAATTCATCAAAGTGGCCAAGAAGGGATTGGCAGTTAACATGGCAAATTTTTAAGGAATTAGCCACCACGTATCTCTTGTGGGAAATTGTACCTGCTTCATCTCATTCAAGTTCTTTGAATACTTCCTCACTCTGAATAACAAATCGTTCGCCGCCGTCAGTTTTTCTGGCAAAGATTTTTCCGTCCCGAACCCACAGATACTTCACTTTCTTATCCATTTTCAAGCTCCTTGCCCTTGCGTAGAGTTTTCGGTTGAAAGGGGTGAGCGATTCATTGACATAAACAGTATGACTTGCAACGGCGATCTCGTCGTCGCACTCGTTGATATCCAAGCCCACAGCATGTACTGTGAAATGGCGCTTTGACCGGCGGGCATTCACCATAGTAGACGCGAGGCTGGATCGGAGAAAACGGACTATAATGGAGTGGGTTTCAGGTGTATATTATCTCGGTCTCGAGGTTTAATCCTATAACAATAATCAATGTCACTCGCCACTATTTTTACACCAAGAGCAAGACAGGTTTTGAGCACTACTGACTCCGCTGTCACACTTTCCCACTGAGGGATTCCACGAATTTCTACGACGTTTTTTAACAATTCCTGCTCCACTCTATTGAGATGTTCTTCAATTTTGGATATTCTAGTCTTCAGTGAGACATTCTCATTAAATAAACTCACCAACCGATCGCTGATAACGGATATAGAGGAATTTACCTGCTCCAGCAGTTTGGCTTGATTTTCAATGGTGCGTTGCCATGTCGTGAGCGACTTTTTTAGGTCCCCATGATCCTCCTGCAGCTGTTTTACTCTGACGAGAAGCTCAGCTAGTGGGTCATCATAGGTCTTAGTGGACGCTTGGGCGCGAACCGGGGTGTTGTCACCACGTAGATCTCGGCTTTTGCCAAGGCAGGATGAGCAGGACCATGGCTTGTTAAGTTCTTGGAGTGACAGGACGTCTGCATCAGTTAAAGATGCACACAGGGAGTGGTACAGTCCCTTACATCGGTCACAATTAACCACCCTTTGATTTCTTTTCACGTTATTACCGTATTTGACACACACACTAGGCATTGTAGTGAGATTGTGCGCACGAAGGGCAGGAACGAGAGAAAACACGTCCGCACACCACGAAGGCTCAGAGCAGAATGCCGATACCAATGGCCAAACTCTTTCATATTATTCATAAAATAGCCACTGTATTCTAAGATAACTCGCATTGTTATATGAATGTACGCTCCGTGTACTCTGTACACTGCGCGCCCGCTCGTGGGATGGAAAAGAGCGAGCCCGCTGGAAGGTTAATTGATACTAAAAGTCACCAAAATCAGAATCCTTAAATAGAATTGATTTCAATACACATTGATATTTTAACACTGAATTCAAATATTCCATTAATGATTAAAATTAATTAAATTTAAAGATTCATTGAACTTAAATGATCATGAATGATGATGGAAAATGGTTAAAACAACTACAGTAGAAGTCAATTAGAACAAAAACTGACAAAATACGGAAAAGTACTTGTTATAATGTGTACTCATTACAGCCAGTTTCGAATGCTAAACATCCGTCCTCTTGAAGCCAAGAGCAGCGAGTGTAACATAATGGAACTGTAAGGTTTTCAATCCTTCCGCTAATGCTTTATGACTGTAATATTAATATGCTTGCATAAATACCGTATTTACTAGAAAATAACATACACCCTTTTGGGTCTTTATTTAATAATTTGGGGTGCGTGTTAGAATGGAAGGCAAACTAGATTTGGGTACAATACTTCTCATCATCAGGAAGGATAAGATTTTAGAAATCAAATGGATGGCACTGCACTTTGATAGTGCGCATAGTTGAAAGAGGATAATGTACCTGGTGATTGGCTATGGGAACTCCAAATGTTTTCCTCTCCAAAGCATATTTAGTAGCCTCATCCATTGCCCTTTTTGCCAAACCAACAGCTCCTGATGCAACCTGTCAACCATATTTAAGAAATTATTAGAGTACAGTATTTATATAATTGTATTTTGAAATTATTGTCTACAGTTCATAATGTATTGATTTATTTCGAAGTTAGAAGATTGCTGCTACTAAAATAAACACTGTATATAGAAATGTATATGGATATTAATGTCTAGGAAATTGAAGTTTTTGGAGTCACATTATTTAGGAGAATTAGAAACCACCTCTTGTCCATCCTTTTGTTTAACTTAAAATTCCTGCCATACATTTCAAACGCTACAGCCGCCTGGTGTTGAACCCAAGATCTTATGGAAGATGTGAATACAACTTGGTAGACCTAAAATGTATTTAATCCAAAATTTGAAGTCAATATAATACCTAGTTGATCCTAAAATAAGATTACGTAAACCCATTTGAAATGCATAGAGGAATGTAAATAGTGCTCTGGTATCTAACCAAGGAAGATTAAGAAAACAGTAAACTGAATAAATATAATGTATTTACGATGTCTGTTCACTTGTCAGGTCTTATATTTCCATGTTATTGAGAAGGGATTTCAAAAAATCTTAAAAATCGCCGCAATTCATTTTAAATAGGAGAATATATGTCCTGACTAAGCATAATTGGCGAGAGTGTCTTTGTGGATTTTGTTGGACATGCACGACTCCCAGCGACTCCTTGAATTTCAACTGTAATTTGCCAGAAAGTGCCTAAAAATATTTCCATAAATCCTCGCAAAGTATTCTTATGGAAAAATTCGGGACTTCATGGCCTTCTGATATTGAACCCATGACACAGAGATTCAAAGTTGCATTTTTTCTGGCAGTTACATGCTATGACCAGTACGTCGTAAAAATTTCAAGTAAGTGATACTTACAGAACATGGTTAGAATTTTGACCCTCTATATATATATATACATATAGGTATATCTGGTGAAGTGTCCATATATAATAGATATCATTCATTAAATTTTTGATTCAACATGGGTACTCACTTTAATGCCAATGTTAGTAATGAACTCTCAAATGTCAAGTATGTATTCCTTTCAAAGCCCTCTTTTATTTATTAGATGCCACCGAACTTAATACTGACGTTTATATCTAACTCTTAATAACAAGTCAAGGGCAGCTTGTTTAATATCTGTGTCAACCAACATGGTAGACAAATAAGGAAATGGTAAACTCTTTTGTAAGAAAGTAACTTCCCTTTCATCAACAAATTGTTTTTTTTCAGCAAAACCTAAAGTAAATGCTGTATTACAACTCTGGCTTGCAGATAACTTTTAAAGAAATGGATTCTGTATTAGTTTCACAGTAATACTAAAGCCAACAAGGATGGAATGATTACATTTCCATTGCCTAATACAAAACAATGTTACCCCCAGAGCCCATTTTATTGCCTAAGTACACCTGTGGTCTCAAAAAATACAGGCAGAGGAACTGTTCACTGATTTTATAGTTTGCAATGGCTACAGTTCAATCCCTACTGGGAATTCCAGTAGTATTTTATTGGAGAAGGGTTTTTATGTAATTATGATAACATATCTCCCCCCCGCTGGTATCACCATCTTGAAGTGATGGGGGGGCTTGCGTGCCTAAGGGATCCTGCGAGCTATGCCGGCGGGAGCTTAAGCTCCTGGTAGGGTCACCCAAGCCGGACAGGTCAATGGTGATAGGCCAGACTAAGAGTGATACCTTGGTCCTCCAGGTTGGGGGTTGGTCGTGGGGCTAACAACCCCACACCATAAAACAAATATATTGTTACGAAACCCAACAAGAAGCCTCGGAATACGGACGGATTAATTGATGATGAACTTGGCAAACGAACAGGAACTCGAAAACGGAACACAACATTGACCTTAGCTACATGGAATGTAAGAACTATGCTGAAAGCAGGGAAAATGGTAGAGATTGCTGAAGAAGTACTGAGATACGGGATTGATGTAGTGGCACTGCAGGAAGTAAGATGGAGTGGTATTGGAAGGGTGAATAAGAGGGATTATACAATGTTCTATAGTGGACCTAAAACAAGAAATGAGCAGTATGGAACAGGATTTATCATTAATACCAAAATGAAGAAAAGTTGCTTAGGGTTTGAGCCCTTGGGAGATAGAATGTGCAAATTAAGACTCAAAGGACACTTTAGAAACTTATCTATTATCTCAGCCTATGCACCTACAGAAAACTCTAGCGACGAAGAGAAGAATGCTTTTTATGACCAACTGGATAAAGAATGCAACAAGATACCCAAATATGATGTGTTGATTATACTGGGTGACTTCAATGCAAAAATAGGTAGAGAATATTTCTTGCAGCACGTAGCGGGGAAATACTCCTTACATACAGAAACAAATGTGAACGGAATGATGCTAAGCCAGATGGCAGAATCTAAGGGACTAATAATCAAAAGTACATGCTTTGCACATAAGGATATACATAAGGGAACCTGGAAAATGCCAGGTACAGGAGTGGTTAACCAAATAGATCACGTTCTGGTCTCCAGAAGATATGCTTCTTCAGTTATTGATGTAAGGTCTGCACGAGGCCCTAATTGTGACTCAGATCATTATTTGGTAAAGGCCAAGTTTAGAGAAAGAATTGCGAATGTAGGTTGTATTAAAGGGCCCAAGAGAATTCAGTGGGATGTGGAAAAGTTTCAGCAACCTGTATCCGTCGCCCAATATCAAGAAATACTGGGTAAGAAACTAGAAGAAGGAGGGGAGAATCTGAGTGTAACTGATACAGTGCAGAGAAAATGGTATAAAATAAAGAAAGCAATGGAAGGGCTGCAAAAGAGACTGTAGGAGAAAGAAAGAGAGTATGGAATGAAGAATGGTTTGATGACGACTGCTGAAGAGCTATAGAAAGGAAGAATGAAGATAGAAAGAGAACTATCCAGATGGAGACGAGACAAAATTCTGAAAGATACAAAGAAAGTAGAAGACAAGCAGATAGAATAATTAGAAACAAGAAAAAACAATTCCTAAGGATATATATGGAGAAGATTGAGGAATTGAACACACAAAATGAAAGCAGAAAGTTATACCAGGCAATCAAACAGATGACAAATGAATTTGAGCCAAGAACAAATGCCTGTAAGGATAAGAATGGAAGGTTGATTGGATCAGAAGAAGAAGCTCTAAACAGATGGGCTGAATATTTTACAGAATTGTTGAACTCAAAAGAAAGTGATGAAGAAAGTGTAAGAATAATAGATGTGAATGTAGAAGATGAGGTTGCTAAACCATCTATAGAGGAGGTAGAGGAAGCTGTAAAGCGGCAGCGAAATGGGAGAGCCCCAGGGGAGGATCAAATCATAGCTGAATTGATCAAACATGGAGGAAACGATCTAATGAAGAACCTGCATGGACTGATATGTGAAATATGGGAGAAAGAGGAAATGCCAGAGGAATGGAGGACCGGTTTTATCTGCCCTATTTTCAAGAACGGAGATAAGTTGCAGTGTAGCAACTACAGGGGTATCACATTACTAAACGTCACCTATAAGATCTTCTCCAGTATACTGCAGAGGAGACTTAGCACTTACGCTGAGGAAATCCTTGGTGAATACCAAAGTGGCTTCAGGCCAGGAAGAGGAACAACTGATCAAATCTTTGTAATGAGACAGAGTATGGAGAAATGTTAGGAATACAACATTGATCTACATATGCTATTCATTGACTTCCAGCAGGCGTTTGATAGTGTAAAGAGGAGGAGGATGCTGTATGCTTTAGAAGGATTTGGAATACCAAAAAAATTAATTAAGCCGATAAATATGACCATGGAAGGATCTCGAGCCAAGGCTTTTATTGGAGGCAAGACTAGTGAAGCCTTTGATATAAAAACTGGAGTGAGACAAGGGGACTCACTCTCTGCAGTATTATTGGCTCTTCATGAAGCCACGAAGGAATTGAGAACAGAGGGAACGATTGTATATAAATCTATACAGGCCTATGCATATGCTGACGACATTGTTTTAGTGGCAAGAAGTATGGACTCACTGAGAGAAATATTCAGAATTTTAGAGCTGAAAAGCCAGAATATGGGGCTTAAAATTAATGAAAAGAAAACAAAATATATGAAAATGTCTGCAATTGAGGACAGAGCGTGGACCCCAATTATAACATTTGGACAGTACAACTTTGAAAATGCAAAAAGCTTCAATTACCTAGGTACTAATTTAAATTGTAAGAACTCAATGACAGAGGAGATCCACAAGAGGATAATGTATGGAAATAGGGCATATTTTGCTAATATTAAGCTCCTGAAGTCCACCCTGTTAACCAGGGACATGAAAATCAAGATATATAAGACACTCATCAGACCAGTTGTGACATATGGAGCAGAAGTGTGGACCATTTCTGCTGCTAATGAAGAGGCTTTGCGGATATTTGAACGGAAGGTTCTGCGAAAGATATATGGTCCTGTCAACGATGGTGGAACTTGAAAGATAAGAACAAATAGGGAAATAGAAAATAGTATAAGAGGCGAGGACATAGTGAGATTTGTGAAGGCTCAGAGACTAGCTTGGCTGGGTCATGTGGAAAGAATGGGTGAAGAAAGGCTGCCCAAGAAATTACTACATGGAGAGATGGATGGAAAAAGAAGAGGAAGACTGAGGAAAAGATGGATGCAGGATTTGGAAGAAGACATAAAGGCTATGAGGATTGAAAGATGGTGGGAGAAAGTGCAGGACAGGGAAGAATGGACAGGCATCTTGAGGGAGGCCCACACTGGGCTGTAGTGCCAAGGAAGAAGAATGATAACATATCTTGATAATTATCAAAAGTAATTCTTAAAATTCATGTCTTAAGTTGTCTAAGTTAATATGAAACACTCGTTTGGAGGTAATGAATCTATGAGATTATAAATTAAACACTGATAACACCAGATTCGAACAACTTTTACAACCGACAAGTTTGTGGCTTGTCACTTACAGGAGGGCGAGTCTTGTCAAACGCTCCCATGGCAATCTTGAATCCTGCACCTTCACCAATTAACACATTCTCTTTTGGAACTCTGACATCTTCAAATGTGATGCCTCTGGTATCCGAACACCTCTGACCCATGTTTATTTCCTGAAAGACATTCACAGAAAATTATGGGGTAAACTGGATGATAGTCTTCTCACAATATTAGGTTGTTTCACTTGTAGCTTTAATTGAAGAATCAACATAACTAGAAGATTATCAGAGACAAAACTTCAAGGTGGAAAGAGCCAATAGAATTAAATTATTAAAATTTTCATCAGTGATAAAGGACAGATAAAATTTATAAAATTACATAAAATAAAGGAAATTTAAAAACTATCAAGAATAATTAATCTTAGCCAATTACCACACATGAAATATTCTATATTTTACACATTTACAATATTTTTATCCTATTGGTTTCCAAGAGAATAACATATGAACTGCTCTACTACCTTATAGAACCAGATAATCAACAGGTGATCCATACCTTTCGGCCAGGAGTGAGTCCTGGAGTATCCCGTTCCACAATAAACCCAGTAAATGCTTTGCTTGCTGAAGACTTGGGGTTAGGATCGGTGCGTGCCAAAACAAAGTACCTGCAAAAGAAATTTCTTACAATATTCATTTCTATCCCTCCAATGATACTCATTGGTAGAAATAAATCTCAATCAACACTGCGAAGGGATATTTTCTTAAATCAATTAAATTGCTCAAAATTGTACGTAGCTTATTAGTATAGAACTAAGTATGCAATGGCAAAATGAAAATAAACTTAATTAAACTTTTTACAAGAGACTATAATTACAAGAGCAGTGAAAAAATTTAACTGTTTGTAGGAGAGGGTAAGACCATCCACCCAACCCTAATAAAAGTTTCATACAGTAATACCCTTCAATTATGTTCCCGTCTTTTAACATTTTCCCACTGTTTACAACACTTAAGGTTGGTCCCCTCAGATTTCCTTGGTTCACAATGTATCAAAATCCTCAAGTTCATGTTTATAACATTTTACACTTCCTGCTTTTTACACCGTGTCTTTGAGTGCAAGAGGGGTTTTTCCCAGGGACGGATCTTGTCTATCACGGAGAACGGGATACGTCTAGGGGCGCTAGGCTTCGCTGTATCAATCAATTGCGCTAGTAGCTTTCGTTTGAGTCATTTCCCAGCTTTGTAATCTTTGAGTTTTCTAAGCCTTCGATCTTCTGAGTTTGCCATTCTGGTTAGGAATGAAAATAAAAAATGAAAGGAAGACCGTCACTATTGATGAGAAGATCTGGATTTTAGTGAGTACATACGTTCCAGGGAGCACGCGTTGCGCTTGCACGTGGAATAGAGCTTTCTGTATCCAAGCTGAATTCTATGATGAAAATAAGGACAAGTACAGTGGTACCTTGAGATAAGAGTGCCCCAACATACGAGTTTTTTGAGATACGAGCCGTCACTATGGTCTTGAGTTACAAGTAAAAATTTGATATACGAGTCAGCCTCCGTGACATCACAAGCCATTGCTCAGATTTGCGAGTCTAGCACAATTCAATCCACGTGTTTACCTGGCTGTTGAAGCATTTCTGTGGAGCTGTTTCAATATTGTGGTTATTTTAGTACACACAGTTATTTAGCTACTTTTTTCTTGTAACTATGAATCCTAAGAAGATGAGCGTAAAGAGCAGTAATCAGAAAAAGGTGATATCCATGGAATTAAAACGTGAGATAATAGACAAACATGAGCAAGGCATAAGAGTAATAGACCTGGCAAAGCAGTACGATCACACAACTTCTACGATATGTACAATTCTGAAGCAGAAGGACTTGATTAAGTCTGTAAGTCCAGCTAAAGGTGTCAAAATTATATCAAAGCTATGGAACTCTGTCCATGAAAAGATGGAGAATTTGCTGATTCTTCGGTTTACAGTAAAGAAGCTAGCTGGAGATACCGTGACAGAGACTAAAATTTACAAAAAGGCACGAGTTATTTATGTAGATTAACTGCAGCAGAGTACAAGTACTTCAGTACCATAGCAGTTCAAACAAAGCCAGTCAGGGAAGGTTCAAAAATTTCAGAAAAAGGACCGGAATTCACTGTGTTTCCATGCATGGAGAGGCAGCGAGCTCCGATTCCAAAGCAGCTGTGGAATTTGTGAAAACCTTTGCTGAGTTGATTGAACCAAGGATACATCCCTCAACAAGTGTGACAAGACAGTACTCTTCTGGAAGAAAATACCAAGAAAAACATAAATAACGGCAGAAGATGACATGCAACAAGCCCATGAAGGATAGGTTGACTCTCACACTGGGTGCAAATGCAAGAGGTGAGTATAATGTCAAGCTGCCTCTAGTGCACCACTAAGAAAACCCCAGAGCCTTCAAGATGCATAATGTTTTAAAAGATGAGCTGCAGGTTATGTGGAGAGCAAACCCAAAGGTGTGGGTCACCAGAAAGATTTTTGTGGAGTGGGTCAACTTGGTAGTTGGTCCAGTCATTTAGGAATACCTTGAGGCTAATGATTTACCCCTGCAAGCCCTTCCTATCCTTGACAATGCAATGCCCACAAAACCTTGACGATGAAATCATGGAGAAGTTCAGTTTTATAAAAGTTCTCTACCTTCCACCCAACACCACCGCTATTTCACAGCCCATGAACCAGCAGGTGATCTCCAATTTCAAGAAACTTTTCACTAAACATTTATTTCAACGCTGCTTTGAAGTTACGGAGAGAACAAACCTCACTCTTCAAGAGTTCTGGAAGGGCCGCTATAACATTGTTTTGTGTATCAAAATTATTGATATGGCTTGGTAGGGTGTAACCAAAAGGACCCCTGCTTGGTGTTACTGAAAGAGACTTAAAAGGAACAGGAAGTGCTGAAAGAGATAAAAGGAAAGTTCATGGGCCTGGAAGTAGATGAGGAAGATATTGAAGAGCATTCCGAAGAACTTATGACGGAGCAACATGTTGAATTTATGCAGGATGAGGAGCCAAAGACAGATGAAATTATTTCTTCAAGTGAGATAAAGGAGGCGTTGGCAATGTGTGAAAAGGTTTTGAACTTTGTGGAAAAGAAACACCCTGAGAAGGTAGCAACTCGCTGTGCAGTGGGATTATTTAATGACACTTATTTCAGAAACATTATAAAAGGGAGACAGAAACTACTGCATAGGCTTCTGTTGAAGCGTCCTGCAGATGAAAGTGACGAAAACGTGGCAAAGACGAAAAGAGCCTCAGAAGAAGAAAATACAGTTCTGCAAAAGTGAGGTGAAAGGAAAAATCAATATGTATGTAGTGTTTGGTTGCTTTGCTTCTTTTTAGCTGGTTATTTCTTTAAATTATCTACTGTCAGGTTTTTATTTATTTGTGTACAGTATTAATTAATTATAAATATATTTTCCTCATGTGGGAGACATGTAATAACAAAATTGGTATTATTTATTGGGAGCTGGCACAAATTAGTCTTACCTCAATTAATTTCAATGGGGAAAATTGATTTGAGAATTTTGACAAACCAGCTCGGTCATGGAACAAATTAAACTCGTATCTTAAGGTACAATCCGCAGCAAAATTATCTTAAATTTTTGTTAAATATGTGAAATATAAGGTTAGGGATACATTATTTAAGAAAAGGGTTCGGGCGCAAATCTTGCAACTCCGCCATAGCCTAGTACCATTACCTAGGCCTGAGCCTCTTAACCCTCAATGAAACAAGAGGAACGCAATCCTATCTGCTGGCATAAACACAAGGTTCATTCATGTTCTTCTTAAATCGAGCACAAGGAACTCTTCATACCTGTCACTCTTAAGACTAAAAGTCGTCGAATATGTCTATTTACCAAAACTCCAGCTTGAATACAAGAGTAAAATGCTGCTTGCATTCTGCAAGGAAAGGTAAGGTTTTAGTAAAAATATAGTAATTGGTCATCGGCATAGAGAGCAATCATGCATCTTAGCGGTAATAAACTGAAAATTTATTTCCGAATTCCCCAATCCAGGACCTCTTGATCCTTCTAAATAACGTTGTAGAATATGAATTTTCAGCTAAGTGCAAAATTTGAAATATGAATCACGTCTTTAACTGCCTTTTCATACATCCTTAATTTCCCATTTATTCGTTATAGGAGATTATTTGGCGTGGCCTGGCATTGACACCAAGATAACTATGATTACGAACTAATTTTTTTCTATAGCATAGTATAAAAATTCATCCACGTGCGAAGTGGCACCTCTATATCTATATTTTTAATGAGAGATTTTTGCACCAGCCTGGTATGAACCATGGATACTTAATGCAATAGTTTCTACTGTTTCTGTTAGATCTGAAAAATGTCTCTTAGCTCCTTTGAGTTCTCTTTCTTACCAAAAAATATTTCTTTTTATTAAAAAAATTGGTGCACTGCATTCTTATCTTTCACATATTGCACCAAATTTCGAGATTAAAAAAAACTTCTCGGAATGACAGAGAATTAAAATTCAGGAACCTGACAGATGAAAACATTATCTATTGAATCTTTTAGAGATTTTTCGAAAATGACCCTGATTTCCAATTTAGACTGGTACAAGTATATCTTTCAAGGTGCTTAGAGATGTAGTCAATGGGAGACTCAATCTCTATATATCTCTAGGCACCTTGAATTTGAATTCTCTGCCTTTCCTGGAAGTATTTTTTATCTAATAATTGGCGCAACTCATTCTAACGGCAAAATTTGTGATTTTAGGGGCCCCTGATTTCGAACCCATGATAGTTAGGAAGGATATCTAACTTTTCCTGGGGTTTTGAGTTCAGGCCATTTACAAAAAATATAAGCGGCCCAATCCCTCCAGAAGTTTAGCCCCTGAATTAGTATCTTCCTACATATATGAATCAGTGAATCAGGAGAAGCGTCAACTATAATAGATAGATGTATGAATGTATATATCCGAAGAAGGAAATATCTATTATATATAGATGCTTCTCCGGATTCATTCATGTATATACCTATATAGATAGATAGGATACTAATTCACAGCCTAAACCACAAGCGTGATTTACTTGAAATTTTTACGACGTATTGGCCATAACGTGTAACCGCCAGAAAAAATGTGATTTTGAACCTCAGTGTCATGGGTTTGATTCCAGAGGGCCCCAAAGTCCCGATTTTTCCCGTTTAAATGCATTGCTTTGATTTTCCGGAATTTTTAAAAAATACTTCTCTGATATGTAGAAAATCGAAACTCTAGGAGCCTTTATATATGGTCATAATCTATTGAAAACGGTAATGATTTTCACGCAAACGATTCAGGGTTCGATGCTAGGACGATGCAAAAATCCGCCCTTTAAAATATATTGAGGTAGTTTTTCATTATTTTTTTTTATGCACTTATCGAAATAATAGGAAGTTCTTGCTTATATGGAAGATGTATATTAAAACTCGATTTAAGAATAAAATTAAGATAAGACAATGCTGTTACTGGGTTCGATGCAACAGCACGGTACAATTTCTCTCATAAGGAATATAAGGGAAAAGTAGGACGTCATTTGAGGCAGTTGTGCCCAATATTTTTGCTTTAATTTTCACACACAGTAAGAGATGGGGAAATTGTGTTGTGCTGCATAGTGTGTATCACTAAAAAGACCCGGGTTCGATGCCGGACGAATTAATTGAAGGGAATTTTAAGAATATTTTCAATCCTTTTTTTTCTTATGAGGACCGTCCCGATATGATGCCGATATGAAATTGGTGTTGAAATGAAATTAGTGTTGTCGATCTGCTTGCAGTATGCTAGCTACATTTTACTCGTATATAATAGATATACACGAGTAGGGCATGCAAAGCGAAAGGTAGTTTTGAGCAAGTCATACTTCCAGTAAAAAGTTAAGAAACTGATCATCACTACGGGGTCATTCAATTTATTAAGCAATCGCAGCCAAGCTTCCAATCTCCTTTCTTTCAAGGATTCCAAACCTACGTCTGAGAGCATTTTTGTAACGCTTGCTTTTTTATCGTAGCATTTCTTAACAAAACGAACCGCTTTACGCTGCACTTTCTTGAGTTCGCGAGTACACGTTTCATCCGTTTCATCCCATATACTTGCCGCATATTCCAGAAGGGGTCTGACCAAGGTAAAATAACATCGCTCTCTCACCTTTTCGTCGCATTTACCGACAATGCGCTTTACAAAGCCAAGCCTTTTACTTGCTTTGCCGCAGATTTTTCGAATATGCGTGCTCCAATTTAAGTTATTAGTAATGTTGATCCCGAGATATTTAACTGAATCTACTACTTTGATACTAATTCCATTAATTTTGTATGGGTGATTTGGACGCATTTTTTTCTTTTCGAAGAAATTAACTACGGAGCATTTACTTACGTTAATATCTAATTCCCATTTTTCGAACCACCTTTGGATAAGGACTAAATCGTTTGAGAGAGATGCCCGGTCTTCCTCGTTTGTTATTTCCCTACATATAACCGAATCATCCGCAAATATCCTCCCATTACTAACTATCTCGTCACTCAAGTCATTGATATAAATAAGGAAAAGAAGAGGTCCAATTACACTGCCTTGAGGTACGCCAGAGGTAACTTTAAATCTATTTGAGCTAACGTCATCCAGTACAACTTGTTGTTCCCTCTCGTAGAGAAAATCCTTAACCCAGTCGACTACTTCCTTGTTAATGCCCGCTAGTTTTAGTTTTTAAATTAGTTTGTAGTGGGGGACTCTATCGAATGCTTTATTGAAATCTAGGAAAATAGCGTCCACTTGCTTTTTACATTCGGCAGACTTTAAGATATCATGTACAAATAGAGCAAGTTGGGTTTCACATGATCGGGACTTCCGAAAACCATGCTGGTTTGCGTCGAGGAATTCATTTCTATCTAAAAATCCCATGAGTGAGCTTACGACGATATGTTCCATTACCTTTCCGGACAGTGAAGTTAATGATATGGGTCTATAATTTCCTGGGTCCTCCTTTAATCCGCTTTTGTAAACAGGAGTAATATTAGCTAATTTCCAATCGGATGGCCTACCTTCATTTATCGATTTACAAAATATAATTTTGAGATAAGGGGCGACGCTTTCTGCCAGTTCTTTAAGCACTCTTGCTGGAATGCCTTCTGGCCCTGGCGACTTATTTGGCTTAATTTTGCGTAATATTTTAACTATACCGTCTGTCGTAAAAGTTATATTTGGCATGGAATCCAGTATATTAACCTTAGGGAGGATCTCTATGTTACAATCTGATGTGAATACGCTTTGGTAAAATTTGTTTAGAATATTCGCTTTTATTTTTTTATTTTACCTCACCATTTCAGATTTTCTTAATATTTGGTATACTTATACAACTTGATATTAGTAATTATAATACCAATTTTTAAATTTTTATCTCGAACCGTTTCTGAGATATGGCTATGTAAAGTTTCAAAAACTCGCCAAAAAGACGTGAACGTTAATTTTTTAAATCCCTCTAGAAGCTGTTCCAGTTCATCCAGTGAGCTGGAAGAGGCGTTATTTTACAGCATTTGAAATGATCTTTCAAATGATATGCAACATGACAAGATTATTGATGAAAAAAGTTTTTTTATCCATATAAACAATTTGTTTAAATATTTTTTCAAAAAGTACATAATTTAAAATTCTCAAAATATTACAGTATTACTCTACTCTAGTACTCTACTCTAGTACTCTATTAAACGACCACCTCCGCAAACGGCCATGTTTTCAAGGCACCGATTTTTTTCCCTATACGCTTAATGTTAAAAATACCTCTCGAAAAGACCAGACCATCCCTCTGGTTACGACCGGATACCCACGGCCGACGCCGTGGGATGGACCAAACGTGCCTGGAAGGACTTAGATGCGGACTTAATCACTAAGTGTTTCGCCAGTTATGTACTCACTAATTCCAAATTGGAAAAATTCATTTTTTCTTTCAATGACTCTGATGCTATTGGTGAAATAGAGGAGCTTTCGCAACTGGCGGGGATTGATTATGATCTGAAGTCTCTGCAGTGCGAGGACAACTTAGAATGCTTTGATAATCTCAGCGAAAATTGGGAAGACCGCTTAATACAGGATGCTATTGCCCAAGGTAAGTGTGCATATTATTTTTTTTAATCGTTATGCTTAAAATATTTAAAAAAATACTAAGACTTATATTGTATGCCTTTTATAGGCGCAAATTCCGAATCTGAAGATGAAAGTTCGCCTGCTGACATCATTCAACAGGCGGTCGAACCTACGATGACGGCGCAGCAAGCGTTAAAACAAATAGATTGTATGATTTTAAATTTGTAAACGAAAGACAATTCAATAAGTAGTCTATTTTCGGAACTGAAAAATAAGTTGGTGAAAGAGATACTTTCTGTAAAATAAAAAAAAAATAAAACAAATAGAAATTTCCTCTTATTTCAAAAGAAAATAAATACGTATTGTAAAAAAATAGTACGACTTCGTTTTTTGTATATAATTAAAATAAAAATAATAAAATTAGATTGTATATTTTTCTTAATTTTTACTACTGAATAATTGTTTCTAAATCGATAAAAACGTTTTAAGCAGCTCAATGTTAATACTTCTCAAAGAGACCAACCCCCCTCAATGACCGATTTTCCTCAGAATGGAGGGTGGTCGCTCCCGAGAAGTTTTACTGTAGTATAAATACTCAGTACTGTTGTGAATCGTATAGTAAAATATGAAAGTGGGGTCTTAATGGGTTCACTGTTAAAAAAAAATATTTCTGATGCTGGTTTTTCACTTTTTCCAAATTTTGACAATATACCTTTAACACTCTGGTAATTTTAATCAGACGTTTTTCCAAAGGGTACATAATTTTTTAGATTCAATATATTCCTAAAAAAGTTACTACTGTAGTAAAAAATTGGAAATTTTTAAATTAGGCATTATCATGGGTTCATTTAAGCAACTAATTATGGTAAGCTTGTTTTTACATATCGTATTTGTTAACCAGTGTACAGCCAAACATGGAACCCAGTAGGTACTAACAATAATTTATGAACAATTAAATCATAGGTACTAGTTATGTGTAAATGAACACACTAACTAACCTTAAGAAAAATTGAGTATTGATTTGAAAGATCTATATACCCGAAAATTGTCCTTTTCACTGATTAAATTTTGAGAATGCAATTTGAGTTTGCTTCACATCAATTCCTTCAAGAGCGTACGTTCTTCCAGTTGGTGTAACAGGATTCACTCGTGCTAGAATGTCCACAACTGACACCCACAGGACATCTGCATATCTAGGGTAAGAGAATGATGATGCTGGACCACAAGGATGAAGAAAAGTTATTTTCACTTCATCATGCTCTTCGTTTTTTTCTAAAACATAGCCAAGCCACCAGTTTTTGTCATATACAGTGGTGACATAGCCTGAAACGTCTTCTAACTTCAGTGTGTCCGCTGGTTTAGCCACATTCCTCTCCCAACCCTGCATGTCATCTGAAAAGTGTTTCACTAGCAGTTTTGATTTAGTTTTGGGAATGAATGCATGGAACTGTTGTGTTTCTTTAATGGTCAGTGCTTGTTCAAAACGGCTTTCCAGGAATATTTCTGATACAGCATAATCCTCTTGAGTGGAAAAGGCAAATTCTACCTTTGGTATATTTTCTACTGCCCACTCAAAGAGATCTTGTGGGGTTTTTATTTGGTTGTCATATGGCCATTGCAAACTAGCGCGAGCTGCCAGTCTTTTAACAGAACCGCCTACTCCATCGCATGGTCCTTTCCCATGAGCTGTTGCTGAAAAGTGCCAGTCAGCTTTTATGTTAAAATTTTCCTTATGAAGGCAAAGGTTCAGGAAATTTTTCTTATTTTTATACTGAGCGGCCGAACCGTCAGAAAAATAAAAAATCTTTTTTGGAAGCTTTTGAAATTTGCTGGCTAAATAAGAAATGAGCTTCTTTTGGAAAGTATAAACAGCTACTGTGTTGTGCTGTAGGCAATGTGAAATAATGACAAAGCTCAAATGTTCAAATTTGTTTGTAATATATAACAAAAGGATGTATCGTAATCTGTTGGCTTGTCCAGTGATAACTCTGGGCTTCATCCTGAAGAACTATACTATAATTTTCGGAAAAATCACAAGTAACAACAAATTCTGAATCATGAAGATTTTCTTTAGTGTTGCTTAGGAATGCTCCTTGTTGCTTGGCAATAAAGTCATGCCTAACCAAAGCAGACATCTTACTACAGAATAAATCGATAAACTCCTCCGAAGTTTTTTCCAAGGTCTCCAGATTACAGCGGTCAACCGACACCCACTGTTGAAATTGAACTTTTTCAATTAAATTTTCCTCAAAAGAGTCTTGTAACATGTCACGGATTTCAGTTAGTCCAGGGCAATATTCACAATTTCCCATGTTGCAATCAATTGATGATGGGTTACAAAGCATTTTTGCAATACATTGCTTGTAATTTTTTAGGTTTCCATTTGTTACCATATTTAGTTTGGCATTCTCTATCATTAACTTAATGTTTTGATGAGTTGTGCACACACAAACAGTGTGGGTGCCACTCTGCCCAGCTAAAATGCACTGTTTGGGTCTCAGCGCAGCAAACTTAGAGAAACCTATTTTAATGTTAGGAAAATTGTCTTTGAAATGTATGTAAGCTTCTTTAAGATTGCATTAAATAAGTCTTTTCGAAATTTTTGTCTTATTTCCATTAGGTTGGGTAACTGTTACACAGTCCTTCATGCCTGGCATTGCCCGACTTACTTCATCACTTTCATAGAATGAATGAACTGTTTCAACAATTTCTGATGGTAAATTTTTGCCTGGTTTGGGGTTTGGACCTTTCATAAAACCATTTTCTCTCAAAATTTTTTTTGACTGCCTAACCATAAAATTCAAGGCATTAAACTCTCTCATCATCTTCCTCATACTCCACTTTTCTGGTAAACTTGTGAGTATCATTATTTTTTTCGCCCTATCTGTAGAACTTAAAAAGTTAGTTTTAAGATTTTGAAGAACCGATTCATCAGCATCCGCTTCATCATCCGATGAAGAAGTTTCAGCAAAAAGGTTACGTTTCATTTCTGAAGAGATTTTTTTCACTTTCACTGTCGCATAGTGCTTAGCTGTAATTTTTTTTGAGTCGATGGGGGACTCACCTAGCTCTTGAAGTGATGTGTTAAGTGACTGGACAGCCATTGAAGTTGAAGTGAAGTCTTTGTCCTGGATGAGTTCCTCCAATCCAGAAGAATCCTCAGCTTCAGCATTTCTAGCACTAGTACTTGGCTCATTATTTTTAAACTTAGTTACATCTTTTCTGCAAGTATGACAAATCATGGAGCCAATAGGTATTTGTGAAAATAATCCATTCATCCATGCTGGGACATTTCTCAGTTTTTTTCTGTCTCTAATGACATGATTTGCTTTTTTCAGTGGATTATAACACTGCACTCTTACAGTACTAGGTTCCATATTGGTACAAAATTCACTTTAAACACACCTCAATTTATAGTTTTAATTTTAAGTAAACTACCAAATTGTATATGAATCCACATAGTGTATTAGATACAGAATTAATTAATTTACTTGAGGAATAACACTACACTAACGTAATGGCACTAATAATGGCTTAAAACACTAAAAGTTATGTTATCTGCCTTAAAAGGAAACATCACACAACACATCCTTCGATGAAAAGGCTCTGATCACAGAATGATTATACAGACGGCAAAAGCATTGCTGGAGACAGTGGCGCAGCGAAGGGGGGGGGTTTAGGGTTCAAACCCCCCCCCTAAGAGTCAAGTCCTAAGCTCTGTTTTTTTTTCTGCTGAAGAGTACAAAACTCCAATAATCACGCAAGTCATACAGATACACTGCTAGTCTTGTGTTTGCTTGATAAATTCAGCGATAGCTTCGCATACCCGTAAATATGGCTCCGATGATGTTTTCAGTAGCAGATTAGGCCTAGAGCCGGCATTGTTATCAATGGGACTCTACGATACGACTGTTTTGCACGCAATGTTCAACGCTTACACTTCTTAATCCTATCCTTTAGTTAGATGACTCACACGATGAGATAAGATTCTCATTAGAAAAAATCGAAAGTGCTGATTTGTTTACTCCTCACAAAAATACAAGAGAGCATTCGATAGGTAATTAGAAAATTGCACTCCGAAAACGGAGATTAAGATTACGTTTGAGAGACAGATTTATAAAACGCTCAGTTAGATCTTTTGCATGTGACGGTTTTAAGGATATGAATGCAAAGCTAGGCTTGTGAGTAGTGCTTTTGAGAAATTCGCAGTGAACAGTGCAATAAGCTGTATATATATATATACAGTGAACTCCCATCTATCCAAATTGCGTTTATCCGAAATCCGCTTTATCTGAACAAACTTTTCCGAATGCACCTACCCCACCCACCGAATATAATCGCGACCCATTACTTATTTGCACGTAACACCACTTCATTCATGTACATACTTTATCAATCACGTAAATTAAGTTTATTTTTTCATTCAAAAGACTAGGTAATAAAATTAAAACTCATGTTTTTTCTCGCTGCCAAATAAGGCGTTTTTTTGTAAGAACGCAAAATAAAAGAAGCTTTGTTATTCAGCATTTAAAAACTTCGAGTTTTCAATCATAATTTTGCGCCTTTTTAACACGTCAACACAAATTTTCAGTCAAAAACGTGCAGGCATATTCACAACAATATCTATAGCATTCTACGTACGAACGTTTTACGACCATATTTCATGATATTGACGCAATTCGGGGTGTTTCACGCGGGACTTCGGTAACATTGGAAAACCAGCAACAGAAATATTTTTTTTTAACAATGAACCCATTAACCCTTAAAGGACTGACGTTCCCATATGGGAACGGACTGCAGCTGGGTTCTCTAGGTAGCTAAACAATATCTTGAGTGTCATAAAATGGTCAGTAAACGATATTTTGTGAGCTAAGAGGGTCCAAAGATTACTTTCATTTGAGTTTTGGTGCATTTAAGTCAAGGGAAATATTTCTTGTGATTCTTCGATAAACAGGGAAATTTTGAGATGGATCCTTCTGGCAACTAATTTTTATAAGTTTTACTGTTTTTAATTTAAAGTAGTCTTTTGCTTGTATACCTTTAGTATGATGTTCTAATCATCGAAAGAAATTAAATAGAGCAGAGTTTGAGGTTATTTGTTGTTGTTATAACGTTGTTTATTGCTGCATTCCCATATGGACATGTCAGGCCTTCCCACTACTACGTGATTTCCTTGCCGATGGCTGTCAAGGAAAGCTATATATAGTATATAAAAGAATATTTTGCAACATAATACATTATTTTTGGTGCAATTAAGTTAAGAATTATTTTAGTTTTAAGTTGTGACAAGAAGACTATGGCAATTATTATGCATATTTATGAACTAAATCTTGGAAAACCTAAATTTATATAGTAGAAGTGGCAACAACATATATTAGCAAATGATTATTGTACTAGAAATACAAATCCTTTCAAATTTTATTAGCTTCACATAAAATGATATCATTAGAGGTGTTATAGTTTCTATTCAGGAAAACCGTAATTTTTCATGAGTCGACTTCACTGAAGGAGGCTCTCCGAATCCTTGACGAGGATGAAGAGAGTGAGGTAGATGTTACCGATTTCTTCATTTCTCCAACAGAAGAAAATGAGCGAACTGATGAAGATGAGGAAAGATTGGTTGACAATTTTACTGGCAAGCAAATGAGGGCACACGCCAATTCGGTTGGCAACCAACGAAAGTATCGGTGCTGGAGAAGACGATGGGGCAAAAAAATCTGTGCGGAAAAAATGGATAAAGGGCAGCATTGAGTGTACGGGAAGTTTTTCTGAAGCAGATTACTTTTCATACTCTAAACTTAGCTGCATCTAATTGCTAGAGCTCTTCATCGATGGCGATTTCGTCGCATTCATTGTGGAACAAAGTGAGAATTACGCCCGATTTTTTAATTGCCCCAGTCCACAAATTACAGCAGAGGAGATGCGAGCCGTCATTGGCATTTTGATTGTATCCGGGTACAACGTTCTCCTGGAAAAAAATATTACTGGGACGCGAAAAAGGATCTACATATTGAATTGGTTAGTAGAGCGATGAGGAGGGACTGATTCATCCAAATAATGAAATTTTTACACTTAGCGGATAATACTAAGTTAGACAGTCAAGCGATGGGTTCTACAAAGTCTGGCCTACGATGGAAATAATTACACAGAGATGTTTGCAGCATTTGGTGCCATCCCAGTTCTTAGATTGTGAAGAATAGATGATAAGATACTACGGAAGACACAGCTGCAAGGGATGTAGTAGAGGTAAATCGATAAGATTCGGTTATTATAATTTGAAGTGGTATGTGAAATAATATAATAGCATTAATTTATTTAGCTCAATATATAATTTATACGAAAGAATTTATTGCCACATTTGAAAGGATGTGGATACAATGGAACTGGGCGAATCAGAAAGAACCGGATTCCGAAAGATTGTCCGCTACCACCAAAAAATGATCTAAAAAAGGAGGAGAGTGGAAAGAGCATCACAGCTATTTCTACATGTGAAGGAATAGGAATCACTAAATGGCTGGACAATTTGGTAATTGTGGCAGCTTCAACAGCGTATGGAGTTACGCCGTTGATGAAAGCTAAAAGGTTTTATAGGAAACAAAAGAAAATTATTCAGCTTCCATAACCCTACTTCATATCCCAGTATAATAAGCATATGGGTGGAACTGACCTAATTCATGTAAATTCACTGCATATTGGTAAGATATGATTTATATAAATTATTGCAACTCAGACAATCGAGTAATAATAATAATAAAAGGAAATCCTCAGATCCAAGGACAAAATTAGGGTTTAGACGAAAGATTGCTCAGGTGTACTTTACTCGGTACAAGACGGAATAAAAACCACCCGGTGGACGACTCAGCAAGGCTTCCACGTCAAAAACTGGCTCCACGCAAGAGTTATGGTATGATCAATTAATCGGTGTAATTGGTGACATACCGCAGAACAAGGGAAAACGCTGCGCATATGAAGAGTGCGAGAGTCGTGGGAGAACAATGCGTAATAAGTGCGATTTTGGGCTCTGTGTCAAATGTTTTACAAAGTACTTAACAAAATAATTATAAAACAAATACTTATATCTTCCAAGAAAAACCATTTCATACAATTTTTTTAAATAAATATGATTTTTTTTCAATAAAATGCTTTTTTTAAATTTCATCATGGCGCGCGTAATAGTAGTAGTGGGAAGGACTGACGTGCCCATATGGGAACGGGCATTTGCAACGAACCTATTATTGTTAACTTTTTTAAACAATTTTCTGTTGTTAATTTAGGTCATCTGAATACCAATATACTAAAATTAGGGTAATTTTTAAGAAAAAATAATTCTCGTCCTTGGAGGGTTAAGACCCCACTTTCATATTTTACTATACAATTCACAACAGTACTGAGTATTTATACTAATATTTTGAGAATTTTAAATTATGTACTTTTTGAAAAAATATTTAAACAAATTGTTTATATGGGTAAAAAAAACTTTTTTCATCAATAATGTTGTCATGTTGCATATCATTTGAAAGATCATTTCAGATGCTGTAAAATGACACCTCTTTCAGCTCTCTGTGTGAACTAGAACAGCTTCTAGAGGGATTTAAAAAATGAACGTTCACGTCTTTTTGGCGAGTTTTTGAAACTTTACATAGCCATATCTCAGAAACGGTTTGAGATAAAAATTAAAAAATTGGCATTATCATTACTAATATCAAGTTGTATAAGTATACCAAATATTAAGAAAATCTGAAATGGTGAGGAAAAATTTCCTTCTAAACTGTGTTGATTTGACATGGAATGACCCTACGGTAAATAATCGTGTATCTCATCGGTTAGGAGTTTACAATAACTTTTAAATATCTACAATGTATACCTTACCGAAGAATCGGGATGAGCCTGGCATCAACCTCAGGAAGTTTTGGGTAATTTTCTTCCATATAATATAGGATGATTGTATTCTATATGTGAAATGTATGATGTAGATCACATCTTTAACAGCCTCAACCTACGCCCTCTTTTTCGTGCGAACATATATCTTACAGGTAAGTTCCCCGTAAAAAATACCTCCAATGTATTGGACATATTTTCACCGGCCTAGCGTCGAACTTAGAATCATTTTTTAAGAATTCTCTACAATTTCTATTAAATATAAATATCATCATAACATCATAAACATAAGTATCATAAATAACAGTAATCTATCTTCCCAGTAAGAACTTTTTAAATAAACCCGAAAATCGAAGCAATGCCTTCAAATTGGAAAGTATGCAATTTAAGGGCCTCCTGGTTTCGAACCCCTGACAGTTAAGAAAGATATTTTAATTTTTTCTTCCCTTTGAATATCCCTTAACTTTCCATTCATTGTATTGTTTTGAATGGCCGTAAAGGAGCAGCAACAAAGCGATGATTAAACAGTAGATACTTGTGAGCTATCATATCCCTTGGGAAATAACTATTTACGCTTCTTTTCACAGGATGAATGATATAAGTGATGTATGTTTTACCGACTACTAAAATCCCATACTCTGTGTATAAATAACTCCATCCCAAATATGACTAACGACTGTCTTTAAGGAAGCATTTCTTGTAATCAAGATCGGTAAGTTGAATAAGATAATACATTCCATCCAAGACACCAGGAAGCTCTGCGGAGGATATGCAAAGAGTATACAGGTATTGTCCTCTCTCATTATATCCTTCACCTGTTGGGCTACTATTTCCACGTTAGACAATACCTCGTGGGGAGGACAAGAGGGGGATTATCTTCATAGCAGGGGTTCAGGGGGATTGTCAGGTATTCCTTTCTTTCTCCTATTCCCAAAAGGGCATTTTAATAGCCATCAAATATGGCACGCTTCGACATTCTTGTTAGCGAAGTCCTTGCCGCCTAGATCCAGCAGATCTCCTGTAGATTTTTGAGTCAAGTATGAATCAAGGATTTGGGGAAAGGAACAGTTTGAGGCTCACTTGCGCTCTTCGATTAGGATTTCAGCGACAAAAAAAAACATTTTTGTAATGTTTGAATGGCCCTGTCGGTGTGTATAGACCTCAAAACTGCAGATTCGACCTCCAATATGTGAAAGAGAGGGGCAGAAGTGAACGATTTTCTGTGTTTGGGGATGGGTATCCTCTGAAGGTTCGCAAGTTATTATAGGATTTATTAAATTCATTCCATTAATCCCTTATTGAACAGAATAATTATAGCGATTGTTTATCTCATTGTGTGCAATCCACTTTTTATATTGCTGGAGTCCTTTGGAATATTGACGGCTACCTTGATGGAAAACAATATGCGCGTATTTTGGAAAATGTTATGCAGCCATCGATTAAAATTTTAACCATACCATTCAATCATTCTTATCTTTGGAGCAAAAGGTCATGAAAAATTAAGGAAAATGTAGAAAGGTTTTCAATTTGATATAACTACAACAAATGTAATTTAATGACAGAAGATACATTACAAGCAAGTATTGTATTGTCATTTAAAACCATCCATTTCCGTTTATCTTCTTAGTTTTAATTTTATTGATGTTATGTAAATACAGGCCTGTGCTATGAAAAATTCATATTACAAGCTGCTTTAACACGTCATAAGTATCTACCATTCAGTCATCAGTTTGTTATTGGTCCAGTAAAACATTTCAAAATAATTTAAGGTATGCAAATTGTTCATTATTATGAATTATTTTATTATTGTGATTAATCATGCTAAATTTTAATTTAATGCCCTTTGCATATTTATGAAAGATAAAATTATATTAGGAAGTCATATGCTCATTCCAAATTTGTGGTAGGAAATATAGTCAAAGAAAAAATCTTGAAAATCACAAATCAGTTCTGGATAATGAGTGCTATTAGAATTCTATTATCAAGAATCACTTTTCCTTCTGGCCCACCCTTCTATCTACCCCTTTTTTCTGCGCTGAGAGGCGTATCCTTGGGCTGCAATAGTTCTAAACTGTAGGTTGTCGGGACCTTGAAGGTGAATGGGCAGCGTGCAAAGGAACCCTAATGGTATTGAAGGCGGAGCGGTGGTGTTGTTAGATATGCGGAAGAACCCTTTTCTTCAATTATGTATCCCTAACCTTATACTTCACGCAAAACATAAAATTTAATATACTTTTGCGTATTATTGTACCACTGTATTACGTCCAGTGCATCAGAATGTGAACCAAACTTCTTATTACACTAAGGGTATAAATAAACGATGAGAGTGTGACTGAAAGAGTTAGATGACATTGGCATGATAAAATCTATGAAAAACATCTAAAATTATTATTACCATGACTACAGAATACGAGTTATTTCAGGGGAGTGAAATCTAAATGAGTTTTGTCAATCTAAAATTGAAGTAAAGCGATTAAATATAAAATCGGAGAAGCCATAAAGCAAATGATATGGGGGACCTTGATAGGTAACAAACAGGGACCTCCTTGACAGGTCAAACAGTATGAACTAGTACTAGTAAGTTTCAGCAAGTTTACAGGTTTTTCATGTGAAGTTGATTTGTTGATCATATCATAAGTTAGTAAATAATACCATTATTCATCTCATTCACCCTTAAATGGCATGAGTCCATTTCTGGTAAAATTAACATGAAACCCAAAGCTTCTTTGTTTTTACACTCGCCAATATATGTTAATTTACTAACCAATTAGCCACTCCTCCATTGGTGATCCACATCTTTTGACCATTTATTATGTATTCATCTCCTTTCTTTTCAGCCCTAGTCTTTGCACCAGCCACATCAGACCCAGCTCCAGGCTCCGTTACACAGTATGCCTTGAGGAAAATAAAATTATTTTCTATAAGATTACATTCGAGGAAACCATAAGCATTCAAGCACACACAACCCTGAGTAAACCTGAATAGAAGGATCAAATGATATAAAACTCAATATTAGTCAACCTCTATAATATAAGATTCTATCGACCTACACATATGGATTAACGTGGGTGTGTAACGTGAGGTTGCCTACACTCTGATTATCAATTCTCAATTAATTTAACAAAACTAAGGCCCATTTAGATGAATGCCAATACACTCTTTCATTACTCTACTTCCTGCATCACCACTAAAATTTTCATCAAAATACCCGGACAAAAGCACTAAAAAAACAATGGCTAATCAACAATGAGGACAGAAAGGGAATATCAGTAGTTGAGTGTAGGATTTGTGGATTGGGGAGGGACAATCAACAACAGGGGAGTGGTTGCACAAGAGGTGATTGTCAGTGTTTAGGTTGTGAAGTCCTATAAGTAGATCAGTAATTCACAACATCTAATGCGTATGGTCTTTAAATCTGACGCTGCTTTTGGCCAATTTGGTTTTCAGTTGGATCATCCCAGCTAAATACATCATTCTAAGGGGCGCATCTTAAAGATATGTGTATTCTATTAATAATAGATTACAAATATATTTTTAGATAGAATAGGATTAAATTAATACTTACAGCTACCAAGGGCTCCTCAACCAATCTGCCCAAGTATTTCTTTTGCTGATCCTTATTTCCAGCAATTATTACTGGCATTTGCTGTGAAAGAGAGAACAATGATTCACAAAAATGTAAGATATTAAATACTTTTCATTAAATCAGTGCTCCATGAAATAAAAATAATGCATCAAGAGAATGACTTTAATTTAAAATGAAAAATCATCCATAGAAACTCAAAACAAATAATGGGAACCATGTTAAATTGAGCAGTAAAGGCAAGCAAGTCTGTTCAAATTAATTATAGTAAATGCATAACTCTTAATATGATGTAAGACATTGTTTTTTCTTTTATATATTTTCCTGTCAGTACTTTTTAAACAGCTGCTTGCTAGTAAATCAAAAGTCTTAAACAAATAAAGTCAAGAAGAAAATAATCAATTTTTATAGCTAAAAACTCAATATGAACTCAGGCATGAAAAATTAATTACTCTTATTAAACAAACAAACAACAATTAACCTCCAGTCAGGGATCTTCAGGCAGAGAAAAATAGTATACAAATCTTAAAATGCTCGAACTAGGAATCACTCAGGCTTGACATTAGTACATGGTCTCACAAACAACTGGTAAGTAACAAATTCAGCAAACAAAATTCAACAAAAGGATAAGTAGTTGATAAAAGTAGCAATGAAAGAATAAGGCCGGTCTTCCACTGGCAGCGGCTACGAGCGATGCGTATACGGCCGTATTCGGGCGACTAATCCCAATACACAGAAAGGAATGGAGCGACGTCCACTGCAGGCGACAATGGGCGACTTGATTCGAGCGTACACCGGCGACTGATCCCATTGAAATGGGATCTGTCGCTCGTAGTCGCCGCTATGCAGTGCATGACTTAGAATGATATATACGCACTGAGGAGTATTTCAAGAACAAAATACCATTCCAAATGTGTTATGAGTATTCAATTCTCTTCTCTTGAGGATATTATAGACAAATTCCTCAAATATTTAATTAATTTAATACAGAAATGCAATCAGACGCTCATAAGCAGAGGTGCGTAGTGCATGGCTAGGAAAGATATATGCTCACTGAAAATTTTAAAAACTACGAAACATTATACAAATTGTATTTTAAGTATTAATATCTCTTATTTTGAGTGTTTCATTGACAAATTCCTGTCATAACAAATATCTACTGAATATAACAATCAAAATGTTATACTTTTGACACTAATTGAAATATAAATTCATTTGAACGGAAAAAGAAATATATTAAAATCTAAGGTTCACGAAACATTTTTAAGTAAACGAAGGACAATTATGAACATTAACGGAGCATTAGAAAAATATATAAAGTATATTTTGAGGGCTTCCAGTAAACGAACTTTCGTAATGCACTATCGATAAAGTTATCAATAACTTTGTAAAATAAAGAAATTTGTTGATAAAAGAAAATAAACAATATTACTTCCCCATCTACTGCAATTCATAGGTTAATGCTAGGAGGAAAATAGTCACAATGATATAACGGCTAAATTGGGCGAGAATATAAGTACAATTGTGGTTTTTCCTCAATAAATCAAGACTGAACTCGTATGAAAATTAATCGTCGATAAGAATATAATTGTGAAAAGAAATGAAAACATAACTCATTCATAAATGTTGTATCTTAGATATTGATCTTATAGTTAAATCTTGATGAAATTGTTTCTTTCTTTTGCCATTCCAAAATCCTTCGTTATTTTCGTCCTAAAAATTCCTCCAATTTCGAGGTTCAAGAGAAGGGATGTCTCTAGTAAGAACTATATGAATAGACTGGGAAATCCAGGTGAAAGCAAGGGTTCAGTTTCTAGGAAAAAGAAACTTGTTTGAAGGGAAGCAATAGAGGAGCTCCACGACACTGCGTGCAAAGTGCTATTAGTAGAAGGCTTGCTATTGAATTGAGTGTTGGAATTTCTTCTTCTTAAAACGTTTTAGTTTCCCAAGCGTTCCCGCAAAAATTGCGTGATCTCCTTGGTTAGCCCTGGGGTTAAAGGAAACCCCATTGTCTCCAAGAGTTCCACCTTTCTTCATTTGGACCCCTTGCGGAGTCTAGCTGCGAAGGGCCAAAATCCTCCTCGTCCATGAGGTGATTAACGAAGGCCGAGGTGGAATTTCCCACCCCGAAGTATCTCTGATGTTCTGCTGCACTCTTTCCTATCATTGTTCTCCCTCTCAGAACTCGGAGAAAATAGAGAAATTCCTAACCAAAGATTTAAGCAACTGTATGACCTACAATGTTGAAAATGGTATCCGATGGACCAAATTACAGGAAATACTTGATTTTCTTTTTGCTGAGTATACCTGCATTATATGTATTCTACACAGTATCTGTTGGTGTATAGCAGGGGTGCACTTCCAGCTATTCTAATTTCCTATTCGATTACTTCGATTATATTTCACTTGCGAAAAGAAAAATAATACATGTGACATTGCCTACTATTTTAAATTGCTATAAAATTATTGCGTTTAAACGTCTAGTTTCACCTTGTTGAGAATCATCGGGCACTTCTGCTAGTTTACTATACAATACTCGGATTTTCTATTATGGATACCCGAGTTTGGAGTTGAATAAAAACTAAAGTAGAGATCCCACAGGAAAACTAATTAGACCAAAATTTTGCATTGTTCTACAGGGTCCAAAAATTTTTAATACTATTACTTTTGTTACCAATTGAAGGACGAACGAAAAATGTGCCAGTTTTTTAGCGCTCTTTCACGGATTGCTCACTTTGAGCTTTTGTTTCTCATAAAGTATCACTTCAATCAAAATAAAACCTTTAGATGACATTAAGAAACATTATGAACTAAAATAAAAATTTTCAGTGTCTTTTTGTCATTAGATAAAAAGTTGTTATCGATATTATAAAACATCTTTTTTTCAGTAATTGGTGGACGTAAAAGTGTAAAGTTGGTGTTGTTATAAAGCTCTCGCAAAAATTTTTCAATTGGTATCATCAACGATATCTACAACTCAGCGATTTTTTTACACAAATTAATATTTATCGTTGCGGAAATCGTCACGAAATCAAGCACTGGCTCTAGAATACCGTTACAGCGACCGAGGAGCGGGTAGTGGATCACCCCTCTCACAGTGGATGACCCCTATCGCCTAAAGGTCCAAACTGACGTCGCCCATATATGCCGGTCGCTCGTAGTCGCTTCCAGTGGAAAATTGGCTTATATCAAACTAATCTAACAATGTTATTGATGTTAAACAAATGCCAGAGACATCAGTAAGCCTCTTCTTCCTCTGTATAACAAATAAATTATAATTTCTAATAATTATTCAAGCTTTGATCCAGTCACATTGTAAATACAGAAGAAGTCTGTTATAATGAGTGTTTTTTTGGCCGTTGTCCGTCTCACTGCAAAAGGGACGTCCATTATAACGAGTGGGGCATTTATATGTTCGTCTTGCAGGAAGCATATTTTGGAATCGTCAAATGACATGAGAGACAAAGTCCGACAACCCAACGGTAATCTGAGGCGCTATCTCTTCAAATGGCAGAAAAATGTTAAATGCAAAAATTATCGTCACCTAATTCATGCATTTGTTTTCCACAAGTCGCCTCACCCTTCCTCGGCAATGATACTTCAAGGAGCTTTGATTTGAAACTTCTCACGAGTTTCACTCTCCCCTTTATCCTTCAGTACATCTCATCACCACGTCTCTTGTTTCTTTTTGGGTACGACCAGTATAGTCAGCTCAAGAAATTTTAATGGAGTTCTTATCACATTGGCATCCACTCATGGGATTTTTTTTCATACAAAACTTGGCACCAAATCTTCTGATCCAGTATCGGTGGGAATATAGGAGATAAAAGCAGTGCTGATTTGGATTCCCAAGGTAATCTCTTCCCTTGCAACACCCTCATTGCTTATGAAGCGTGTGACTGAAAAATATCTCCAGAAAGCGATTTGATATTAATTAAGATTATCTAATAACACACCATTATTTATTGACGACTATGGAGCAAAAATTATTCACACTTTATATAGGAGGATGAAGTTTTGTTATTACGCAAGAATCAATAAAATAATATTACTCGAAAATAACGTAACATCACAAGTAATGGGCACCCCAAGATTCGAGCTTTGGATATTGAAATATAATTTGATCGCGAATGTAATGCACACCTTAAGATATGCGGGCACGCCATTTGCTGCACCTCATACGTCTTATACTGTACAGGCATACGCTAATATATATGTATATCTAAACGCGTTTACATTATACAAAATGCTGGTAGTCGTCTATGCCAAAGTCCAACTTAAGAGCCAATTAAAAATCGTTCATAAAAAAGTTTTATGGTATAGACAATTCTGTGTCAATTAAAAAATACCAAAATAATATTTTCGAGCAACTTTTGGAAAACTTCAAAATACTAGGTTGCAACATGAGAATTAAAAGGTGCATTTTCTGTACAGCCATCTTGCTGACTTCCTGACAAAATTTTGGTTTGTTCAATTGCAATTTCACCAAGATTTGACAATAATGGAGGCATAGTAACAGGGTAGAGGAGATGTACATCAATTTGTTGGCTGTTGGAGGAACAGATTGTCCACATATTGAACACTCCAGGAAAAGCAAAAATATTTACCTTAATTTGTATGTTTGCTGATTGGTAAAAGAACGACACCAAAGTAAGAGTCAGAGATTGGGTGTGTCACATTCCATGGTTATTTTGGAGGCCCTTTCTTTGCCTACGTCTCTTTCTTTAGCCCCACACATGCATAATGACCGTTACAGAGCTGGTGGTCTAACCGAAGTATGAGGTGACCATATGTAACCAATAGCCAGAGAGGTCTTGAAAGCATCTCTTTTCGGAGCGTTGGGTAGCAGATGACTGTCAGAAACAATAGTTCCTCATGTTCATTACTTGTGACAATAAACCTCTTCAAATCTGCACCTTACTCGTCATTTAACTTACTAGTACCTTACAAGGATCGACAACATCAGGTACAACAAACCTGCATCTTGCACTACTTATATGAACACAATTTGACTGAGAGTAACTACACATAGCCTTTGTTTGAATAAGGTTATTCACTGTGAACAGTATAATCGTAAATTTTCTTTTCTTTATTTACCTTAGTATGCACATCTTTTATGACTTTTGGGACAAAAAGAGGGCATCATGTAGCTTAAAAAGTTGACGTGATAGCGAGAAGTCATTTTTGGATCAGAATCCAAAAGTTAGTCAAGAAAAAATGTCAGAGCTAAGTCTACAAAATTTGCATTGCTTAGCGTTATTGATGCTAAATCTAATTGTAAGTATATTAAATCCTAATTATTAGTAACTTTTCATAGCCTACTATCAGATTTGTTTATATTTCACCATGCTAAATGAATTTAGGATTTTTTGATGAGTTTATTACTTAGTTGTGAGGAAGATCTTTGTTTGTGTTTTAATAATTTGAAAAACTCATTTTGTTTGGCATTCCCATAATATTGCATGAATGGCAAAACCACATTGCTGATTGCTATTTCTGTTTGATGGAGCTCAGATTTCTTGGTTGATGAGGACAATTTTGGGGTTTATTATTTAGCAAGAGATTTAGGATCAGAACAAAGATGGAGCTGAACTGTTAGGGTCAAGACTGAAAAATCTGATAACACCAGCAGACAGGTTACACAAAATATCCCTATTTCCTCAGGGGAGACGTCCTTTGGACTGAGTGGCCAATTCATGAGATGAGAGCCCACAAATGTCATAAAAACAACCTTGGCTCCATCAGATAAGGTTTCCACCTCCCCATATAAAATTTGTGCATCTGAACCAGCTTATTAAATCAATGCTTAAAGATAGGGAATGCTACAGATATCTTTGTTCCAAGTTCTCAGAACTTTCAAAAGTCAAGTTGATAGAGGAAGTTTTTACTGGCTCCAACATTGTTATCCGCAACTGTTATCTGATCCCCTCTTATATTTTAGTACAGTTAACTATAAATAATTTTTCTTATAACTGAAAAACAAAACAAAAACTATTCCTACAAGATATATTTAATTAGAGGTTTAAAATCTTCAAAAGTAGTATTTGTTGGCATTCCTACTCTAACTTACCAGTAGTTGGAGGAAGCAAGAAAGGAACTTTTAAGATACCCAAAGCGTTTTTCATTGGCAATGCCACCATCCTCAGGGGTCATAAAATACAAAGAAAAACCGGCAAGGTGTGTGGGGGTGGAGGGCAATTTCCTATCATGTATGAAAGGGGGTTGCAAAGCAAACCAGCGAGGTGAGTGTGGGGGGGTGGAACGAGAGGGGGGAAGGGCCCATGTCGCTCTTCATGATTTTCTCTATGTTCTGATGTATGATAAGGTTTTCATAGGCATTTGGTTTTGGGGATTTTTGTAACGATTTTTTCTATTTTAAATTTTCCAATGTGATTCTGTGATTGTTGTATATTGTGTCACACTGGATTTGTAAAATTGGTTACGTAGTGCGAGATGTATTCTTGAAAACGTTTCTCTAATTTTCGTTTTTCTGTAGATATACAGTAGAAGTCTGTTATAACGAGTAGGGCTTTATGATTCATTAACCAAGAAGGTGGAAATTCTATGACCAGGCATGTGAACAGAAGTAATGAGTGTTTCATATTAACAGTTTACCTTATGATCATTGATGGGTACTTTGTGTATTCTACCATATATTTCAACATAGAACTTGAGTTTTTTCTTTTTTGTTGGCACCAAGTACTGTCATTAGGTGACAAAAGTTTAGCACTAGGCGACATTTGTATCAGCTACTTTCTATGTTATTTTTGTACTGGTGTCTACTGCTATGTAAAGGCTACCCACATTATGGTGTAATATTGTGAATTTACGGAGTTCGTCCGTATCCAGTCTACATATTCAGTTACGTGGTTGTGGTTAATTGTGGCGTATTCAGTGCACAATCCTACTGCGTTACTTATTTGTAAACAGTTTTTCTCGCTCTTCATGATGAATAGTGTCCAATTTCTGAAAGGGATTAATTTTTCCTCTATTTCTGTTTCAGAAAAATGTGCAATAAAAGAAGTAGGGAGGCCTATTCCTTTGCTGAAGGCCTCCCTACCTCGGCCTTTCTATCTCAGAGTCAGAGTGGCAGAGGTAGGCAATACTGCAGTGTGTTTAAGCCACAGATATATGAGAGAAACAGTTGGATTTGCGGCTGTGACTCTTCCAATAGGCTATACTCTTTCCCTTGTTTGCTCTTTGCAAAAGACAAGGATGCGACCTGGACAAAAACAGGTGCTTTCGATTGAAGGCATTTATTTAAAAAAATTACAAAGCATCTATTGGACACAAGAATGCCAGTTTAGATTTTATGTATTTATTTTATTTAAAAAAATTAATTTTTCATATACCCCACAAACATCCATTTTCTGTACTTTTACAGTAAGGTATTAACAACAATCACACCAGACCATTTCCTAACCGGAAGAAACTGACTATCTGGGATTTGAACCTGGAACCACTGGGTTGGAGCGATACCATGACCGGTGGTTAGATCTTACAGTTTTGGGTAAAACGGTGATCAGAAATACTTCAACCTTGAATAAAAACAATATTAGGTAATTGATTTACTTTCTTATGATTATATTTGATTTTTCAACAAATAAATGGAACTTAGTTTAAAGGTATTTTGATCTTTAAAAATACGTACAAATAAATATGAAGCGGTAATTAAAAAAAGCTCAATTTTCGTGAATGTGGGATTTTTTTACAACAAAGTCATATTCAACCCGAAATATTTGTTTTCATATTTCTACTTCTTTTATCCGCGGTTGTTGTGAATTAAACTGCGTTCATGTAAGCAGAGGCAATATTCTAGTATGAGCCAGAATATTTAACCATAATCGCAGCCACTTAAAAATATACGAATTTTGAAGTGAACCCCTTTTTTTTAGTCACGCACCGCTTCCTATTATGGGACTAGAAATATACAATTTATTAAGGAGTTCTTCGTATAAATGAAGTTTCCTAAGGGAGGTTGGAAATACATGGGGTCTTAAGAGGTTATTCACTGGGCCAAAAAAATCAGTTTATAAGTGAGGTAGTCATATATACGAGGGTCGTGTATCCAAGGTTATACTCTATCTTCAAAACTCCAGAAATGTGGCCAGAATGAACTATTGTAAATTAATTCTAATTTAAGAGAAAGAATCCCGAAGATAACTAGATTCAGGTCAAGAAGTAAGAGGTTACTAAAACTTAAATATAAATGTTTTCTTTTTAAATATACAACTTTTAAGATACAAAATCATTGAGCTGGAAACCTATAGTGTGTCCAAGCTATGGATGTTTTCAGCATTACAAAACATTGGTTGTGTCAGGATTAAATCAACTTACGTAAAATTCAACAGTATACACTCTGTGATTCAAACAACAAGGAACGGTGTCTTAGCACAAAAAGATCGTGCACCTAGGAATATTACAAAGGAAGAAAGGACATGAAAAGTCTGATAAGACTTGCCGGTCAGTTGCTCTACCAATGAAACTATTGAACCAGAACATTCAAACATGACATTTGGGAGACTTTGTAGGCGTTGCGGCTTTGTCCTACTATGCAGCATTGTTCAACTGCAAAACATGGAAAGGCCTGTAAGTTTGTTTCAGAGGGGCTAAAGGTGACATCTATTACTCTTGAGAAATATCCCCTTGATATTCACTTATAAGCTTCATCCATTCTGCCTAATAATCTGAATATAGTTTCGATTAATCTCTCTCCTAAAGGTGTTTAAATTAGTAAACTTGAGAAGGTTTTAAACCACCCTCATGGTCTAAACAAAAAATTATGTGTGCAGACCAAAATTTAGGCAGTGGGTTGCCATAAATGCTTTTCAGTGTGTCACCCAGTAAGTTCGTAAGGCACCACATATAGCTTTTGCTTTCAAACCGTTTTCTGCATTACAGTACATGTGTCTGGATGAAGTCAACTTATATAAAATTCAAGGGTATACACTCAGTGATTCTTTCTAGCTTTCGACCCCAACAAGGAAATTCTTGTTTCATTTTATGCAGACAATGGCAACACCCTTTCAACTGGTCACTACTAAGATGATATGTATCGGTATTAGAATAATTGTGATTCAGAGAATGGATAAGAAAGGGAGATATAAGTTCACTGTAGATGAGCAGTATGTATTTTTATATTTTGCAGAAATGAAGATAAAACTATAAAAAGTTAAATAATTAATGCAATGGGTTAAATGAGCTACGCAGTAAAGAATTACAAAACTACATATATTGTGATGCGTTGCACTGAAGATTCTATGGCTAAAGGAATGTTTTTAAACCAGTTAATAACATTAACATTCTCACACTAATAAGTTAGAAAGTTTTATTATTAGCAGGGAGATATATTATTTAGGGAATTAAAGAGAAGATTACAGTCAACCTAACTATAGATTATAATAATAATAACAACAACCATACAAAGTATTCCTCTGAATGAATAACTGTTAAACATACAGAATTACTTGCATTCTTACTTTCGTACAGTATTGACATCACTTCCAAATTCGTAATAACCTCTTGACTAAGAATAAAATCTGACAAACGTCTGAAAATGGGTACTCACACCCAGGCCACTAGCTTCCATTGCAGTCATTATTCCTGTGCATCCGTAAGCCAATTCTTCAGCGATTAAACAGCCGTCAAAAACACCTGATCCCATGCCACCTGAAAGCAGCAAATTGCGATTATCACATCAATTGGGCAATACTTACTCCAAGATCAGTAGAACAAATAGCTGAAGCAATGCCACTGCATCCATAAGAAAACTCCTCTCCAATCATACAGCCATTGAATATATCCATGCCCAAACCACCTGAAACAATCATTTCATCACACCTCTACCATTGGTATTTCAAAAAAATCAAGTATTGAAGAGGATACACTCCATTTATAGATATTCTTATAATACATCTGCACTAATAGATCAAGTGACGGAAAACTAGTAACTTGTGAGCTACACAAGGAACTAGGAAGGTCTTTGGCACAAGAATGAGCTGCTTCTGCTTCACCCACCATTATCTCCAATTTTTTTGACTTGAAAACAACATTCGCAAACAAATGGATTGATGAGTGAATGGAGATAAACAAAATCCTATAGTAAAAATTGTATTTTTGGGAAGGTTTACATTACTTAGAAAAACAATGAACAAAAAGTATTTAGACTGAGAAATAAATTGGATGGTAAAGAGAAATATTTTTTCGTAAAATAGTTACAGACTAATGGAATACCACTCATATGACTACTATTGTAACTCAATATTCAAAGAGAATTTTATATACGACATATGGAAAACACAAAATTTTTAAAATGTTAAGTTGGTGTATATACATATGAAATGTATTTAATTTTACCTCACGTTTTACAAATTACAGCATTGAACCTTAGTGAATTGTAATTGACAATATCTACACTAATAGTGACTCATAGAAAACATAGATATTAGATACAAAAATGGGGCAGAAATAAACGTTCGTGAAAAATCATTTAACCACCTCATTATATAACTTTGAAAGATTCCTTTATGGAGGACACAAAAAAGAAAATCAAATGGGATAAAAATACGGAAAATAACCATAACCTAGACACCACAAACAACATACATACTGAGTTACACAGATTCGAGTTAAGACGATTCTGCAGAAACACGGTTAGTCAGACACATAACTTAATAAATACTTTAAACAATGCACATGCGCTTACAGTTAGTTATATACGTGTCCAATAGATGGCACAATGTTTGCAGAATACATAGCAGTCAGACATTGTAAATGTAATTTGTTAAATTTGTTTCTTTATAGTATGAAAATGCTTAAAATTACATGAAAATCTTAGTGCAAAGCAATTTCATAAAAACTAATGAAGTAAATAAATATCTTTAAGCCCTCGTTACGGCTGCAAAACGTAAGAGTGGTAACTATTAGCATTAATAAGAAATAGAATGCAATGATATTAGAAAATAAAGCGTAAATTATACAATTCAATTTAATTATGTAAAAGTAACTCGAATAATAATCACTGGAATAAAAAAGAACATTTATTAAGACAATTCACCTATAAGAATTGCTAAATTCTAATAATCTCTGTCCTCAAATTGGTCTCCCTTAATAAGATGCTGAGCATGTGCAGAAGGAACTGTAGCAAAAACATTTTTGAATCAGAGCATTTGCTGAAAATGTTTTCTGATGAGAACTCGCATACATTTATGTACACAGGGACGATTATTACTTCACACCCTCAAACACAAAATTCTTAAACAATGTTGTCCTAACTTCAGGGTGCGGCAGAACCAATTAAGAAGTTCTGAGGAGTTATAAAAAAAAACGGGTATATATAGAAAAAACGTTTTTATTTTGGAAAGAAGTTATTACATAAATATCATTCATACCATTTATTATATAAATGGTATTAACAATCTTTGGCAAATATAAAAACGTTTTAACTTTCTCCATAGTTTAGAGAGAGAGTTTACGTGAAAAAATTCGACTTCGAGATTTCAACGGAAATACATGTTTTGGGGTCCCTAGAACACGTTTTGACCATTTTCGGAATGATGCCTGTGTGCATGTGTGTGCTTGTGGGCGCTCTAAAGCGAAAACTATTTGCCGTATCATTACCAAACTTCATATTTAGCACTGTGGTGGGTGCTGTCAGAGTTGATTACTTTTTAGAGTAAATCGATTAACCAGAAGTCGAGCTTTATTCTTTGAAACAAATTTTCGTTTTCTCAAAGTATCTCTATAAATATTATATATATGTATGTTCTATTGATTATTAAAGTTTTGGAAAATGTAATTTATTATAATGTTTGTATTAAACATTTTTTTTATCACCGGTAGTTTAGGAGTTATTCATGAAATACTGATAAACCAGAAGTAGCTGATTATGTACTTTGGGGGAGCTCTAACATGAAAAATATTAGTCGTATCAACACCAACTTTCATACATAGTACTTTGGTTGGTGTTGTTAGAGTTGAGTAGTTTTTGGAGTAACTCCTTTAACCGGAAGTCAAGCTTTACTTTTCAAAGCTCGTTTCTGTTTTTGCAAAATATCTCTATCAATCTGGTATTTAGGTATCTATTATGTATAGACGCTTCTCCGGATATACCTATATATATATCTTGAAATATATAGACTTTTCTCCGGATATACCTATATATATATATATATCTATTCATATATATATACGAGTAAAATGTAGCTTGCATACTGCAAGCAGATCGACAACACTAATTTTATATCGGCAATATATCCGGATGGTCTTCAAAAGAAAAAAAAAATGGATTGTAAATATTCTAAAAATTCTCTGCAATTTTATCGTCAGGCATGGAACTCGGGTCTTACTGGTGAACTTATTATGCAGCACAACAGAAGATCTCCATCACTAACCATATGTGAATATTCAAGAAGAAATATTGGCTGCAACTGCCTGAAACGAAGTCCTACTTTTCACGAATGTAAATGGCTCTCTGGATTCGAACCAACGACAATCTAGGAAATCTAAAACATGTTTTTGAAATGTATCTATATGCCGAATTTCAAGTTTTAATATTATTGGAAAAGGGTTCAAAATAATTCTTAATAATCGGATCAGTTACTGATTGTAGAGACACCTGGTGTTGAACCCAGGACACATTGGTAGCTGTGAATGCACAGTTTGATTTGAAAGGACTTGATCTTAATTCATACAGAGTTTGAAGTCGATATCATGCCGGAAGTACCTAAAATTTGTTTCTGTTATCTCCGTAACAAATGCATTGAGGAATGTAAATGGCTCTCTGGGATCGAACCAAGGACCATCAGCGAATAAGTAAAATTTGATTATGAAATATGTTTGTGATCTCTAACCTCATGCCGTCGGGAAGGGGTCCAAAAAAAATCATAAAAATCACCACAATACATTTTAAATGGCCGATTTTTGCCCCAATCTAGCATCGAACCATGGACAATCTTCGAGGATGTCTTTTTGATTTTCTTTGGATATGCACGGCTTCTAGCGATCCCTCGAATTTCAACTCTCTACTTTTCCAGGAAATGCCTCAAAATAATTTTTGAAAATCCTCACCATGTATCCTTATGGAGAAAATCGCGACTTTGGGGCCTTCTGGAATCGAACCCATGACATTGAGGTTCAAAGTCGGCATTTTTCTGGAGGTTACATGTTATGGACAATACGTTGTAAACATTTTAAGTCAGTGGCACTTGTGGAACATGTTTAGAATTTTGATCCCCTTTATATAACTTATATATAAGTACGAGTGCAATGTAGCTTGCATACTGCAAGCAGATCGACAACACTATTTTCATGTCGGAACCATATAGGGACGGCCATCAAAAGAAAAAAATGGATTGAAATTTTTCTTAAAATTCGCTGAAATTCCATCGTCTGGCATCGAACCCGGATCTTTACTGTGAACTTACTATGCAGCACAATAGAACATCACCATCTCTAACTATGTGTGAAAATTCAAGCAGAAATATTGGCTGCAACTGCCTCAAACTTCGTTCTACTTTTCACGAATGTGAATGGCTCTGTGGATTCGAACCAAGGACGATCCTGGAAATCTAAAAAATGTTTCTGAAAGTTATTTATGATCTCTATCTATATGCTGAATTTGAAGTTTCTATATTATTGGCAAAGGTTTCAAAATAATTCCTAAAAATCGGATCAACTTCTGATTGTAGAGACACCTGGTGTCGAACCCAGGACACATTGATAGCTGTGAATCCACTGTTTGATTTGTATGGACTTGATCTTTCTATATGCAATGTTTCATGTAGATAGCATGCCTGGAAGTACCAAAATTTTGTTTCCGCTATCTCCATAAGAAATGCATTGAGAAGTGCAAATGGCCCTATGGGATCGAACCAAGGACCATCAGCGAACATGTAAAATTTGATTACGAAATATATTCATGATATGTATTTACGTGCTGAGTTTCAAGTATCCATGTTATCGGGAAAGGATAAAAAAAAAATCTTTAAAATCGACGCAATGCATTTTAAACGGCCGATTTTTTCACCGACCTAGCATCGAACCATGGACAATATTCGCAGATGTCTTTTTGATTTTTGTTGGATATACACGGCTTCTAGCGGTCCCTTGAATTTCAATTCTCTACCTTTCCGGGAAGTGCCTCAAAAAAATTTTCGAAAAATCCCGCCATGTATTCTTATGGGGAAAATCGCGACTTTGGGGCCTTCTGGAATCGAACCCATGACACTGAGGTTCAAAGTTGGCTTTTTCCTGGAGGTTACACCTTATGGCCAATATGTCGTAATGTAACATGTTACGTTCTACGCTACGAGTAACGAAATCCAACTTGGAAAAAGATCGCTATTTCGAAGTAAGGAGGTAATATTTCTCCGTGGGACCGGGTTACTCGTTCTATATATGAAGGATTTCGAATAAAAGAGGTACGAAGTAGAGAGGTTTTCCCTATGATAATACACTGCACGGTGCCGGGACTCAGCCATTATTTCTATATAGAGAGGTTTACGAATTAAAGAGGTTCGATAGGTCGAGGTTTTACTGTACAGTCAAACCTCGCTTAACGAGCACCTCGCATAACGAGTGATTCGCATAACGAGCTAAACAAAATGTAACAAATTGACTCGCTTAACGAGCGATGTTTCGCAGAACGAGTGACGAGGATACATTGCGGTGCCACATCGAGGTTCCTGCCGGCATCTTGGCTATCAGTCTATATTCAGGGCTCGTTCAGCTAGCATCTTACTGTCGCTTGCGAAAGTTGTATCCGGACAAATTATTGTGTATTTTTAGTGCAGAGTTTAAATATTCTTCCCCAAAGAAAATGCCACAAGAATAAAGGAGTAAGAGAAAAAAAATCACCATAGAAGTCAAATAATGCAATGCAATAGTATGTGAAAAATATAGAACAATTAGTTTGGTTTCACATGCATGTAAAATATTACTAATGATAATTCTAAAGAGAATTAAGAAGCAAACTGAAGACAAAATATCAGATGATCAGTATGGTTTTAGGGAAAAGGAAGGAACACGTGATACTATATGGAGTTAAGGCTAATTTTGGAAAAGAATCTAAAAGATCATAAAAACACCTTTTTAGGTTTTATAGATTTCGAAAAGGCATTTGACAAAGTTTACCAGAAAGTTTTAATACAAATGTTACATAAAATTGAAATAGATACAACTGCCTAAAAATAACTCAAATAATGTATAGAAACCAGGCAGCTGCTTTCAGAATAAATTCCGAACTGACAGAATGGTTTGAATTAAAATGTGGAGTAAGACAGGGGTGTATGATGATACATACGACAGATATATCGTATCATCATACACCCGATGAATATTCTAAAGGAAATAAGGTTAAATAATAGACTTTTATTTTACCTTTACAGTGAATAAGTTATAGGCAAGCATTAGAAGAGATTAAGGGTATATGTATAGGAGGAAGGAATTTCAACAATATAAGGTATGCAGATGATATAGTAATCATGACATCTTCAAAAGAGGATTTAGAGTTAGCAATGCAAAAAGTTTATGAGGTGGGAGCAAAATTTTGATTGAAAATGAATACCAATAAAACAAAAGTAATGATGGTGGCTAGTAAAAAGAGCAATATTGACTGCAATATAAAAAAATGACAAACCAATAAAACAAGTCCAACAGTTTAGATATCTAGGAAGTTTAATGTCAGACGATTGGTAATGAAATAAAATCAAGAATTGGAATGGCAAAGGAAATGTTTTGGAAATACAAGGACCTAATGAGAGGAGAGATCAACATGAAACTAAAACTGAAAATGTTGAGGTGTTATGTTTGGAAGTAAGGAAGAGAAAAAGAGGGAAACCAAGGATGGAATGGTTGGACAATTTAAAGAACTGGATGGATATTAACAAATATGAGGAAATGAAAAGGAAAACAAGTTGTAGAGAAGACTGGAGATCCATGAGAGCTTACCTCCTGATAGTTGAAGCTACCAATTGATGATGATGATGATGATAGAAGTAAAACGTCAAATCATTGAGAAGCAGGATCGAGGTGTGAGCATGGCTTACCTAGCACGTTCATACAATCGGTCCACATCTACTATTTGCACTATCCTCAAAAACAAGGATAAGATTAAGGAGATTGATGCCTCAAAGTGGGTCACAAGAATTTCTACGCATAGCCCACGTATTCTAGACGATATTGAAAGATTGCTTCTCATATGGATCAATGAGAAGCAAATGCAGTGCGACACTATTAACGAAAACCTAATTTGTGAGAAAGCGAAACTTATTTTTTGCCGACCTCATTAAGAAGACTCTAGGATCATCAACGGACAAAGAAGAAGTATTCAAGGCAAGCCATGGATGGTTCGAAAAGTTTAAGAGAAGAACTAGCATCCACAGCGTTGTGAGGCACGGAGAAGCAGCAAGCTCAGACATAAAGGAGGCCGAGAACTTCATCGGCGTATTCAAGAACCTTGTGAATTCTGAGGGTTATCTGCCGCAGCAGGTTTTTAATTGTGATGAAATGGATCTCTTTTGGAAAAAGATACCGAAGTGAACTTTTATAACAGCAGAAGAGAAGGCATTGCCAGGTCACAAGCCAATGAAAGACAGTCTCACGTTGTTGTTTTGTGCAAATGAAAGTGGCGATTTGAAAATTAAACCGCTGCTCGTTTACCATTCGGACAATCCGTGAGCCTTCAAGAAGTATTAAGTCCAGAAGTGCAGGCGAAATGTCATATGGAGGTCCAACAACAAGGCTTGGGTGACACGTTACCTTTTTATAGAGCGGATCAATGTAGTGTTTGGTCCTTCTGTAAAAAAATATATGTTTGAGATGAATTTGTCACTCCGTGCCTTGCTTGTTATGGGCAACGCTCCTGCACATCCGCCAGGCCTAGAAGAAGACCTCCTTGAAGAATTTAAAATAAATAAGATCCAATTCCTGCCTCCTAACACCACTCCTTTACTGCAGCCAATGGATCAGCAGGTCATTTCAAATTTTAAAAAGCTCCACACTAAAACTCTCTTTGAGCGTTGTTTTGAGGTAACTGAAGGAACCAATCTCACTCTCAGAGAGTTTTCTAAAGACCACTTTCACATCGTTGCCTGCCTCAAGATGATCGACAAGGCATGTGAGGGGGTCACCAAGAGAACCCTTATTTCTGCATGGAAGAAGCTATGGCCGGACAGCGTTGTCGAACACAACTCCGAGGAGTTTGAGCAAGTGCCTGCGGAGCCGGTAGTTGACGAGATCGTGTCTCTGGCCAAGATTATGGGGCAAGAGGTGGATAGCAACGACATCGACGAGCTAGTGGATGAGCATAGCCAGGAACTGACCACCGAAGAGCTTATGGAGCTGAATTCTGTGTCACAGCAAGAATTTGTGGAGAGTATTTCGTCAGGGGAGGAGGAGATAACAGCCTCAGCAGAGCAACAACCTTCCAACAAAATTAGGGAGATATTAAAAACATGGGAAGCTGTTACATCGTACGTTGAGAAGCATCACCCTAATAAGGCAGTAGCTATGCACGCTGCAAATTTATTTAACGATAATGCTGTGTCTTATTTTCGCAAAATTTTGAAGCATAAGCAGAGAAAAACCTCTCTAGACAACTTCCTAGTAAAAAAGGATATATTATAAATTATATACTACATTATTATAAATTTTTTCGGAATGGAACGCATTATCCTATTTTACATTGATTCCAATGGAAAAAATTGTTTCGCTTAACGAGTGTTTCGCATTACGAGTAAGATTCTGGAACGAATTAAACTCGTTAAGCGAGGTTCCACTGTAGTGCAAACATCAATACAGTATAAACACATGTATAGAGTCGAAACTTCGATAGCGGATTGGTGGAACATTTGACGAGCTATATGGAACCAGGGTGAGCCAAGGATATGGCCGGCCCTACACTATGGGCCATGCCAATTAGTAGTTTTGAACCTGAATCTAGTGTGCTGTTGATTCTATGCGCACCCTGATTTTTGAGCGAAAAAAAGACCCAAAAGAGTTTGTGTAGTTAAAAAAAAACCCTACAGTTCCATTCTGCCGCACTCGCTGCTCCTGGATTAAAGCGGACAGAGGTTTAGTATTTGAAATCGGCTTAACAGAATTAATGAATTAAACAGAAGAATGAAACTTGGCTGAAACACCATTGGAAGGATCTTGCATATTCTGAAGTAAAGAATGCCAATGGGTTTGAAGAGGAAGGTCTTCAACCAATGCATTTTACCTGTCCAGACCTATGGTAGTGAAATTTGGATGTTCAATGCAGCAATAACCCAGCGACTTCAGACAATGCAAAGGAGCATGGAGCGCTGTATGCTAGGAATCACAAGAAGAGACAGGCAGCAACAATAGGTTAGGACAATGATTCGAGAGACAGATATTACAGACAAGTTAAGATCACTTAATGGAGATGGGCTGGCCATCTGGTGAGAAGAAACTACAAAACGTTAGATATCTGCAGTTCTCAACTGGATATCAAGATAAGTGAAGAGACCAAGAAGAAGACAGGTGGAATAGAGACATCATCAAGTATTTAGGTACATTGTGGCAACAAGAAGCTCAGGACAGAAAATTGTAAAGTTCTTGATGAGGCCTACTTCCAACACTGAATTGAAAATGATAATTATCTCATTTCTCAACAAAATGGTAATTTAATGTCAATGAATCGATTTGCTCAATATTTTCAAATTATATATGTTTAAACAGTTCCATACTTCGGAAAATTGATCCAGTTTTTAATTTGAATTATTTCAGTGAGGAGTGGAATTGTGGTCATAAAAGAGTCATTTGATCATATTTTTGCAACAAAGAAGAAAGCATTGTTGAATTGCAAGTGGAATTCATGTAAGGAGTCTTAAGTAGCATTGACAAACTAAAGGTAAAAGGGTTATTACCACAATGTGCTGGAATGTGTCCATTCATAAGGCCTAGAGACCAAGCCTTCTTCACTATGTCCCATGGATAAGCCATTGTTTTATCATATTCGGCTGCTTTCGGAATGATCTCTTCACGGGTAAACTTCCTGGCAAGCTCTTGGAACTCCCTCTGCGTGTCATTGAGCTCTGCAAATAGAATAAAAATAAAATAATCAGTCATCATGATTCATGTGACCTTCTTTTTAGAGTATGCAGGAAAGGAGACCACTGTAAAAAGCAACTCGGGCATTAAACTACTCCCAGCTACATCAACAAAATAAGACATGACTTTCCTCTTCCTATTGATGACTTTTTTGATAATACTCTTTTTAATATTGTTGAAAAATTGGGGAAGCCTGTTGGTATAAAGGGGAATGGCTCACATATATGGGCCGATAGACCAATACTTCTCGTTTGTTTTAAAAAAATCACTTTGGTTGATAAGTGCTCCCATATACCCTGTTTTTCCACAGATTATGTCAAGGTATGGCGATGATACAAACAATAAAGTCACAACAGTCATCACCCAACTACTGTTACTTTCATCAACCCCTTTCAATGAACTGCACATCCGTAAGCACTCAACACTTTCCACCTCTTGCCCAAAACTTTCCCTTTGAATTTACTTGTATCAGCTCATCAATAAATTAATTTTGTTTTCCTCCTTTCAATAGTGGGGTTCTCTGATTTAATTTAACATCTATTCAGTAGTTTTATTGGTGATTTTCCTCAAACCCACATTTCAGGAGCTATTATTTTCTTATTTACCAAACTCCATGTTTTGCAATCATAAGTTTTGACATTCCATAATAAAATTTTAATAAATTTCTTCTTTGCGACCATGGAGAGGTGGTTGTTTGCTAACAAATTCCTAAAAAGTACCAAGCAGTGGATTCTAGCAAATTTCTGTCCTTTTGAAAACATGTTTTGACTGAGGTTTTCTTTTTTAAAATTGTAATTACACCATCATTGGTTAAATTTATATATTTTGCCATTGTTGGTTATATAAAATAGCACTACTCCTTTGCACCTTCACTGTTGATGTATGGACTAGACGCCGTTATGATTTTTGTCAGCGGCGGCGTAACGGCGTGAACGCTGACTGCTTAATCGTCGACGGCGTAACCAGCGGCGTGTAAAATTTTGTTTGTATACGGCAAAAAAAAAGGCGAATAACTCGAGAATATCTGAGAGTACATTATTACAATAATATCATACCAATAAAGACAATGTAGAGCTATCTTGAATATACAGCACAGTGGGCTAGAAGCGAAAAAACAAGGCAAAAAATCCTTTTCTTGAGTGCTGACTTAAGTACTGGCAATTCTAAAATTAAATCCTGCCTATTACTACCAAATTATTTACGCTGATTTCTACCTATTAAAATTCCACAGGTGGTCAAAATTGGCCAAAATTGACGAATAATATAAGGCTTAGATTTTTGCAAAATTCTTCAGCCTCAAACCAAACCCAAATGAGCAGAAACATCAGGAAAAAATCAATACAGTATTAAATAATCAACCCTTAAGCTTAATTATGATTTTTTAAGTGATCACAGTTGAATTTTTGAATTATTGCATCACTTCCATCAGATCTCTGAATATAGCTTCTGCTGGTGAAATACTCACTTCATGCAACATGTCTTTTAAGTTATACTTCTTTCTCTTATCCTCTCTCGGACCCTCCGATTTAAGGAAAATGAGCTCACATAATACGCTGTCTGGAAATATTATATGCAGAACTTATTGAGGTATGGAAATGCGAAGTTTCAAAGTTCACACTCAAAACACATTTCCTTATTCTTGGCCAGCATTTTTCGATTCTAGCTCGCTCTGCACCGTAAAGGGGTTAATTTGGCAATACGTTGCTTTCCTTATTTTCACAAAAGCATGCTTCTTATAATTACGCTACATTACTTTAAGAACGTTTAAAGAGTGGTATTACAAATTGGGCACAAATAGCCAAGAGAATGTCGATCAATGGATGTACTATTGTTGTGAATTAGTTTAACATCACATTTGCGCCGCATTTTCAAGTATGGAATCCAGGAATAGACGTTCAATTGAAATTTCCAGAAAATAAAAAATGTATATTTGATGAACGCAAATCAAAAAATTTAAGTTTAAACAAACTAAAAGAATAATAAGCAAATGAATGAATGAGAGGAGTTTAAAATGAATATATTAATAACATTCAGCAGTAGGTTACATTCTGTCAACAAAATCTTTGCACCACGCATAGTTCTCATGGATGAATACCATTTTATTCAATCTCTGTGGCTCTAGTCTGCTTTTCTTATCGTTGAGAGAGAGCCCGCATATACTAAAACTCCTCTCAATGGGAGTGCTGGTTGCAGGAATACACTATGTTCTAATAAATATATTCGAATCGATTATAATGTTTTAGAACTCTGGATTAGACGTTTTTTATAAATCAAAAGATGCTTCAATTATTAGGAATTGAAAGTAATCCAGATAAATACTGTTGTACCCTATGAAGAAAATTCTCTTATGGGAGTTAACATTTTGGTTTACATGTATGTTCAAGATGGTTTTTATAAAAATATTCATAGAAATTATGATACGTAATGAATACACATTACTTGCCATTACTAAAGCCCATCTTATCTCAAACAGACCCATGTTCATCAGAGAGATTGATGCACGTAGTAGAAATATACGCGTTGAAAGAGAAAGTTAGCCTAAATTAATTTTAATATTATACCACATGGATATACAGTAATTGAAAACTGTTCAGTGAAATTTAATTATAGTTAATTATTATCATATTTACAAGAAAAATAAGAAAAGAAAAATATTTAAAATGAAAAATTTGGAAATTCGTAGCGAATTTGTTTGTACTTGTTCTTTAAATACTCACTCTCATTTCAGAAACGAAAAAGTTCTTATTCTTGATAATTTGCTTCCTTTTATGATATTTTTTTGATACTTTTAAATTTCCTGGTAAATATTCTAAGAAAATACATCCTGAAAAGTTTGAAGGGAATGTCAAGAGGTTTGAAAAAAATGCGTTCAAAAAAGTAGTTGCCTACTACTTTTCGCTATATACTTAACGAAGGGCACGTTAACAGCAAGTAACGTGCCCTTATAAAAAAAAACAGAGATCTTCTCTCAAGATGGCCACGAAGGATGTGGCCGAAACGTCGCTTTTATCCGAAGGCTGCACCCGGCTGGAGACCAGAGAACTATTCCTTCAGCAACTACGCTGGGAAAAACAGAGATCTTTTCTCACATTCTTCTACGGGGAAGAAATACAGCACAGCGTTCGGTTGTTCGAGCAGCTGCGGAAGAAAAGGGCCAAACTCCTGTGCTCTTTGGCCTTTCTTCAGAGGTGCCGAAACAATAACGTTATTCCTGTTTTCGCAAAGATTCGACCCCCGGTAAAGTCACCGGCAGCGGATCGCATTGCCAGACGAGCAAGTATCGCTATCGTAAGGGAACGCATCCATTACACCAGGTATGCGTTACATAAGAATGCCTGGTCTGTATTCCCTCTCCATCTTAGACTGGCAGCAGAGCTATCACCAAGAGATTGGGAATATGTCGACAAGGCCACTACCGCCCAAGAACAACTGCTTAGGAAGAAAGCGACTTTGAAGCAAACCAACAAGTACGATCGACTAACCGTCCCAAAATCCACAGCAACACCCCTGGATCCAGATCGGATAGTCATAAACCTACTCGGGGAAAACATAGATGAGGACACCAAATCGGTCTTAGCAAAAGGACTAAACTTCGCCCCACCCCCGAGGACAATTAATTATAGCAATTTCATCGGAGCGGTGGAACCTGCGATTCGACCCCTTCCCCAGGAGATCTCAGAGGAAGTAAGGAGTCAAATCACTTTAGCCCTAAAAGGGCCGTCCCACCTAAGCCCAATATCTCTAAGGGAGAGAAGGACGCACTGCAACGACTGAAGGATAATCCTAACATCGTGGTCCTACCTGCCGACAAGGGGAATGCAACAGTCCTTCTAAAATTAGAGGCCTACCATGAGAAGATCCGTCTAATACTCGACGACCCAGCATTTCAACGGATACAACGGGACCCAACTGCATCTATAGTGAGAAAAACTTCTTTCCTGCTCAAGAAGACAGGCCTCCCGCCGGAAACATGTAAGAATCTACTTCCACAAGCCGCCGTGCCCCCCAGACTGTATGGCTTACCGAAGATCCACAAGGAAGGGATTCCATTACGGCCAATCGTGAGTGCAATTAACTCCCCAACATACTCCCTAGCCAAATATTTATCAAAACAACTATGTCCACTTGTGGGGAAAAACAAACGCCACATCAAAAACTCAACGGATTTTGTGAGTAGAATCAAGGGAATTAAAATAGAACCGGAGGACCTAATGGTGAGCTTTGATGTAGTCTCTCTCTTCACCCGAGTGCCCATCAAGGACACGCTCAAGATGTTGGAGCAACATTTCGATGTAAGGATAGTAAATCTATTCCATCATGCTCTCAATTCCACGTATTTCTTGTATAAAGGAGAGTATTACGAACAAACTGACGGTGTAGCAATGGGATCGCCACTCTCACCTGCGGTTGCAAATTTCTTCATGGAACAGTTCGAGGAGGAGGCGCTCAGCACAGCACCATGGCAACCAAGATGCTATTTTCGCTACGTGGATGACACGTTTGTGATATGGCAACATGGACGAGAAAAACTGGGAGATTTCCTCAACTATCTGAACGGCAGGCACCCTAATATCACCTTTACAATGGAGATTGAAGAAAACGGCCAACTCCCATTCCTGGACGTCCTCGTAGGAAGAAAATCGGATGGCACCCTAAGGCATAGCGTATACCGTAAGCCTTCGCACACGGACCTTTATTTGAATGGCAGCAGTCACCATCATCCGGCTCAATCAAATTCCGTCCTCACAACCTTATTCCACAGAGCATATACCATTTCGGACCAGGAAAGCCTTCCCGAAGAATTAAAACATCTAAGGACGACGTTTCTACAAAACGGATACCCACAGAGGGAAATAAACCGGGCCCTTAAAAAGGCCGTTTGCGGTCCAGGAAGTAAAGAACCGGAGGAGAAACCAACAGCCACTGCCTACCTCCCGTACACAGCCCCGGTGTCCAGAATCATTGCGAGGATACTGGCCAAACATAACATCAGGTCCATCCACATGCCCCCTAGAAAATTGGGCAGCCAACTGACAAGAGTAAAGGACAAACTTGGACTAAAGACCCCTGGAGTGTTCCATGCGAGTGCGGGGCTGCTTACATTGGAGAATCTGGCTGGACCATCGAAACCAGAACACTCCCGCCACATTCATCTTCAACAACCGGAAAATTCGGCCATCGCAGAACACTCCCTTGAAGAAGGACACAACATCAACTTCAGCCAGACGAAAGTACTGTGGAAAGCCCCTTCGTTCTGGGATCGGAAAATTAAAGAATCGATTGAGATTCAACTAGAAGAGAACAACTTTAACAGAGACGAAGGATTCAGCCTACACAAAACGTGGCAGCCGATCATCAGACAGATTGCCGAGAGACGACGCGTTGGCACCCGCCAGTCATAGAAGTGGAAAGGGGAACCGAGTCCCCCCTATATAAGGGGACCAACTTGGAGCACTTGCACTTCGTTCCTGAAGATGGCCACGAAGGATGTGGCCAAAACGTCGCTTTTATCCGAAGCCTGCACCCGGCTGGAGACCCGAGAACTATTCCTTCGTGCCATTATAAGTTTCGAGCAAATCCGTTTCTCAGAAAACCTTGCATTTCTCTTGTAAGATGAACCGAGATGAAAGTGAGAGAAGATAATAAGACACTAGAAACATTACTAGAGGTAAAGAAGGGCTTTTGTGTGTGCAGCAAATGAAGTAAAACAAGGATAGGGAAGCGTGCAATATGTCCCAAGTGCAAGAAGGCCCTTCATGGTGCATGCATAATGTTTAACTAATAATTGCAATAACTAAAATGGGAAAAAAATATTGAAGACTAAAAATGATTTAATAAAATTTTCATAATCGTTATATTTTGTAGCTATAAGTTTAGTAAGAATAAATAAATAAACATGGCATCATGGTATAAGAATTAGCTATTGTATACATTTTTGTCCAAAAAAGTACATTTTCACCAAAGACGCCTTGGCATTCTACGCACACACCATGTAATCATCGAGGCTGGCACTAAAAGGGTTTAAGGATGGGATTAAATCCCAGATGTATCTCTGAGTGGCATTTCAATGTAAGAAAGTTAAGTAACTTTCCAGTTAATGTTCGACACAATGGGCGTCGATGGAATTTTTACTGCCAGGTTAAATCAAGATCCACTTGAAAACTTATTTTCAGTGATAAGACAAAAAGGAGATTACAATAGTAATCCCAAGGTTAAGGGATTTAGGACAAGTTTTTGGCAGGTCTCTTTACAAAGTTTAATAAAACCTCCTACTACAACAAATTATGATTTAGATGAAATCCTTGAGATTCTCACGGAACCAGAAATAGTTAATAGATATGAGTCCATGAATTATTCGAGAACAACCAAAGAGAAGAGTATGGAAACTGCCTCTGAGTCTTCCGAGAATCTTTCTGAGGATCCTCCTATGCGAGTGAAAGACCCTTCAGGATTGCTCTGAGACGTACTTCTCCGGATATTTGGTGAAAAGACTGACTTCAAAATTTGCATGCCAGAAATGTAAATATGATTTCACTGGTGATCGGAAACTGCGAGACACCTCACAACTACTCATTCTTCACAAGAACTTTCCCGATTAAAAAGATATACATACTGGCCTGGTTTATCCTTCTGAGAACTTCTACGTCATAACTAGATTGACATTTGATGTATTTAAAAATCACTTCCCTAAAATTGCCTATCAAAAAAATTTAAAAAGATATATGTTATGTAAAGTGGAGACGAAATGAAATCGGAAGAACAAAACCTACGATGATGAAGAACTCCAAGCTGTGAAGCTCATGTAAATTATGCTTTCGATATACATTTCAGTTGCTTGATTAAAAAAGTGGATGCTTAAAAGTAAGTCCAAGGCTCGAGATAGGATGAGGATTTTATCAAATAAATAAAAAAAATTAAAAAATAAATTTCTTTTTTCACTAATGCTGTTAATACCCTATCTTCAACTGTGAACGATTCATCCTGTTCATTATGGCATAGTGCAGTTTTGTACTATTAACACTGTCCTATGAATGCCGTGTGAAGCTAATTACTCTATCCTGTTATTCAGTCTGTATGGATTCATTATCGATCTTCCAGAACATCTACTCTGTACTCGAAATAAAATGAATATTCGTCATTATCATCGACAAAAATTAAACAAGATTTTCCAACCATACATGATAAATCGGTGAACAGTTATTAAACGTCAACTAAAGAAATGTTGGAGAAATGAATCGGAGAACTTGAGGAGGAGCCGCTCAGCTTTGAGTGGTGTTCATATCATTTTAATCTGAACACAGCTGCAAGCGATAAGCTCTGGCTCGGTGGCCAGGCGAAGAAAAACTAAGCTGAGGTCATCTATCGAGGAAGAAAGGGATGAAAAAACTCGTACCATTTAGTCCCATAAGCTCAATCAGTTGAGGCTTTACTGAGTGGAAGTTCAAATCCATTGTTAAAATATTTATTTTTACAAGTAAAAATAAAATTAAAAAGTTACTATTACACATCCACCAAAACGCTAAAAACAACGACCGGTTTCGGCACGTTCGGCCATCATCAGGTACTGAACAGGTTACACACGGCTATATATAAGTAAGTTAATGTAGGGGGGAAGGTATTGAAAGTGGGGTTGTAGAACGGCAAGGGAGGGTGCATAAGAGGATATTTGGAATGTAGTCGTTAGTGAGTGTTTTGCCAGATAAACGGTGAATCAGAATCTGCCGCATCTCATGGAATGTCATCTTATGTCCTTTCTGCAATTTGTGAAGAATAGTGGGTTGAAATGAGGATGAGTGTTTACTTGTAAGGAGGTGTTTGGCGAAATGAGAGTTAAATGACTTATTTTCAAAAGCCCTTTTGTGCTCATTAGCACGCACTGAAAAACTACGACCAGTTTGACCAATGTAAATTCCACCGCAATCATAACATGTTAACTTATATATACCAGAATGTCTAAGGGGCTCAAATTTATCCTTTTGATTGTTTAAGAAATAACGGAGGTTTTTAGGGTTGTAAAAAGCGGGTCGGACATATTCTTTGGGAAATAAATTGGCTATTTTTAAGGAATGGTTATCAACAAAATTGAGCCTACACCACTTCGGGTGGTCTATTGCGGAAGGTGTAGCGGATGAAAAAATATTTCCGATAGATATTTTCCTCAGCTTCTTCTGAAGGAGCCTTTCAATTAAATCTATTTGATAGCCATTGGCGACAGCGATTTGCTTGATTATTTGTAGCTCTTTCTGAAAATTTTCAGGGGACATAGGAATGTGTGTTAGTCTGTGAATTAGGGATCGGAAAGAAGATAATTTCTGAGAGGGATGATGGTTAGAAATAGCTGGAATGGTATGATCAGTGTAGGAAGGTTTACGATAAATGGAGAAAGAAACTTGACTATTGAAATGATGGAGTGAAAGATCCAGGTAATTGAGTTTGTTATCATTTTCCAATTCAACTGAAAATTTAACCGATGGGTGAAGAGAATTAAGAAAATTATGAAACAAAGACAACTGACGTTCACTCCCAATCCAAATACAAAAAACGTCGTCAACGTAGTGAAACCATCGAAACACATATTTTAGAAATTTACACGAGGAGTTAAAAAGGTTTTTTTCAAATTCGTCCATAAAAATATCAGCTAAAATAGGAGACAAAGGTGAGCCCATAGATAATCCATCCTTCTGACAGTAAAACTTATTGTTAAACAAAAAATAATTTTGGTCCGTACATACACTGATTAGAGAGATAAGATCATTCACCGCAACACTGTCCATTTGCGATTGGGAAAGGCGGTCTTTGAGCACTGATAACACTTCCGGAACAGGCACATTAGTAAACAAATTGGCAACATCAAAAGAAACGAACTTTGAATTAGGGGGAATTTGCACATCTTTCAGTTTCTTCGTTAATTCTATGGAGTTACAAATTCCAAACTTCGCTGTAAATACGTTGGAGTTTTTTAAAATTAAGTTCAGCTTTCGTGCCAATCTGTACGCAGGGGAAGACACACACGACATAACAGGTCTAATGGGGATATGTTCCTTATGTAATTTCGGTAATCCATATAGTCTGGGGGGTAATGGATTTGGCGAAAAGAGAGTCAAATGACTTATTTTTATTTTCAAACACCTCCTTACAAGTAAACACTCATCCTCATTTCAACCCACTATTCTTCACAACTTGCAGAAAGGACATAAGATGACATTCCATGAGATGCGGCAGATTCTGATTCACCGTTTATCTGGCAAAACACTCACTAACGACTACATTCCAAATCTCCTCTTATGCACCCTCCCTTGCCGTTCTACAACCCCACTTTCAATACCTTACCCCCTACATTAACTTACTTATATATAGCCGTGTGTAACCTGTTCAGTACCTGATGATGGCCGAACGTACCGAAACCGGTCGTTGTTTTTAGCGTTTCGGTGGATGTGTAATAGTAACTTTTTAATTTTATTTTTACTTGTAAAAATAAATATTTTAACAATAGTCCCGTAAGGTTAGCCCTCTAGTACAGTTACTCTATGCTTCTGCCCAAACAAGGGTAATGTAAACAAATGATAGAATAAGGTTCTTAACATTACAATCATTTTATATCTAAGGATGCCATTTTCTGAGATCATAATATTTCACCGAACTTAGAAGAGATTGTAGCAGGTATGTAGGAATAAAACTGGACCTTGGTCTTTCAATTCAATCACAAGAAATTCAAGGAAAATTGACGACACTGTGTTCATCGTAGAATTCATAGATATGCTCTCTAAATAAAAACAGGTTGCAGTGAATATGATGTGTGTAGGTATGCTTCTCACTATCAAGCTTTTCATAAAAAGAATGCAGTTATTTATTAGAGGCTTTACAATACAACTGGAAAGAGACAAAATCAATGATGCTTCGTGGCTTGAAGTAGAATAAGGTCAATTTGGATAAACAATTTCTTCAGGGATCTTACTCCTTACAGAGGTGTTTAAGTCGATCCCCATATAAAGTTCCTATCTTTTAGAAATCCAGTGCAAAAAGTATAGTTTTCTCAAATTAATATATAATGATAAAATTATACCCACAGCAGATATATTTTCAAGAAAATTACAGTATTTCTTTTGAGATCAATTATATTATGTCAAAATTATTAATAGAAAAATTAATAAACAGATTCGAATAACATAATTCAACAATACTTTCGAAAAATTTCAACAATGAAAAATATTTTTACAGCTTTCCATTAGCTACGGTGGAGGGAAAGCATCTTCAAATGATAATTCGAACCTAATAAATGGAAGGTATTGTCGTAAATAAAAATTCTTCTACGAAGCTTCATTCAATTGCAAGATAGTGATTTATATATGATACATAATCACCCTAAACACAAATTAATGGGTTATGAAAAGGAAAGCAATTAAATTGTGAGGATATTTCACCTCCAAATAATTATACTTACGGAAAGAGTAGCCGTTGGCATGCTTCGGTTCCGCTGCAGAAGAATTCGAAGCAGACAAAGATAAGGCTCTCAATCCTGGTCTTAAAGTAGTACGTGCAAGCTGAAATTTATTACAATAGCAAACTATTAAGACAATGTCATGCAACACATATGGAAATATGATAATGGAAGAAACTATAAATATCACATCCGAGTATCTATTAATATATACATCTGAAGTTCCGCGTTAAATGTCATAACCAACATAATTATTTAACGTTTCAAAATATCAATCATGAAATTTTCAAATATAACATTAGCTATTGTGGCGATAAGAATAATAAAATCTTAATTCATAAACAACACTTCCTTACTCACCTGAGTAAGAGACATTTTTATTGATAACAATAAGTGAATTTGATTATTGTAATGAGAGTAGAAGGTTAATACTTCAACAGTAGGATCTCGAAGATGAGGACTTCTCTCTTAAGTCTTAAGTCTAAGTCTTAATCTTCTCGATTAAGTACTTAATGACTTGGCACCTTTTCACAACGCATCCGAAACTGTTTTCGAGACTGGCCTAGCAGTTGCCATCTTGCGGTATAATTAGAAACTTCGATTTACTCATCTCATCCATGCATTCCGTAACCTCGGGGACCTATCGCTGATATGATAAGATAAGGATTTTCTTGCACTGTCATTTATCTGTATGCTACTGAACCCCCCGACGAAAATTACGAAGCTTAGTGGCCTTAATTAAATGAGTGGCTATTATTGCCCACTTCTGATATTTCCAATAATCTAATCTAATCTAGCAATAAATAGTTCAGCTAGCAACGCATAGCAACCAACCATCAGCGAAACATGCAGGAAAAATAGCACTTGTCCTATTGCTCAAAATCCAGCAAGGGAGCATGCCCAGCAGCAGGCAGACACCAAATTTTCGTGCTAGCGAGCATGCAGGGCTCCACGCAAAGAATCAAGCTAGAAAACATACACCGTGTGAACCGAGCTTAATTATATAGCATACAAGTAAAATGTTGCTTGCGTACTGCAAGCATATCGATAACACTAATTTCAAGTCGGCATCAAATCGAGAGGGCCCTCAAAAGAAAAAAAAAGATAGAGCATTTTCTTTTAATTCACTGCAATTTATTCATCCGACATCGAACCCGGGTCTTCCTGGCCATAGTTACTATGCAGCACAACAGAAGATCACATTCTCTATTTGTGAAAATTAAAGCAGAAATATTTGGTGCAACTGCTTCAAACGACGTCCAACTTTTCCCAAATATACCTTATGTGAGAAATATTAATGTTTTCTAGCATCGAACCCAGCAACAGCATGCACTTATCTAAATTTTTCCTTAATCCCAGTCTTAATATACATCTAACAAAGCAAGAACTTCCACAGACAACACCGGATATCCGTTTCATGTCCGCCATATCCTACAGGATATATCCAGGTCCGCTGACATTCAGGATATCCGTCGGATCTCCCACGGATATCCAATAAAAACTTCCGAAAGGGTTGTCAATAGGATATTCTGTTACTAAAATACGTAAATAACATTAAGTAATGTATTATTGTAATAATTACTGCACTCACATTTGAACAATAACAAAGCAGTTATGCCTTCCCTTAATGGAATACTATATCCATAAAGGTTTACCAATATCCAAAAGGCATTATGTACACATTTAATGTTGTATAGATATTACATGGATATTAACCCAGTAACCATAGAAAGTTGCAATGTAGAAGGGTGAAAAAACCATAGGAAAATATACTTTCTAGATGCGGTTCGTGGTCGTCTGAAGCGATTGAACACCTTTCTACGGAAATTGTTTTTTAGACACTAAGCCCATTTCTGAACTTAATATTTCAATAATTGATTCCGGAGTGGCGAGTTAGAAAATACCAAAGGAAATGTGTTTCTAGGCACATTTCGAGATTGTCTAACATTCCAATTATTCGGTTTGTTCCCTTATAAGATAGAAATGCTGCTAATTAGAAATGGTCCGATTCCATTACATTAAGGAAATAGTCACAAAATACTCCAAACACCATATTTATATTTTGTGACTCTTTCCCCATTCACAGCTATTAGCGGAAACTTCAGGATGTCCATTATATTAGGCCATATTATTTTAAATATGATAATAATATTAGTCAAATTATCTATGTCTTCTGGAATGAATATTGAATATGTTAACTTAACTCCATCCGGCGAAAGAAGTCTCCATGGGAGATTTGATTTCGAATTTTAAATTCTAAAACTAAATGGTAAAATTGTATATATGTATATATATTTATAAAGTCATATTGACATCGTGTAGCGGAGGCGGATATCCCATCGGAATGCTTTCTGGGCTTTCTATTTCAAACGGAGATTCTCTCCACTGCTCAAAATTCGAATTCAAATTTCGCGGGGAGACACGCGGAGGGGGGGACCATAGAGCTTACTGGAAAGGGCGCTTCCTATGCTCCGCTATGGTGGGGAGTGAAGCCAAGGGGGCGTGGCACAATTGTGCATTTAGCCATATTGTGAAGCCCAGGTATAACACAGATTCTTACGGGGCAACGATGAATTTTTGATCTTTACTCATAAAATAATGCCTTTGTGGACTTTTTGCGAATGGTGCGATGAAATTAACTAGTAATAAATCCCCAAATTAATTAATTTGTAATGGATTATAGCCGTTGTGTCCCGCAGGAACAGGATTATCAACGGACAATTAGGCGTTTTGTCAAACATAATGACTCAATATTAATAGCAAAATAACAGCTGTCAATTCGAAAATTATATTAATTTCAAATTTATGAACCGTATTCCTGAAATTAAAGATGGATTGGAGAGATGTGTATGCAACCATCGTTTCTTCTGCGAACGTGATTTGTCACCGTTAAACTCGCCGAGAACTGCTACTGTACGATATAAGTATTAACTAAATCCCAAGATAAAATAATTTTATTGATAGTACAACACCGAATCACCCTATGACTATAATTTCTACTTATATTACTCCATTTTCACTATCAAACCTTGGAAAAGAGCCGTGCTACCTCTCATAATGCACGTTTGTTCTAAAGTGAACTCAACAAAATGCGTACCTGTGACATATTACTGAATTACCTTAAAACTATATTTCCCATTTATATTATTACATATTCACTATCAAAGCCTAAGAGCCGTGCTACCTCACGTAATGCACGTTTGTACAAGAGTGAACTCGAAAAAATGCGTGCCTCTAAAGTTAACCTCACATAAAGGGATAAACATTTTGTAGGTGAATGACAAAAATTTTCAAGCAAAAACATTTATTACAATTGCAAAAACATACGATACAATTCCATTTTAAGATTGTTCAAGTACAAGATTCTCTTTTTTTAGCTGGTCAACATCAAATGTAAACATATACAATGCATCAGTTAGGTCAAAAATGCAAAACCAATCTGCAAAGAGTATAAAGCAATTCACAGCTGTTCCAGTCAGTAACTGCCACTCCTTATGCTTGATCACAGGAAAGTAAATGGCAAATGATTACGGGTAATGTCTTAATAAAAGGCACAGCAAACTTGCAAGGACATCCTGAATAAGGGAAAAAGAAAGGTTGCATGACAAATAATAGGTACTTGTAAAGAAAAAAACTACATATTCCCTAATAGATAAGCATAAGTTTTGGAAATATAAAATGCCAAAAAATGTTGCCATAGGTTAGGGAAAGATATCAAGATATGACAAGTTATTACCAAAACCACTTTCTTTCCCTTCAAGTTAATATTCTAGGAACATTAATGAAATAATGACCCCAAGGTATCACCTCAAAATGATATCATTAACTCAAAAATTGATTTCGATGCCCCCGGATAAAAGGTCATCTGTAACCTTAAAAAATAACTTTCATTACATAGTACAGGAAATATGTAAGAACTTCAAATAATTCTATTTCTCCAATTATTACATTTACTAGAATCTGAAATTTGAGGAAAGAGGTAATATCTATTATATATAGATGCTTCTCCGGATTCATTCATGTATATAGATAGATAGATAGAGAGGATACAAATTCACAGGCTAAACTACAATCATCATTGACTTGAAATTTTTACGACGTATTGGCCATAACGTGTAACCGCCAGAAAAAATGAGATTTTGAATCTTAGTGTCATGGGTTTACACATTACAATTTATTTCATAAGGAATCTAAGAGAAAAGTAGGACGTTATTTGAGGCAGTTGCACCCAATATTTCTACTTGAATTTTCACACAGTTAAAGATTGTGATCTTCTGTAGTGCTGCATAGTAAGTTCACCAGGAAGACCCGGGTTCGATGCCAGACGATTCAATTGCAGCGAATATTAAGAATATTTTAAACTTTTTTTCTTTTAAGGACCGTCTCGATATGATGCCGATATGAAATGAATGTTGTCGGCCTGTTTGCAATATGAAATCTACATTTTACTTGTAAGATATATGCATGACATGATATTGAAAATACCTTGGGTATTCTTGGAAACATAAAAGAATGACGAAAGAGCCTGAGGACAGTATAATTTCACATAAATGGAAAACGAATAGAGAAATATCAAAGATAAAAGAAAGGCATTCAGCGTATAACAATCAGCTGCAACATGATAATGCAACCAAATGCAATTGGTAGCACCCATGTAAGCAGCAAACATACATCTTCATGTCAATACCCAGCTTCAACAGTATTTCTGTCATGTTCAAGATGAAACCTGGAAAATATATTTAACATTATGAATATCAATGAAGCTTACACTTAGAATTTAAGATTTCACACTACTTTTGGACAAATGACTTACCCTCTAGTAGGAATTGAAACTCCTTGTAGGAAATTACTTTTAGTTCCAACAAGATTAAGGAACCAGATACAATTGGTCACACTCAAGTAAGCAGCAAACATATATTAATCTAACAAACAAATATTATTCTAACAAACAAATATTAATCTAATTGCCCAGCTTCAACAGTATTTCTGTCATGTTGAAGATGAAACCTGGAAAATATATTTAACATTATGAATATCAATGAAGCTTACACTTAGAATTTAAGATTTCACACATCTTTTGGACAAATGACTTACCCTCTAGTAGGAATTGAAACTCCTTGTAGGAAATTACTTTTAGTTCCAACAAGATTAAGGAACCAGATACAATTGGTCACACTCAAGTAAGCAGCAAATATATATTAATCTAACAAACAAATATTATTCTAACAAACAAATATTAATCTAATTGCCCAGCTTCAACATTATTTCTGTCATGTTGAAGATGAAACCTGGAAAATATATTTAACATTATGAATATCAATGAAGCTTACACTTAGAATTTAAGATTTCACACTACTTTTGGACAAATGACTTACCCTCTAGTAGGAATTGAAACTCCTTGTAGGAAATTACTTTTAGTTCCAACAAGATTAAGGAACCAGATACAATTGGTCGCACTCAAGTAAGCAGCAAACATATATTAATCTAACAAACAAATATTATTCTAACAAACAAATATTAATCTAATTGCCCAGCTTCAACAGTATTTCTGTCATGTTGAAGATGAAACCTGGAAAATATATTAAACAGTGTAAATATCAATCAAGCTTACACCAAGGATACACTCAACTAAAATTCCAACAACAGGGCGCAGAAACCCAAAGCGAGTGCAGCCTTGGGCGAACAGTTTCAGGCAATCAAATATATACAAAGAGAGGCACATTTTATGAACTATAAGTTAATAGACATACCTTTGTAGTGTCATATGATCACTGCCCTCGAAACTGAATTAATTTAGTGAAGATCTGTCTAATTTTCCCTTTTTGCATGCTCTCTGTTGCACATTTTGCATGGTGTGCTAACCTTATTTGAAAATATGCTATTGACACAGCCCTGACAAGGTGTATCTGGTGATTTTCCTCAGGTTCCTGGTTGAGGGAATGCTCTTTCAATTCAGGGAATATGTTAGCTGCTCCACATTGTTCCTGTCCACGAACAACCAATGCCAAAAGTTTTGGTGTGCAAGTCCTAATTGCCACTCTCACTATTTTCTCACATATTCTGCAGATTTTAATCACATCAGGAGATGGTTGTGTTAACCCCCCTCTGTCCTTCTTTTGTAAGAGCTGTCCTCCTGTATTCTCACCTGTTAAAAGTGGACTGCAAATGGAGCACTTCAGTGTGCACTTTAATTTTCGGGCTACAAATCCAGCTATATAGGCCACAACATTTTCAGTAACTTCAGTGAGCTCCACTGGGTGGGGCACAGGGAAATAGGAGTGATCAAGTGGAGTAGGGTCACTTATATTCACATCAGCTAGGTCAGTAGATTGATTAATGGTGCTCACGGAATTGTTTTCGGAAGCACTACTTGCGTGCAAGATCGGAATGTTTTGCATGGGTATGCAATTTCCTCTTGCATTTCCAGCTACTTGGCAGTGGATTATTAACTTTTTGTAGGCAGCCCGAAACTGTCTAGCAGTGGGATTATTGTTGAATCCACCCTGAGATCTTATGCTGAAGAAGAAGATCTCTAAGTGGTCCTGGCTTATTCTGTACGTAGGGAGATACCGTACTACATTATTGTCCTCCTTCAGCAATGACTGATACAGTCCTAGAGTACTTGAGATGCAGACTAGGAAGCCAATAAATCCCATTTTTCGATTTGACTGCACAACTAATTTACCAGTGGCATCTCTTAATTTCAAAATATATTGTTTTGCTTGCTCCAAAAATTGCTTAACATCCTCAATATTACATATGTGGATAGGTTTCTTCCATCCCCTTTGGAGAGTGTTCCTGGAATTGAGGATATCAAAGAGACGGTTAAAAACCTTCAAAAACAGACACAGAGGTGCAGAACCTTGAAACTCTGGTAGCTCCAATTCCTCACAGAATGCAAGGGCATCAGCCACAGAGTCACTTAGGACCTGCGCAGCCAGTCGCACTTTCATCTTCTGCCTCCTCCAGTCCATGTGGGCAGCCCTGAGTTTGTTCCCCAGATGAACACCCTCCATATCTTGAAGATTTTTTAATGTCTCAAGAAACTTCCAGTCTATCTCCCCTTCCTCACCATCCCGGAGCAGTCTCTTATCCCCCAATGTGTTTCTCACCAACTTCAACATGTGAGAAGGATCAAGAAATACATAGACTGGGCTCCTGGTTACAGGATGCTGGAAATGCGTAACCAAATTTTGAGGGGTTAATTGACAACCAAGTACATTGGCCATTGTCATGTTTGATGCTGCCCCATCAAAAGTAAGGGAACTAATATTGACTCCTGTGCCATGAATTTCGATTAGAGCTTGAGTGACAATATTAGCACGCTGTTCCCCAGAGACACCATTTGTAAAATAGTATGCTACAGGCAGTTTCCACTTGTCATTGATGCCTACAGCCATCACTACAAGCACCTCCTTAGCAACAGGCATACTGTCGTTATTAAAATCATGCCCATAGTCCACGTAGCCATGATACCTTTGGCCATCCCACTCCACATGTTGCCTTATGGCCATCTCATCAATAACAATATTAACGAAAATTGGATATGTGCAACTATCCACCCTGCTTTTCAAAGTTTTGATGGCCTCCAAGGTTATACCAGGATTCCCATCAACACTACCATACCACTTAGATATGGTTCTTGGGTGAGGCAAGCATGTATTGAAATGATCCCTAACATAGCGATAAGCCTTAGGAGAATAAAAATGCAAGGTTAAGGCAAATGCTCTCAATTCAGGCTCATACCTTTGGGGAAGTGCCCTTTCCTCTCCACTTGATATTAGTCGCTGCATTAAAAGTCTAGAAAAGCCTGGAATGTTCTTCAAGATGCCAAGGCTACCCTCATCCATTAAATTCTTCTTCTCCAGGTTGCCAACAAGATTTGCCAATTTCTTATGGCCTTCCTATGTCTCCTCTTTGTTTGCTGCAACACCTTGATTTTTCTCCTTGCACCCTGGTATAATTTGTCATCCTCTTCAGTTCCATTCGAAGTTGAATAGCTTTCTCACAGCAGTCAACCCCATGACAAAAGATAACTGGCTGAACTGGCTCAGTAACAATGGTGTCATTCTCATGTTGCTCGGGTGAAGCTGGGGCACAGATGACAGTTTCTTCCTCCACCAACTTTCTTTTATTTTGTCCTTCAGCATCCTCCGCCCTCCTTTTAGTAGGTCCCTGTCTCTTAGATACTTTCTGGAAGAAAATCAGTCATGAAATACAGGTGGAAAGACAGAATAATGGAAAATATTCTTCAGTAACATTACAAGTCATTCAAACACTCGGTCACAAATTCTTAGTAACCAGATGACAAAACTGGCAGCCAAAATCTCTAAAAGTAATCAAATGATTTCCTCTTTAATAATTTAGTTAATTATTAAAGTAATTATTATTAATTAGCATTGTGACTAAATATGTCATTGTGTCTGCAATTTAAATCTGCATACAACAAGAGTTAAGTTCAATCTCTCAAACTTTTAATGATTCAGAGAAACAGCTAAAATAAAGATATTCATGAAGTCAGTTTACAGTACCATTTAATTAGGTAATGCAACTATCATTTCACTCCCAAGAATTCTTCCTTGCTACTCACCGGAGATAAGTATGATGGAAATGATGCAAATATCGATGGCACCACACCATCCCGCAAGCGGACATAACACAGTGATGTCCTATCAAAGTCATCAGCACGGAAATGCTCCGAGCATAAAACACTGGCCTTGCCTGGGGACCAATCCTTTCTCCTCACTGCTTTTACCCAAGCTGCCTTCTGTGCATCATTCTTAGGAAAACTTGAAAATAAATAGAGTACCCAACAAATGCAATGTGTCACAATCAGCTATAATTATTTTCAGCGATTTAATCACTCATTCCGTCATAATAAGGCAGCAACATTTGGAACACATTTACATTACATTCCATTACATTCACCACTCTAAGGTTGGTTGATAATTTAATACTTTTGACTGTGTCAGTAATTACATTGTGGAAGTAATGTGCAAAGGGTAAATGAAAATTAACTCAGCAATGAAATAGCAGTTCCATTACCAATGCACTATGAGGACCATAGAAATATTGCTTAGAACGTGACTGGCTTGATTTCTATTTAATTCATCAGATACTCGTTATATGCCTCAACAATAAATAAGAAAACACACCCATCACGAACACAATGGATTCACGAATAAGTATTTAAGGCATTCATACATAGGCAATTCATAAAAACCTGCCATAATGGATCTTCTAACATAGTTTTGTGTGGTAGGAAAGTAATAGGTCATCTTCCCTATCACCTCTGACACTAAAGGTTGCTTTAAGACAGACTTCACTACAATGCACTATTACCATCGAGAGGAAGTCACAAATAATTCCAGTCAATACACCTTCCATAATATAACATAGGCACACAGACACATTCGTTGAAATACACATCTTTTGAAATACACTGTCACACACAACACAACAGCTTACTCATAACCTAGCACTCAAAACCAAAGCTTACACCTGCAAGAAATACAATGTGCACCTAACATCATTTCAGCATTTCCACCCCTGTTTGTCTAAGCATTGTATACTTTCTTTACTTCTTTGATTTAATACATACCTAATAAACCATCGTAAAGAAACACTTGGTAACTTCCACATTTTTTTGGAAGTTACCAAGTGTTTCTTTACGATGGTTTATACTGAGTTCCACCAAGTGAGGATTGAACATATTAATTACACATACCTAATACTTCGAAAATCTAATTTCAGCATCTTATGGAAGAAGATCGTTTGGAATTTAAAATGACTAATTCACTTCACTGATAACTTACTACACGGGATATTAGTAAACGCATAGCGAGAAGTAATGAGCATTCACGCACTTACGCTATTCTCGCCTAATTCATAACAAAATACTAGGTTCGTTAACGGTTAATTACCCAGCTAAAGTTTATATTATATATTACAAAATGAACACACTTCCCTGCAAATATTTCTGTGCCAAGAACGTGATTCACAGACATACAATAACTAATCCCTCGTCAAACTTTCTTTCTCTCCGTTTTAAGCATTGATTACCGATGATAGCAAAGCATAGAGGCACCTGAAGGCCACATTTTCCTAAGTTCTTTCCTCTTGTTGAAATAAATACTACTCCACACATCTTACTCATCATAACTTCTATAATATTATAGCTGTGAAATTGTGTAACACCATTCTTGGTTCAGCATAACATCTGCATAATATCCTGCAAGCCATCATAAAGGTGTGTGGTAGGGCAAACATTTCCGTCGCATTATTTCCTACCGGTAATATTAAACTCTCATAACAAATTAGCTGAACATGCTAGTAAATTTGAGAAAATAACATAATTACTGCGGTTGACTGGTAAATTATTATCAACTACTCACTTTATAATGCACCCGAAACACATGCAACGTGGTAGGCAACAAATTCAATATTTATCAGGTGTAGCGTCCATGTCATGCAATACTGCATTGGTATGACAATTTTATGCATTTTTTTAACTTACCGGTGGAAGGTAAGACCAGTTCTTCTTCTATCTGAGCGATTACTGCACCCGTAAGCCGAGCAGCAAACCATCTACGAATGCAAAGGTAACATAGCATTTATCTACCTTATGGCAAGTTTTCGGAAGAAGAAAAAAATTTTCAGAAAAATACACACACTTTTATGTATTTACGTACCTTTATATGACCTCTGTTACCACTGGTTTCAGAAGAACTTGATATTTTCTTGACACGTAGGCTTATGGCAAATCCACGAGGCTGGACTACACAATATGTCTAAATGCGCAAGGATACCGTTACGCCTGGCTTCACCCCTCAGAGCTTATGCCCTCTCCAGTAAGCTCTATGGGGGGGACGCGCAGCAATTTTCACGATCGAATATACAACGAGGTTTAACGGGTTCAAAATGCGCACGGTGTGGATAGGTGTGAATCATTGTAGATACGAGTATTTTAATGTTGCTGGACTTCTCCATTCTTCGGCATACGAGTTGTGGTAAAATTTCTTCTCCCAAACAGTCCTAAAGTGAAATTTTACCCGAGTTGTAATCGTGCTGCTGAGAACGCAAATTTGGTGAGTAAAACTTGTAAACGTACTGATTGTAGACACTTACAAAAACATCCAATGTTAGCAAATTATCCAATATTATATTTCGCTTGTTTTCTCCAGGTTCGCTTAGAGCCATTTACCTTCATCGTCAAACATTTGTGGATGAAATTCACTCAGAATAAATAATAAGAGGAAGATATTCAGCAAATTGACTAGAAGCGGTCGAAATGAATTAGTAAAAGCTGATTTACAGCAGTGTTTGGAGACTGATTTTGAGTCGTTAGGGTATCCTATGTTTCTCAATGCTAGTGGGTCCGAAAATTGTGTGTTGGAAAATGAGGGGCACTCCAATCAAGACTGAGGGTAGATCAAAATCAAGAAAGAGAATAATTCTTCCTGTCTTCAGAGAGTGAAGTTGAAGTAAATGGCATTACTGAAAATGCAAAACATGGAAAGAAGAAATGCAGCTGTGGAAATCTAAGGAGCAATGTAAGAACAGAGAAGGACAGGACCGAGTTGAGTGAGTGTTTAGCACTAGTTTGCTGCTACTAAAACAAGGGAGCTATTGATTGACTATTATGTGAGGTTTGATTTATCTCTTTCAGAACTGCAGGAAATATTAAGGACGATTCTCTTTGTGAAGAGAGCTGTTGTAGACATAGAACAGAGGCTAGATTCAATTGAAGAGAAAGCTATAGTAGCAAAAGGTAACCCAGAACTATGAGGAGGAAGAAAAATTTAGTGGATTGGAATTTCCCCTGGGAACCCAAGAGGAGTTGGATACAGCAAAGGAAAAAATGAAAGATGTGGGATTTAGAAAGATTTTGGTAAGATGAATGTTCATAAAATATAGCTAGATAAAATATTAATCAACTGGATAAGTCTGATTAATGTGTACTTTATCAATTTAATTGCAGGGGTCTGAGTTGTCCTTCATTGGAGGGAACACTGCAAAGGACATGATTGTACGTATTCTCCGGCATGTCATGACAGACAATCTGTCTGCCAGTTGTGGTTGGATTGGGCCTAAAAAGAAAAAAGTATTCTCTGAACTCAGCTTGAAGACTGCAGTTTTTGGTATGCATTGCTTTAAAATTCATAAGTAGTAAAATAAATTGTATTCTTAGTGGGGAATTAAAAATTAAATTATTTAAATTTATTAATTATTAATTTTATTATTATTAAAATTTGAGATCTGTTTGTCTAGTAACTGTCTAAAATTTTTAAGGGTTTACAAATGTAGGGATTTGCTAAACAGAATTTAGGCATCCGTGGTTTGTGTGAAAATGTGTACATTTTCATAGTACTAAGAATACATGCAGAAATTTATTAGAATAAGGTTAGATTGTATGTAATGTATAGATGAAATACTCCACATATTAATGAAATTTCAGAAATCACTAATTTATGAAAACTGTTGCAGTAATTTTCAGGGTGATCTATCTTTATTTATACGTATCAAACTATAGTTATTGTTCATAGAAGAATTGGCATTCTGTGTCCCATTGTCACAGCACTTCATTTGTTCTTCACAATGAGTTATACCATGGATATTATTTAAATTACTTCATTTTAGCTTGTTTCGTTCCTAACATAAAGACTAATTAAATGGTAATGTGTATGTTCTTGCTGTCAATAGCATGTAATGGGATTTGTTCTCTTCTTATAGATGCTGTTTGGCATTCCAAGTGGGAAGGTATCTCTTCAAAAGACTTGGAAAATCATGTGAAGGATTGGTTACTAGTGTATTACTGGACAACTTTTTTATACAAACATGAGCAAAAGGTATGAGGAAAATGAGGTAGTATGTGGAGTGTATGAAGGAAAGAATGCAAGAGCTTGTATGAAATATTATTTAAATGTTATTTTAGTATAATATTTGGGATAAAGGATTCTAAAAATCAAACGATTAAAAATGTCAATTAATAATTACACAATGTGAAAAGCAGAAGGCTGACACCTTGAAGGCCTTGTTTCTTCAAGTTGTGGCCTAATGCCATTGAGGCATGCTGATGAAATACATACACGAAATACCGTGGCACTGTGAGAGTTAACCTGTTGCAATGACTTTTATGAGTAGCACTATTTCCATTATTCATGATGTAAGTCAGACAATATCTCACCTTCTCATAAAATATTATGGAACAAAAAAAATTTGGCGTGGAAATCCAAGTAATGGGAATACACATCTTCAATCATGCAAATAAATTCAAAATCTACCTAGTTCATATTAAAAAGGAAATAAAAAAATTTCTTGTTCTTGTATCTATATTTTTGTTTTCATTCATGTATATAATTCTAAATAGCCCGTTTCCGGTCTTTATGAAAATGTTTAAATTATATTAAGCAAGTTACAAAATCGCCGGATGCTCATCGGACATACGTGACATCCGCCATGGATGTCCGTCGGACATCCGTTGGATGTCAATGTGTTGTTTGGGTCCTCTCATTTCGATAAGTGCATCAAAAAAATAATGTAAAACTCAGTCTATATATTTTAAATGGGAGATATATTTACCGCCAGGCATCGAACCCGGGTCTTTCAGGCCTAACTAAGCAGCACAATAGGAGATCACCATCTCTATATATGTGTGAAAATTCAAGGCTGCAACTGCCTCGAAAGACGTCCTACTTTTCCCATATATTCCTTACATGAGAAATTGTAATCTGCTCTGGCATCGAACCCAGGAACAGAACGGTCTTATCTAAAGTTTTTTCTAAACCCTAGTCTTAATATACATCTTCCATGTAAGCAAGAACATACTATCATTTGGATAAGTGCATCAAGAAAAATAATGAAAAACTATCTCAATGTATTTTTAATGGCAGATTTTTGCATCGTCCTAGCATCGAACCAAGGATTTTTGCTGTTAAAGACATTTATGTTTTCGATAGATCAAGACCATATATATATATGGGTCATTCCATGTCAAACCAACACAGAAAAGTACAATTTTCAACCTGACCATCTCTGATTTTCATCAAATTTGGTGTGTTTATTGCACATGATGAGAAAAAGAAAAATGCCAAATTATAGAATTTTAGTACTAGTATGAAGTAAGCAATGGCCACCCAAAGTTCTGAAAATGTGTAGAAAATTCGACAAACACTGCTGACAAAAATCAACGTATCATCTGTTCTAATAGAGATAGAACTATAAAACAGGCAAATTTGGAAAATGCTAAGAACTAGCTTTCAAATGACATGCAACTTGAACATATTCAAGCAATGTTAATTATTAATGTCAGTGACCTAAACCTTTGTCCTTGAATATCTCAAAACACCGCACCTTCGATTTTTTGGTAAAAATATATTTGCTTCTTCGTCTTATATTACACAACATAGTAAAAAATCAGAATGGGATGACTCTGGGATTAGGAAATATAAATTAATAAGTATAGTCATGTGATACAATCCAAACAGTATGCAGACTGCAATAAAATGATATAAGGTAATGAAAAACCTGTTAAATGTTAACCCATACGATATTTTTTCGGCATATAGATGCATCTAATATGATTTATTTCAACAACAGTCTTTAGTTAAGAAATTTTTAATATCTCATAAGCTATTTATATACATGTATTTATTTACATTTGTTCTCTAATTCTTTAAGTTATTAATAAAAACTTTAAATAACATAATTTTTTCTAATCTTCATTATTCTCAATACATTTTATACAAATTAAATTAAAATTTCAACTATATACAATATGAATATACTAGTAAAATGTAGCTTGCATACTGCATGCAGATCGACAACACTAATTTCATGTCGGCATCCTATAGGGGACGGTCTTCAAAAGAAAAAAAAGGATTAAAAAATATTCTAAAAATTCGCTTCAATTTTATCGTCTGGCATCGAACTCAGATCTACCTAATGAACTTATTATGCAGCACAACAGAAGATCTCCATCTCAAACTATGTGTGAAAATTCAATCAGAAAAATTGGCTGCAACTGCTTCAAACGATGTCCTACTTTTCACGAACGTAAATGGCTCCCTGGATTCGAACCAAGGACGATCTTAGAAATCTAAAACATGTTTTTGAAATGTACCTATGAACTCTATCTATATGCCGAATTTCAAGATTCTATATTATTGAAAAATGGTTCAAAATAATTCTTAAAAATCTGATCAGTTACTGATTGTAAAGACGCCTGGTGTCGAACCCAGGACACATTGATAGCTGTGAATGCACAGTTTGATTTGTAAGGACTTGATCTTATTTTATGCAAAGTTTAAAGTCGATATCATGCCGGGAAGTACCTAAAATTTGTTTCCGTTATCTCCCTAAGAAATGCATTGAAAAATGTAAATGGCCCTCTGGGATCGAACCAAATACCATCAGTGAATATGTAAATATATATAATGAAATATATTTATGATCTCCAACTCCATGCCGAATTTAAAGTTTGCTTGCCATTGGGAAGGGGTCCAACAAAAATCTTAAAAATCGCCACAATGTATTTCAAATGGCCGATTTTTGCATCGTCCTAGCATCGAACCCAGGATATTTTCCGTTTAAGTCATTTATTTTTTCGATAGATCATGACCATATATATAGGCTCCTTGAGTTTTGATTCTCTATCTATCCAAAAGTATTTTTAAAAAAATCCCGAAAATCAAAGCAATGCATTTAAACGGGAAAAATTGGGACATTGGGGCCCTCTGGAATCGAACCCATGACACTGAGGTTAAAGTCGCAATTTTTCTGGAGGTTACAGGTCATGGCCATAACGTAAAAATTTCAAGTCGGTGGCACTTGTGGAACATGGTTAGAATTTTGATCCCCTATATATATATAACTTATATATATATCTATTATACGAGTGAAATGTTGCTTGGCATCATCATCGGCATCATATCGGGACGGCCCTCAAAAGAAAAAATCTGATGTGGCCAGCACATGACTTTCTCCATATATATAAGATGTAAATAATTGTCTACCGCAGTAATTTCGAACTCTATATTCCATCTAAACTTGGAAAATGAGTGATTAATATATATATATATATATATATATATATATATATATATATATATATATATATATATATATATATATATATATATATATATTATTATCTTTGACGCCAAAAACATTAAAAGTAATGTTTTACGGAACATGATCGATGAAAAACGATGAAATTGGTCTCCCGCCCATAGAGCCCAGAGCGCCCACAAAGTACATAATCAGCAACTTCCGGTTTATCAGTATTTCATGAATAACTCCTACACAATCAGTGATACAAAAATATGTTTCAACCAAATGTTATAGTAAATTATATTTTCTAAAACTTTTATAAATAACAGTATATACCTAAATATCATATTTATGGAGATATTATGAAAACCGGAAATGAGCTTTGAAGAATGAAGCTCGACTTCCGGTTGACCGATTTACTCCAAAAACTAATCAACTCTGACAGCACACACCACAGTACTATATATGAATTTTGGTATTGATGGGACAAATAGTATTTGGTGTTGATCCAACAAATAGTTTTTATGTTAGAGCGCCCACAAAGTACATAATCATCTTCTTCCGGTTTATCAGTATTTCACGAATAACTCCTAATCAAACGGTGATACAAAAATATGTTAAATACAAAAGTTATAGTAAATAACATAATCTAAAACTTTTATAAGTAATACAATATACGTATATATCATATTTATGGAGATATTTTGAAAACCGGAAATGAGCTTTAATGAATAAAGCTCGACTTCCGGTTGACCGATTTACTCCAAAAACTAATCAACTCTGACAGCACACACCACATTACTATATATGAAGTTTGGTATTGATACGACTTATAGTTTTCACGTTAGAGCGCCCACTATCACACACACACACACACACACATACACACAGACATCATTCCGAAAATGGTCAAAACGTGTTCTAGGGACTCCAAAACATGTATTTCCGTTGAAATCTCGAAGTCGAATTTTTTCATGAAAACAATACTTTCTCTATACTTCGTATATGGAGAAAGTAAAAAAAAAGGATTGAAAATAATTTTAGATTTTTCTTCAATTTAATTGTCTGGCATCGAACCAGGGTCTTCTTGGTGAACTTACTATGCAGCACAGCAGACGATCACTATCTCTAAGTATGTGTGAAAATTCAAGGCGAAATATTGACTGCAACTACCTCAAACGACGTTCTACTTTTCACGAATGTAAATTGGACTCTGGGTTCGAACCAAGGACGATCTTGGAAATCTAAAAAATGTTTCTGAAAGGTATTTATGATCTCTATCTATATGCTGAATTTCAAGTTTCTATATTATTGTGAAAGGTTTCAAAATAATTCCTAAAAATCGGATCAACTTCTGATTAGAGGGACACCTGGTATCGAACCCAGGACATATTGTAAGCTGTAAATGCACAGTTTGATTTGGAAAGACTTGTTCTTCTATCTTGCAAAGTTTAAAGTCGATATAATGCCGGGAAGTACCTAAAATTTGTTTTCAATATCTCCATAAGAAATGCATTGAAGGATGTAAATGGCCCTCTGGGATCGAACCGAGGACTATCAGCGAATATGAGAAATTGGATTATAAAATATATTTGTGATATCTAACCCCACGCCGAATTTCAAGTTTCCATGCAATCGGCAAATGGTCCAAAAAAAATCTTAAAAATCGCCGCAATGCATTTTAAACGGCCGATTTTTGCCCCAACCTAGCATCCAACCATGGACAATATTCGATAATGTCTGTTTGATTTTCGTTAGATATCCACGGCATCTAGCGATCCCTCGAATTTCAACTCTCTACCTCATCGTCTGGAATCAAACCCGGGTCATACTGGTGAAACTACTATGAAAAACAATAGAACATCGCCATCTCTAACTATGTGTGAAAATTCAAGTAGAAATATTGGCTACAACTGCCTCAAAAGACCTTCTAATTTTCACGAATTTAAATGGCTCTCTAGATTCGAACCAAGGACGATCTTGGAAATCTAACAGATGTTTCTGAAAGTTACTTATGATCTATAACTATATGCCGAATTTCAAGTTTCTATATTACTGGGAAAGGTTTCAAAATAATTCCTAAAAATCGGATCAACTTCTGATTGCAGAGACACCTGCTGTCGAACCCAGGACAGATTGTAAGCTGTGAATGCACAGTTTGATTTGTATAAATTTGCTCTTGTGTCATGCAAAGTTAGAAGTCGATAGCATGTCGGGAAGTACCTAAATGTTGTTTCCGTTATCTCCGTAAGTAATGCATTGAGAGGTGCAAATGGCCCTATGGGATCGAACCAAGGACCATCAGCGAACATATAAAAATTGATTATGAAATATATTCATGATACCTAACCTCATGCCGAATTTCAAGTTTCCATGCCATCGGCAAATGGTCCAAATAAAATCTAAAAAATCGCCGCAATGTATTTTAAACGGCCGATTTTTTCCCCAACCTAGCATCCAACCATGGACAATATTCGATAATGTCTGTTTGATTTTCGTTAGATATCCACGGCATCTAGCGATCCCTCGAATTTCAACTCTCTACTTTTCCGGGAAGTGCTTCAAAAAATTTTTCGAAAATCTTCACCATGTATCCTTATGGAGAAAATTGGGAATTTGGGGCCTTCTGGAATCGAACCCATGACACCGAGGTTCAATGTCGGCTTTTTCCTGGAGGTTACACGTTATGGCCAATATGTCGTAAAAATTTCAAGTCGTTGGCACTTGTGGAACATGGTTAGTTTTTTGATCCCCTATGAATGTGTATATATATATGAATATACGAGTAAAATGTTGCTTGCATACTGCAAGCAGATCGACAACACTATTTTCATGTCGGCATCATATCGGGACGGCCATCAAAAGAAAAAAATGGATTGAAATTTTTCTTAAAATTCGCTGAAATTCCATCGTCTGGCATCGAACCCGGTTCTTTACTGTGTACTTACTATGCAGCACAATAGAACATCACCATCTCTAACTATGTGTGAAAATTAAAGCAGAAATATGGGCTAAAACTTCCTCAAAAGACGTTCTAATTTTCACGAATTTAAATGTCTCTCTGGAGTCGAACCAAGGACGATTTTGGAAATCTAAGAAATGTTTCTGAAAATTATTTAGGATCTCTATCTATATGCTAAATTTGAAGTTTCTATATTATTGGCAAAGGTTTCAAAATAATTCCTAAAAATCGGATCAACTTCTGATTACAGAGACACCTGGTGTCGAACCCACGACTCATTGATAGCTGTGAATGCGCTGTTTGATTTGTATTGACTTGATCTTTATATATACAAAGTTTAAAGTGGATATCGGGCCGGGAAGTACCTAAAATTTGTTTCCGTTATCTCCGTAAGAAATGCATTGAGGAATTTAAATGTCCCTCTGGGATCGAACCAAGGACCATCAGCGAATATGTAAAATTCGATTATGAAATACTTTTATGGTATCTAACCTCATACGGAATTTCAAGTTTCTATGCCATCGGAAAAGGGTCCAAAAAAAATCTTAAAAATCGCCACAATGCATTTTAAACGGCCGATTTTTGCCCCGACCTAGCATCGAACCAAGGATAATATTCGTAGATGTCTTTATGGATTCCTTTAGATATGCACGGCATCTAGCGGTCCCTTGAATTTCAACTCTCTCCTTTTCCGGGAAGTGCCTCAAAAATATTTTCGAAAATCCCCGCCATGTATTCTTATGGACAAAATCACAACTTTGGGGCCTTCTGGAATCGAACCTATGACACCGAGGTTCAAAGTCGGCTTTTTCCTGGAGGTTACACGTTATGGCCAATATGTCGTAAAAATTTCAAGTCGTTGGCACTTGTGGAACATGGTTAGAATTTTGATCCCCTATGAATGTGTATATATATGAATATACGAGTAAAATGTTGCTTGCATACTGCAAGCAGATCGACAACACTATTTTCATGTCGGCATCATATCGGGACGGCCATCAAAAGAAAAAAATGGATTGAAATTTTTCTTAAAATTCGCTGAAATTCCATCGTCTGGCATCGAACCCGGTTCTTTACTGTGTACTTACTATGCAGCACAATAGAACATCACCATGTCTAACTATGTGTGAAAATTAAAGCAGAAATATGGGCTAAAACTTCCTCAAAAGACGTTCTAATTTTCACGAATTTGAATGGCTCTCTGAATTCGAACCAAGGACGTTCTTGGAAAACTAAAAAAGGTTTCTGAAAGTTATTTATGATCTCTATCTATATGCGGAATTTCAAATTTCTATATTATTGGGAAAGGTTTCAAAATAATTCCTAAAAATCGGATCAACTTCTAATTGCAGAGACACCTGGTGTCGTGACCAGGACACATTGTAAGCTGTAAATGCACATTTGGATTTTTAAATACCTGTTCTTCTATCACGCAAAGTTTAAGTCGATAGCATGCCGGGAAGTACCTTAATTTTGTTTCCGTTATCTCCGTAAGAAATGCATTGAGAAGTGAAAATGGCCCCCTGGGATCGAACCAAGGACCATCAGCGAACATTTAAAATTCGATTATGAAATATGTTTATGATATCTATCCACGTGCCGAGTTTCAACTATCCATGTTATCGGGAAAGGATCCAAAAAAAATCTTCAAAATCGCCGCAATGCATTTTAAACGGCCGATTTTTGCCCCGACGTAGCATCGAACCATGGACCATATTCGGCGATGTCTTTTTCATTTTCGTTGGATATGCACGGCTTCTAGCGATCCCTCGAATTTCATTTCTCTCCTTTTCCGGGAAGTGCCTCAAAAAAATTTTCGAAAATCCCTGCCATGTAATCTTATGGGGAAAATCGCGACTTTGGGGCCTTCTGGACTCGAACCCATGACACCGAGGTTCAAAGTCGGCTTTTTCCTGGAGGTTACACCTCATGGCCATAACGTCGTAAAAATTTCAAGTCAATGACGCTTTTGGTTTAGCCTGTGAATTTGTATCCTATCTGGGTATCTGGGTATATATATGAATGAATCCGGAGAAGCATCTATATATCTATTACGAGTAAAATGTAGCTTGCATACTGCAAGCAGATCGGCAATACTTATTTCATATCGGCATCATATCGCGACGGTCCTCAAAAGAAAAAAAAAGGATTGAAATATTTCTTACACTTCGCAGAACTTTCATCGTCTGGCATCGAACCCGGGTCTTTCCGGTGATACTTACTATGCCGCACAATAAAAGATCACCATCTCTAACTATTTGTGAAAATTCAAGCAGAAATATTGGCTACAACTGCCCCAAAAGACGTTCTAATTTTCACGAAAGTAAATGGCTCTCTGGATTCGAACCAA